>MNCI01012629.1:25517-200456 GCA_015680685.1 Gnetum montanum
ATAAAAAGAAGCTATTCTGGTCCCATCAAAATACCAAATATTTTCTGAACCCTCTTGACTATATCGTTCAACGACATGACTACAAGCAAAGGCTTTCTTACAAAAATCCCAATAGCGATTCTTATACATTGCACAATAATAAAATTTACTACTAAAATGCTCTTAAGGCTTTTAAACACAAGCGCTTCTATGGCAAAATTTTAATAGAAATTTCTATCGGGCAACAAGAACAATAATAGCAATCTAAAAATCCCAAAATTACTTGCCAAGGATAATACTATCTAAACCACTAGCTAAACAATTTAAACAAAATAAAAATAAAACATAACTCATAGGACTATGACAAAGAGGCTGAAATCTTTACTCTAGCAAGTCATCTTACAAGCAATCGTTCACACTTTCTTCTTTACAAATGCTCTTCTCCCAAGACCCAAAGTGTGTCTCCAAGTGAGAGCCCAAGTGCTAGCTAGTAGCCTTCCAAAGTGTGATGTATCAAGTGTCTTCTCAAAAAGTGTGATAAGTGAGACCCCCCTGAAACCTTTTTATATGGTTCAAAAGGTAGGTAGGTAAGTTACAAAATATCTTGGGTGGTTATAACCACCATAGAGATAAAAAAGCTGTGAATCACAAGTGTCCTATTCAGTTGTCAAGTGTCTTCATTTAGTTGCCAAGTGGCCTCATTTAATTACCAAGTGGTCACCATGGAGATAAAAAAGCTATAGTTGACAAGTGTCCCATGCAATTGACAAGTGGGCCTTCAGTCGCCAAGTGGTCACCATGGAGATAAAAAGGTTATAGTTGACAAGTGGCCCATTTAGTTGACAAGTGGCCATTGTGGAGATAAAGAGGTTGTAGTTGACAAGTGGCCTTTGTATTGGTTACAATATCATAGAAAATTAAAATACAATCACTAATTTACATAGAAATACAAGCTATAGTTGCAACTTATTACATACATATATATCCTCTTTATTTTGCTTTCTCTTGGCAATATAGGAGGTGGCAGTTGGATGGTATTATAAAATCATGTAATCTAACCCTCAAAAACACATAAACATTTTTCCCACAAGACCTTTGTTTATCAGAGATTTTCTATTTCATTTTTTCTTTGTGAAGTAAAAAAAAATATTCAAACCCTCTGATGATGTAGAAACTGCCATCCACCAAGAAGCTGGAGTAGAGCTTTGGAGAAGAATGCATGTCAGGAAGCCTGTCAACATGCTAGCAAGAACAAAAAGAGAACAGGCGATCTGCAAAATCTGAGTTCCCTGCAACAACAAACTGCTTACCAGAACCATTTTATTCAAATTCAAATCCTGAAACTCCCCTTTTCGCAATGATCCACTCCAAAAAGAATACAATGTCCACATGAGATCTGCATCAGAGCAAAAACTATAAAGAGGGTTGTCGGAGAGAATATTGGACAACTTGATGGATCAAGATGGACACCCTTGAACTTTGTCAGGAATTAGAAAGAGGTCTGCAATATTTGCCATAGAAATTCGCAGTTTTCTTTCCTGCATCTCATTTCTCACATGGATTTGCTAACAACAGTCTCTTTTTATCTTCGAAACCGTAGCAAAGCATATGATGCGGTCGTTGACTTGATGAGGGTTTTCTTTGGTGCAGGTTTTGGTGACTTTGGCTTCGATTCAAGGGTGACGATGATACCGAGGGAGCACAAAAATACGTTGTTGCAGCGTATCATGTTTTGTTGGAGCAGCTTGTATGTGGTCATGGCAGGCAACTGGCGATTGCTATTTCTGTCACTTTTTATTTTGCTACTGCCGATGATTGCAGTATGTCTTAGCCTCTGCAAGTTCTTGATCCAAAACCAATTGCTTCCACGTCTTTGTTTTTGGCAACGACTCCACCGAAGTCGCAAGTATCAGCATCGGCATTGGCTCTAGCTCGATCTAGTTGAGAGAGGCCACATGCTTTCTGCTGCCCACTCGGCTCTAGCTATCAAGAGTTAGCTTCCTTTCCCTATCGGGTTCACATTCATAAATGGCTCGCTTCTCTATTTCTCTATCGCACGTGTACTGAGGCTCCCAACTCCCGAAACCCTGAAAGGAGAGCCCGATATCCAAGAGTGTTTGGGTCATCTCTTGGTGTTTCTTTGCAGCCAGGGAGCAGGACAAAATCAATTTGATAAATCAGGCAGTTTTTGTATGATATCGTTACACTTAAATGCTTTTGCGAGTACGAAATACATGTGGCGTTTCTGTGAAACGATGGGGATTTTTGGATCATTATCTTGTGGTTCGTCCTAGGTGAGACCACTAAGATATTCCTTCCCATACCTTATGGAGGTTAACTAAACCCACTTCTTGACTTATACATCAATACATGTTTGTAGATCTAGTGAATACTTCTCTGGCACTAAAATAGCTAGTAGAGGATTGTCATGAACTCTAAACAATTGATCATTTGTCTTAAACAAAACTGTATTTGCTAGTGAATCAAAAAAAAACCTTTCAAACTACCAATCCAACACCTCTGAAAAGTCTTCATCCAATAAAATATTAGCAATGTTTAAATTAGGGTGAACGTTAGTTATATGATTAGCTTCACAACCTCACAAAGCCTGCTCCATTAAATGGCCAAAATGTGCCAACAGTTATGGGGTTGGAAAGACATGTTACCCATGCCTGAAGGTATTCCTCTAAGTAAGATTGTTCCTACCTTCCTGCTTCTATTTTCTTCTCGACTTGGAATGGTGGTTGATATTTTTGGGTGGTCATGAACTCTTAGGGGTTGAATGATCTAATTATAACAATGCAAACTAGAAGTGGATGGATTTGGTTCCAACTAAGGATGGGATAGTATTTGGTTATATTAATGGCATACTTCACAAGGACTTCATGTGATTGGGATGTGAAACTCCATTACCATTCTCTCTCTCTCATTGTTTTACTCTTGTCATCCACCATCTCACTTTCTCCTATCATGATTAATTAATGTGTGTCTTTTAGTATGGCATAATCCTTAAATGATTTCTTGCGTTAATTCAATTTTTAACTATATATGATCATTTATCATCCTTGGTGTCTATGAACAACTTGGTGTGAGGGCATGTAAGAGCAATAATGGCATGCGCCTGCTCTAGGGAGGATCCACTTGCATACTCTTTATTCTTGTTTGATTAAGCTTCCTATCCCTTGATCATTTTGCATTCAATCCCATCATTTTACAACATAAACATCTAGTGTTGCAATACCCTAGTTTATTTATTTCTATTCAAATCTCCTTTTCTCATCCAATATCATGCCCTCTTCCATGTTTTTTCATCATTCTTTGGTTTTCTAGCTTCCTTTAAACTCTTGTTTCATAATCAAACTCATCCTAAATACTTAGTTTTTTCATTGGAAAAATCACTAAAAATAGTTACATCAATGCATCCCTATTAATGCAGTACAAAATTAGTATAAATATGTGTCCACAGTTAGCCATTTCTTCACATTTTCCTTTCAACACAAGAGGATTTTTTGTCATATTTAGCATCCAAAGTCTTCCAACCATCATAACTTACATACTGCTCGCTTAATTTACATTGTTCTTTGATCACCTAGTTATTAGAGGTAAGCTTTTCATCGTGCAAGCCACAAACCTTTGGTTTATGATAAAAACTTTTTTAGAATTTTTCTAACTTCCCAAGGTTTAACCATTAAAATAATATTAAGATCCTAGTCCAAACTAAGTTAAACCTCATAAACAATCTCTGATAGCTGATGAATAAAATAATAATAAAATAATGAACCTACCAAGATCATAAACAAACCTAAGTATAACCTAACCTAATAAGAAAGGTATCAAAAAAAACTAAAGGTTATACACTAAAATGCTAATCCATGGTTACATCTATGATCGCAAATGGTACCAAAGAGGGTAGCACTAGTGGGGAAAAATTCCCAACCAAGGGAGAAGTGGCCACAAGAAGAAATGGACCAGCAACACTAACAATAGCCCCAAGAGCAAGAGGTCAAAGCAATCCATGCAATAGGACCTCTTTGGGAGGATCCCAAAGTGAAATCTTTTTAGCAAATTTCCACTACTGAAACTAGCCAATCAAGGTAAGATAAGGCACTGATGAATCGTGGTTTCTTAGGTGTTGATATCATACCCTTGTTAACCAAGTGCTGATATCGGACACTTGTTAACTAGGTGCTAATATTGGACCCTTGTTATCAGACCCTTGATATCTAATGAGTCCTGATATCAGACCCACGATATTGGACCCTCAATATTGGGTATGTGATATCGTGGCCTAGCTAGCGATATTAGATATGTAATAGCATGGTTCCTGTGTGAGCCTATAAATACACAACTGGCCACATAGGAAAGTAATAGGAAGCTAGTGTTAGAGTAGGATCTTTTTGTCAGTTTCAATTCCTCTCAACCCTTTCCTCAATGCATGCTTGCAGTGTGATGATTGTAATTGTATGGGACCTTTATTCAAGTGTGACGTACTTGGACATGCACGACTGACAATAAAGATCGAGATTACTTCATAATTGTAGCATTTACTTAGTTTAACTATTATTTATTGCTTTCTTACTTAATATCTCTTTACCTTCCTCTCCTACCCCTATTATTAAATGTGAAATGAGTATGACTTAATCACGAGCATTTAACTGTGACTACTTGGTATTCTAGTAGCATATCTAGGACATGCGCTTGGTAATCCCAATGGTAGTACACAAGGTCCAAGATGTGTACAGATGATTAAGGATAGATGCTCATCGTACTTAGGCTAGTTTAGATTCTCTTCTCCCTTTCCCTCTTAGGTTAATCAAAGTTATTTTTCATTGCCTCTAAGAGTAGCACTAGCTTAGGACCACATCATACACCACACTCTGGACTAAACCATACATGACAAAGCAAATACTAGTCAGAAGTCAGCAAACTACGATCAACGTGCAATTATCTAGATACCACAACTAGCCTATCTATGAAGTTTGACCGGATCATGCATGAATGCTCGTACTTGTATGGTTGAGTGTAGGGGTACCTCGCCACTCATCATTGGTGCCATTGCCAGGGACTTTGTTGTTTGTGCGCTAGCTAGAACTAAGGAAATCTTCCCATCATTAGAATGAACCCTTAGGGTTGGTTATCTTGCAATTATTAAAATGAAAAGTATTGCACGTTGAATAGACAATTATGTCTCCTTCTTCTTACAAGAGTGTTTCACCACCTAGGTTCGATACAGGGAAAAATCGAAGGCATAGTACACATGATAATAGTTTCATGTGGTATACGTTCATCTTGATGAGTATACACTAAACTTTACCTTTATCCTTCACTAGGATGAACAAATGCATTGGCGTGATTTAGAAGGTAACATAGTGTTACCTCTCGATTGCTCAATCCTAGGCATGCTTCTTCATGCTCTCACACGAATTGGTATGCAACACTTACAAGTAGAGTACGTTGTGCATGATCACAACTCAAGAGAGTATCGACCCATGGAGGCACAATGTCAAAGGGATCTACAATAGCAAAGACGTTATGAATCCATGAAGGGGAAGTTGTCTCAGAATGTCCTGTATGTTATAGGTGAAAATAAGGGTGGTGAACCTACCTCAGGAGGTCTCCCACACAATGATGTTCCTCCTATTAACTTCGGTCAAGGGGTGGTGTATCAAAATCTTCGATCAACTATCCATAACCTAGATTCTAATACTGATGGACATAAAGGGTCTAAAAAAGGAACATGAACACATGACAAAGATGGACATTTTGATCGTAACCACGATCAAGGCCACGACCACCGATGAGAAGGAAGCAGGCACCATCATGGTGACGGTCCTCCATCTTCTTCATCTTCATCATCTCCTTCACCTCCTCCTTCAGGATCTAGATGTAGTTGCACAAGAAAAGACCCTAAGGATAATGGTAAGCGAAACAAGAATCATAGACAAAGTAGTCGAGAAAGGGGACAAGGGCACTCTAGAGAAACTCATCATGAAAGGAGGGAGAGTAGGGAACAACATAGGCATCATAGACACCATAGAAGGTACAATCATGATGAACCCCTACTCGCTACCCACTGTATGCTAGATACAACTAAGGCTATTAGAATCCCAACAAGGCACCAAAAAGATAGCAGGATCAAAAGATGAACAATATCCCACGATTTGAAGGGGGATACAATGCTGATCCTCAAAATAATTTGCAAGAATTTCATGATGCATGTGCCTTGCAAAACATAGAAAGTGAGTGGAAAAAACTCAAGTTGTTTCCATGGAAACTAATCAAGGAAGTAGAAAGCTAGTACTGGTCCTTAGAACCGGAGTCCATTTGCCGATGGAGTACCATGTTAGAACTATTCAATGATAAGTATCAAACATACACCCAAGTGTCCAACCTGTGAAAGCAAATCCAAGGATGGAAATAAGGAGGACATGAACCCTTGGATGCTTCCATGGGCTGATATTATGCATTGCTACATCATTACCTAGGCCATGGTTACTCGCAGAGGGAACAACTACACCATCTCATAGATGGGCTTAGGCACGAAAAGCGAAGAACCCTTGGGACTTACGCCCAAGGAGGGCTATCTGAGCTTAGGGCCCATCAAGTACAAAGATTGTTGGAGCAAGTTACTAAAGAGGAAGATGAGTTAACAAAGAGAGAGAGTACGAAAGAATATAACAGAGATCCTTCCCTCCAAAAGAAGGAAGTTAGATTTTGTGAGGATGAAGAAGAGTCACCACTTGAAGAGATGGTATATAGGAAAACCTTTTCCATTCAAAAACTTGTGTCAGAATTATCAGCAAAGGTGGACCAAATGTGGGACTCCCTAGATAATAGATTTCAAAAAATTATCAAAATAATAGAGGAGTCTAGAGAGGAAGGTAGTGATCGAGAAAGGAGAAAAAAGAGAGAAGTTGAATATGCACATAACAAAGGTAAGGGCAAAGTTTCCATCATCAAAGAGGTTGTGGATTTGGATACAGACAATGATGGTGGATGTGAGATATGCCAATACAACCATCCTAAGGGATGTTACCCTATAATCTCACATCTGTAAGAGTCTGGGCTGTATGCACTCAACCCATGATTAAATAGAAGGAAAACACCCCAAAGGTTACCTTAGCCCCAAGGTAACCCAAGGTAATTCCACCAACTCTTGATATATTATCCAAGTGGAACTCCACCAAAACTAAATGAGTAGTATCAATAGTGCAACACCCACAATCATGGGGAATGCCACCACCACGTTAACAGTACCCTTATTGTCAACCCGACCCATATGGATACTATGTATAGCAGCTGATCTCTCCACGTGACTCTACTCGTCATGTCACTTCCCAAACTCACTACCAAGCCCATGAGTATTATAGAACTCCTTCTCCTAGGGGTAATGTTCCAAAAACATATCATCCTTCTCATCTAGTTGCATCTCTTCCACCCTTAACTCCATTACCACCTGCTCCAGCCATACAAGGTGAGCTCCCTACCCAACCATAGCAACGTAACACTGTAAGGGCTATTAATCCTCACAATACTATTGGTTCGGATAGCCATGTAAAGAAGAGACCTTTCTTTAGGATCGACAATCCAACCCAAGTCCTTGTAGTCCACAAGTGGCTAACTCTCCAAAGGCCTCACCATCATTCAAAACTTCAGAACTCCCTTCAAACCAAAGGCCACATGCAATGCATACAATCATGTTGACACATGCCATTACCGATTGAATTA
Source organism: Gnetum montanum (assembly GCA_015680685.1). Taxonomy (NCBI): domain Eukaryota; kingdom Viridiplantae; phylum Streptophyta; class Gnetopsida; order Gnetales; family Gnetaceae; genus Gnetum; species Gnetum montanum. Next base: position 33,225 of record MNCI01012629.1, read on the forward strand.
GGGTTGCCCATTTTCGTAGCAAATTCTCTGATCTTGGGAGTCCTCTTATATATTTTTAAATCGTTGGGAATGAACCTTGCAAAGCTCTTTTGGATTCAAGTTCTAGTATCAACTTAATCTCTCAAGAGATGTATAAAGCCTGGAACCTACCTCCACTGAAAAAGAGTAACATATGTTTAGATCTGGTCAACCAGTGCATCACCATCCCATTAGGACTAGTGGAGGACATCATCACCACTATTTATGGATGGTCGTATCGAGCCGACCTCCTAGTGATTCAAGTCAACAACTATAAGGGGGACTTCCCAATCATAATGGGACGAGCATGGCTAAGAATAATTGATGCACGCCTATGAATACGTGATTTTTCCCTAGAGATATCAAATAAAAATATGTTTGGAAAGATCGAGAAGAAGAATGTTCTGTGCATCGCATAAAGTGACACATGGTGTAATTGCATGTAGAAATCCTAGTTCATACAACGTGTAACATTGCCTGCATACAACCACTGTGCATAAGTAACTAACATACAAAGATGCCTGTATGTAACAGCCACAAGACAAGAAGGCACCCAGTGGCTGATAGCTGACCAATAGAGCAATTCAACTATATGCATGGAACCAACTGAGAGTTTGACTTGCACTTACATCGATAGCTTACATCGATAGCATAGACACATTAGAGCAAGTTTATCACCAACTTCCAAGTCTTGACATTGAAAATATCAACTGGGGAAAGTTGGAAATCCCTGATAACTTTAAGCAAGAGCCCCTTGAGTTAAAACCATTGCCCACTGGTATGGAGTATACATTTCTCAAAAATGGAAAACCAGTAATTATTAATGCTAAGCTCGCTCCTCAACAAAAAGAGAGACTGCTGAAAATGGTAAACAAATGGTCGAAAGCCTTTGCTTGGTCATATCTCAAATTAACTGGAATAGACCCTAGGATATGCCAACATAGGATTTACACTGACCCCTCCCTAATGCGTTGATGACAACCATAGAGGTGATTGAACCCAAATCTAAAGCAAGTGGTTAAAGAAGAAATTGAACAACTTCTAAAAGCTAGGTTCATCTACCCCATTATTGATAGTGAATGGGTTAGTCCCTTAGTCATTATGCCCAAAAAGGGAGGTAAATGGAGGGTGTGTATAGAATTTAGGCTACTAAACATGGCAACATTCAAAGACCACTTTCCATTGCCAATTGTCGACCAGATCTTAGACACCATTGTAGGGCATCGCTACTATAGTTTTCTAGGTGGATACAGTGGATACAACCAAATCCAAATAGCACCAAAAGACCAAGCCAAGACCAATTTCACAAGCCCTTGGGGAACATTTGCATATAAACAGATGTCATTTGGCTTGTACAATGCTCTTATAACATTTCAACTTTTGGTTCTAAGTATCTTTTAGTAGCAACTAGGGAATGATGTAGATGTCTTCATGGAGGATTTCTCCACCTACAGAGCAGACTTTGAAAATGCATTGGACTAGCTAGAGCAAGTATTGAAATGATGTGTTGAAACTAACTTAAGGCTCAACTAGAAAAAAAACCATTTACTGCTTCAAGAAGGTGTAGTATTAGGCCATAAGATTTCACAAACAAGGATAGAGGTAGACCTTGAAAAGATCAAAGTCATCCAAGGAATCACACATCAACCTGAAATAGTAAAAGACATACGATCATTCCTTGGACAAACTAGCTATTATAGAAGATTCATAGAGAACTTTTCAAAGGTTACAAAATCATTAGTTCAATTAACTAAAAAGGACGTACCTTTTGAATAGACCAAAGAATGTGAACTAGCTTTCCAAACCTTGAAGTAGAAGCTTGTAGAAACAACCATCCTACAAGCTCCTGACTGATCCAAACCATTATACATAATGACTAACACGTCCAACTTTGCCTTAGGAGCTATACTCATGCAGTTAGATGATCAAAAATAACCCTATTACATTCACTGCACGATTTGAAGTATTTCTAGTGCACAACTTCACTACACCACAATAGAAAAGGAGTTAATGGTTGTGGTGTTTGCACTAGATAAGTTTAGGCAATATGTATTGGGCTATAAGGTATTTGTACACATAGACCATAGTGCAACTCAGTTCCTGCTAAATAAACCAATGGTGATCCCTTGCATCATACGATGGCTCGTAATCTTACAAGAGTTCGATCATATGATGATAGATCATAAAGGTACCGAGAACATTTTTGTTGATCATTTATCTTGGTTAAGATGGGACAACAAAGAGGATGAATATCTGCTTTCTGATCACTTTCCTGATGAATTCCTCTTTGCAGGTGTAGTAAATAACCAATTAACCATGGAAATAAATTGGTATAGTAGCATTCTTACCTATCTTCTTACACAAGAAACACCACAAGAGTTGGACATTAAAAAGAAATAGCAATTTCTACATAGAGCCAAATATTTCAGGAGATCTTCTTACCTATCTCCTGATGGCTTAGTTCGATGGTTTGTTCCCAATGTAGATCAATTACAAGTTCTCCAAGATGCTCATGAGGGCCCTTGTGGGGGTCATTACGTAGGGAGACAAACAGTCATTAAAATCCTGCTTGCAAGATATTATTGGCCTACATTGTTCTAAGACGCTCATCATTTCGTCCAATCTTGTGAGCACTGCCAATGTGATGGGGAAATGATTGCTAGGATGGAGGATCCACAACAATGGATTCAACCTTTAGAACCCTTCAACATATGGGGAATTGATTTTATGAGGCCTATTACACCAATGTCCAATGGAAAAGCCTACATTGTTGTTGTTATTGACTATTTCACAAAGTGGATAGAAGCAGCCACTATTATGGATTGTACATCATCTACCGCTACATGATTTGTTCAATAGTAAATCGTAAATAGGTTTGGTGTGCCTCATGCACTTATTTCTGATGATCGTACATACTTTACAGATGCGACTTTCTGAAAATTGATGCAACGCTTGGGAGTAAACCCTAAACTGATTACACCATATCATCCTCAAGCGATCGGTCAAGCCGAGGTCACCAATAGGGAGATTACGAAAATATTGACATGAACCATTAGCAAATATAGGTGAGACTGGAGCACCAAACTGAATGATTCTCCTTGGGCATACCTCTCCACATGGAAACTCCCTATAGGCTACTCTCCGTATGAGTTAGTGTATGGTAAAATTCCAATGCTTCCTATTCAAGCAGAGCTTCATACACTATCCACAGCATGTGACCTTAGCCTTGACCTTAATCTAACACAAAAAGAGCGATTGATGAACCTTAACTCGCTAGATGAAAATCAATTAGCCACCATATCATCTAATGAATTACACGAGGTCTTTAATAAACAATTTCATGACCTAAAAATTAGAAAAGTTAAATACCAACTGGGAGATAAGGTTCTTTATTGGAACCCCACACATGTGCCACAATGCACTAAGTTTCAAACACTATCAGAAGGACCTTATATTATTCATGCAACTTTTCCTTCAGGGGCTATGATGATTTACAAACTTGAGAGCTTGGACAAGAAATTGTTGGTCAACATCCAACAAACCAAAAATTTCCATCAGCCTAGAACAACCAACACCAATACTACCTCTGTTGGTGGACAACCTTGCTAATTATTTCAGATCTACTCCTTCCAACTCAGTCATGGGGGAGATGGCCACCAATGCTAATCATTCTAAGACCTCAGCTTTTTTTGTATTTTTGTTTTATACATTTTTGTTTTATGCATCTTTTCAATTTTACTTATTTTTATTTTACACTATCGTTCACATTTTTTACTATTTCTTTGTTTAATTTACTTTCATTTGTCATACAATAAGTGCTCATGATGGTGTATTGTACTATAATGGTGTTGATTGTTAATGTTCAATTTTTACCTTTGACTTTCAATGTTGATATTAAGATATGGTTCTTTTGATAAAATAGGCAATGAGTCCACATCATCCATTCCTCCATTCAACTCTATGGTCTATCTTGTCTTGGAAATGTATTGTCCCTTTTTCTAAATAAACTTATTAATGAATTGGTGACTTGGTATTCTTCAAACTAAGGACTCAATGGTTGAAAAGGGTGTGACTTCAAGGGGATTCGACGCACTTGTGCTAGCTATTCTCTTGGGTACTTGGATGCTTTTCATGAGTTTTCTGCCATTCTTCCATTGACCAAACATTAGGAAGTCGAATGAATTAAATAAGTCTTTACATGGTGTGGTTCTCACATCAAAAAAACTGGTGAGAATTCAAAGCATACCCCTTAGACATAATAACGAAACATGGGCTACAAACACTAATTATGGCACTAGAAAGACATGTTACCCATGCTTGAAGCTTCCCTCTAACTAAGGCCCTTTCTCGCTTCTTTCTTCTCTATCTTTCTCTCCTTGGAATGGTGGTGACTCTATGAATGCATTCTTGTTTCTTTAAGAGGACAAGTTGGTCAAATGTGTTGATGCAAGGTCATTGAATGTGGTTTGTTTGAATCCAAATTTGGAATGAATTGTATTTAGTCACTGTAACCATATAATATACAAGGGACTTTACACAACCTTGCTCTTGGGATTCCATTTCATTTTCTCCTCTTCTTCCATATTTCTTCCCATATTCCACCTCATTGCCAGTTTTATGATCTATCTATATCTTGGTTAAGGCCTTGTTCTTCTTTGGTAACTTCTTGTGGGTAAGCTCTTAACCATTATTCCATACGTCATTCCTAGAGCCTACAGACTCTTTGGTTTGTGGGTCTGTCAGGTCATAAAAGGCATGAGCCTGCTTTGGGGAGGAACCACTAACATTCCTTTATGGTACAGTCGTTAAGTTCTTTTCCTTAAACATTCTTTGCAATCAATCATTTCTCATTTCATCCCCATCCATGACATCCATTTTATTGGCTTCACCATTATTAGTTCTCATATCTTTCTTATTCCTACAGTATTTCCACCCTATTGCTACTGGAGGTTCGCTCTTAGTTGTGGGGGCCCTGTCACAATTTTTTTTATTCTATTACCTATCTCACCCCTACACCTTGGGTAGTTATCAGTTAAAAACCTCTAACCCAGTATCTTCCATATCCACAACCAAACCAAGGTACTTCATATTGGGGCAAGGTATCAACTACATTGTATCTTATCTATCCTTGCTAATTCATGACTGTGTTGTGTATGTAGATGGCAACCATATGAACAATGGACTAGGATAGGAAGAAGCACTCAGGATAGACTGGAGTGGGAGTAGTTATGCAAGGAACACGCTTCATCATGTGGCTATGGATAAACAATGGAGTGCACATTTCTGACATCAGTAGCAATCCACCTCATTCTCTTTTCTCTCTCTTTCTCTTCAAGCTATCAAAAAAGAGTCTAGATCTCATCTATGTACAGTGTTCACCATAATGGTTATGAACACCAATGTTGTACTATGTTTTTCAATCCATTCATTGGGCACTTTGAGTCTATCACCCATGTCACCGTTAGTTGTCATTCAGTTAATAATCCCATACCTTCCCAATATTTTGTAAGGAACTCAAGCACAAGTCTTCATTCAATCATGGGGGTATGATGAACTACAATATCATGGTCGCAATATCGCATCCACGATATCGGGGTTGCGATATCAAAGCTCACCAAGCGATATCGAACATCCAATATTGGGACCCACTTCATCACCTATAAATAAGAGGCAAGCATGCTCAGTTTACATAGTTAGTCTTAGTCCCTTACCCGAACTCTTGCAGTTTTCCTTCCTCAGAGTTAGAATTATTTCTGAGTGCCTGCAGTAGGAGTCTTAATGTGAATAGATCTTTATTCGAGCATTATGTACCTGAGCATACCTTGTGGCCGGAAATAAACACAAACTTTGTGATAAACTTTGCAACATTTAGAATAGCTTATTTAATGTTATTTATAGTTATTTAATGCTTTCCTTAGTTAATTAATGTTCTCTCTTTCTCCTTGTTAAATCTTCCAAGTTAGCACACTTAGTACGACCACTTTGAGCATGCATGGAACACTTGGTAACCTAGTAATGATTACTATTTGGTAATCCTAGCAATGTTGCACTAGTTCAAAATGTGTATGGAAAGTGGAAATGGATGTTGGTGTTAGGACTAGTTAGAGCATAGTCAATTAGTTAAATTAAATTAGTTACTTAATTAGTTCACTTCTCCCTTTGTAACACCAGGACATAAAACATAAAAAAAATATAAAAATCATATACCTCAAGTTTACTTAACCATACAATCGCACTATACAAGTAAGCTTGGGAAGACAACAATTGACTAACCCATCCAGGTTCTGTGAAGACACATAAGCACTTAGTCCTTGGAATTCGACTAGATCATGCGTGTACGCTCTTATTCATATGGTTGAGCATAGGGATACCTCACTACTCATTAGGCACTAAAGCTAAGATCCAATCTGGAGATCACATTAACAAAGGTTTTTCTTGAACAGATTTGAACTAAGAAGGTTCAAAGTTTGGCTCTCCAAGAACTCAACTTTAGACCTTTGTTGGAATTGGCACCTGAGGAAGTCCAAACAACTACAAGGATCTCCTATGTGGTCCATTATCTCCTCTAATGGAGAATGATACATGGGGGATACCTACCTATTTTGGAACAATTAGTAGGGAGATGCATCTATTAAAATCAAGGACATCACCATCTCCTACTCAGTTGAGATCATTGAAGAGGCCCTTAATTTGTCTAACACTAGGGCAACCCTAGTAGAAATATCAACTCAAGCAAACCAAAAGGCCAAAATAGAATGGATCCAACATTACTATAAGGTGGACCGTAATGAGTATAGTGCACTCACCAAGGTAGAGCCTACATATTTCAAAATCATGGCTTATCACCTAAACCCCACAGTGAAGACAAGTAAGGTCACAACCTTCTCTACCTATGGGTGTACCACTCTAAGCAACAAATTCCCAATCAACCTTCCATAGCTTACCTATCTAGAGATAGAAAAGCAGTTCAAGGAAAATGAAAGATGAATGAAGACACTCCCATTTTGTGCCTCATTTAAAAGCTCTACAAAATTAAAGGCATAGCATGCTATGCAAACAACATACTTCATCATGCTCCTGTCGCATCTTTGTAAGAGATGATAAAAGATAAAGTAACCACAAAGTTGCAGGAAGTGAAGAGGTCACCACCATCATCACCTACTAGTGAAATCATTCCAAAAGTTCTTGCAACTATAAAAAGGATTCAAAAACTCCATCAGCAGCAATTGCAACAACAATAAGATCTGGTAGGTAATGGAAGGCCATCAGTTTACCATCCAACATTGAGCCATGTTAATGAACTCACTAGGACCATTAGTTAACTGGAGAAAACCACCATGTTATTCTCAACACAGTGAATAAAGGCACCCATAAGAACAAACACTAATTCTTGAGAAGTTACAATGTCCATCATTGGATAGGAGTTCCCTAAAATCTTTAGGAAAATTAAAACTTTTTCAATGCATTTGGAGGAAGGTGATGGGGCGATTGTCTTAGCAAAGAAGCACCATGGATAAGAGATAGCAACAAAGGTGGTAACCAATAGTGTAGCTGAAGCCCTAAATACTCTTGCAACATCTCCCCCAGACATTGTCACAATGAAGGATATTCAAAATCTATAGAAGTGGGGAGTGGTTAGTTGAGTGCAACCCAATACAAAGAAGTGTTGGAAAGACTGGTGGGAATTAGGCAACTACTTCGGAAGATCTTTGATCTCTCAAATTAAATCATAGTAACCAAATCATAGCTACTAGAGATGAAGGGTAAACTCATCATTTCCAATGTCCAACTATAGGCAACCATCACCGAGAATTATTGATTGGTTACTAAAGTTATGGAGTTACAAGCCCATCTCTTTGACCCTGCAACTCTCAACCTAGACCTCATAAAAAATGAAGCTTTTCAACAACTTCAACAAATAATTAGAGAGGTTGAGAATGTGAAGGAGGTCACCATCTTTGATGCCTCCTTATTGAAAGCCTTAGCATTTAACATTGATAAGGATTTGGCTCAAGTCTACAAAGAGAACTTCGTCCTCACCAAGGACATTCATCGCCTACACAATGTCAAACAAAAAAAAGATCAAATGGTTTAATTCATTTGATAGTAGCAAGAGTAGATAGCCAAGGTGAACCTTGATTTAAAGAGGTTGACAGTAGAAAACACAAAAATCTTGATAGAGGAAGTCTAAGCGCTTCATCAAAAAATGGCCATCAAGATAGCCACCTAGAAGAATGAGATCCTAAAATTTAAATATGTCAAGAACCATTATAGGGAGTACATTGGGCTCCTCAAAGAGGTGAATGAAAAAGAGATTCAATTGGGCAAGGCAAATATGAACGAGATACTCCAACAACTCTAGCAAAGAGGTGATGTATTATAGCCAATCTTTGATGGCTTAAATGCATACAACAAGATAGAAATCTATCTAAAGGAGTTGCAAATCAAGGAGATGATGAACTATATAGAGCTTTTCAACCTTCATTACACAAACTTGGCTATGCTAACTGCAAGAAGACTAAGGACCGAGTTAGAGAAGCAAGTGACCAATTCTTACCTCTTGTATGAGATAGAATTCAAGCACCATAAGAATAAAAAATAGCAGTTGGAGATAGTTGTGCCAACCGAAATCGTCGGTGCAAGGCTGGGATGAAACGAGCACCAAAAGATCCACGGACAAGCACAGTCAACTCTGCCTCCGCTTGAGGGCAAGCTGGAGCGGACGAAGGCAGAGTGCCTTGAATGGTCTGCACGCGGATCAAACAAGGACTTCCCCGAGCACCGCCGAAGCGTTATACGCGGGGTTATACGTAAACAGGGCGTAAGCAGTGAAACAGGCGCAAACAGAGCGTGAGCGTAAGGGACGTAAACGGAGTAGGGCGTAAACAGCGTAAACAAAAATGGGCACAGCGTAAGCGTATAGGGATGTGGACAGCGTAAACAGCGTGTATAGATGTAGAGCGTAAACAAACGGGCGAAGACGGAGCGGTGACGTAAGGAGACGTGGGCGAAGTGTGGGCCAAATTGACGTAGAATTGTAAAACTTGCAACAAGTGTAAACAGTGGGCGTCCACGGACGCAAACGGAGCACGGAGAGCGAACGTAAATAGCCGTAAACGAGGCGCGGGCCAAATTAATGTAAAACTGTAAAAGAACTTACAACAAGCGTAAACAATGGATTATAGAGTTAAAATGTTGTGCACTACTCTAATGCAATTGTGTAGGGACACAAGGCGGACGTAAAGCCCCGGTGGACGGAGGGATGCAGCCGGCTGACACAGTAGGCGAAGCGCAGACTGTGCGCAGCGTGCAGGGCTTCCAACGTAAGTGTAAGCGTAAGAGGGTTTCAGCAGCGTAATTGCTCTAGGTCGACTCTGGTAAATTTCTGCAGACACGGTAAATGTGGAAAACTGGGCTATTTATAGGGGTAGGGTTACCGAGAAAAGCAGACGGGGAGACACGTGGCGTATAGACCGGGCGTTACAATTTAGAAACATGGTATACACCGGGCGTATACGTTACAACAGGCTGGCGTATACGCTGGGCGTAGACGGATAGATGCTGGCGTGTACGCTAGGGCATATACGCTGGTGAATGTTGGGCGTATACGCCGGGCGTATACGTCGAAGGATGTCCACTTGCTTCAATCCTTGCTCTTCGGTGTAATCTTCATGTTGCCATTGGAGATCTTGTCGACGAGCGTGTGCCTCTGCCGTACCTGGGCGTATGCGCCGGAGAGCTGGGCGTACACGCTAGGCATACACGCTGGGCGTAGACGCTGGGCATAGACGTTGGGCGTGGACGCCGGGCATAGACGCTGGATGAGGACGCTGGGCGTAGACGCCGGGCGTAGACGCTGGATGAGGACGCTGGGCGTAGACGCTGGACGTAGACGCTGGATGAGGACGCTGGGCGTAGACGCTAGCACACCACGGTTTAAAGCTGGGCGTATACGCTGGCACAACACTTAACCAGATGTTTCGATTTCCAAGATTGCCCTGTGTGACTTCAAATGTAGCCGAAGCTGCCTGTGGGTCATGGGGATCTGCTTCTTGTCAGACAAATGCTAAACTCATAGATTTTTGTGGTGTTTCAATAGTCAATGTGAAGCTTGAAGTTCTCAGAAGTATATTCACTAACCAATGATCTATTGCTAAGAACTTGGCCATGAGAATGAATGACTGCCACAAGCAACAAAATCTAGTCAAGGAATTTGATATCGAACATAACCAATTCATAGCATGATTTATCAACACCAAGGAGATGTTTTCCACAATTTCATGCCTATGGGATATCCTCGTACCAACCCATATTGGCAAAGCCATGTGGACTAGATACAACCCATGTAGCAAGGAAGAGAAGATGAAAGCATTACTAAATGCTTTCAAACTTCCACCACCAACAGGATAGCCTCAGCCACCTCCACCACCACAAGCACTAGAACTTGGAAAAATACCTTCAACACCTTAGTAGCCTTCACCTCTTGGCACTATTTGAACATTCATCTTTTCTTTGGCAATCTACAAGAACTGGTTGAAATTTTTGTAAGAGTGTCTAACTTTGTTATCATGGATACCAATTTTGTAATGTTATACAATCTGGCACTCAGAGTTGATTAGTTAATCAGTCACTCTATTGTCTTTCATTTAATAAATTGCATACTTCTCCAAATTTTGTAGGAATATTGATCCTAATTTTTTCACTTGAGAACAAGTCTTTAGTCAATCGTAGGGGTATGATGAAGCATAGTTTGACTAGTTGCATCAATAGGCATGTGTCTATGCAGCCTTGTCGATGTAGCCTCATCAAAATATCTCTGTCAATGCATGGTGACATGCATCAACATAGATACGTCAATGTTGGCATAGTCAAGCCTATATAAATGTGTGTACCAATCATATTTATGGCATGTTAAGTCCATAGTATAGCGAAGCTCTTGCATTTGTTTTCCCTTGAGTTAGAACATTTTCCTCTAAGTGCCCATAGTATGAATTAAGAGATTGTACAAACTTTATTTGAGCAAGATGTACTTGAACATCTTGATGTGAATGGCAATAAAGATGAGATCTATAATATTTATTACAACACTTGGATAGTTTAATCTTTCTTACTTGCATTTTATCTTTAAAGCACTTTATGTTTCTTATCTTAAGTAATTAATGTATTTAAACATAAAAACATAAGTATGACCACTTCGACAATAACATGCAACACTTGGTAATCCCAAGAGTGGCCATTTGGTATGTATAGTAATTGCCACTTGGTAACCTAATATGGTTAGTACTAGTTCAAGATGTATACGAAAAGTGGGAGCAGCTACTTATGTCAGGATAGTTAGCTTCTAAAATAGTAAGGTAGTTAAATAGTTAATCATTTAATGATCATTTTTCCTACCTAGAACTTAAGATAGAAGTATAAAAATAAATATAAATATAAATATCATATGCCTTAACTCATACATAGAGCATACACAAGTGCAAGTTAGGAAGACAACAATCACATGACCTGTTAGCTCATACTCTTCAACTATAGGCAAACTTAGGAAATAAGTCCACAGAATTTGACTAAATCACTAATGCACACTTGTGATTCATATGGTTGGACATAGGGTATACTCATTACTCATCAAATGGGATAATGTAGCTTCTTGTTAGATGCATATGATCCCTAATACATCTTCTAAAACATTTTTAGTAGGTTCCCAGTCTCTCATTTCTCTTGTAATCTAGATTTTCCATTTTAGTTTTCTATTTTTGATTTTATGTACATCATTTTTAGATTTGTTTTCAACATTTTCCTTCTAGAACTAGCTTTTCTAAATGAATTTCGCTTCACATTTTATCTTCAATCATTTTTTTTTTTTTTTGCTAACCACATACATGTTTCTTTATCTTATTCAACACTACATATGCATCCTATTTTATTTCACTTTGACTTATACGCATTTTCTACATATTTTTCTGTCTTATTGTTTCTCAGCTATTCCACACATGCACACTTTCTTTTGCTTAATATTTACTAACATTTGCCAAAAATGTTTGGATGGGGTTGTTGAATTTTTCCAACAACCTACAAGTCCCCTTTTGATTTGAGGGATATTAATCAAGAGACTAGTTTTTCTATACTATTTAATGGTCACAAGATTGCCTAGCTCAATTTCATGTTAGGTTTTGTGAGATCTCATATTACAATAATCTTTAACATAATACATCCGAGGCATAAAAAGATAGTGACATTGATGGAAAGAAGTTTTTAGAGGCATAAAAAGATAGTAAACTTCATTGTGTACAATTTGTAATTACCAACATATTTGATGAAATGTCATCTTCTATTCCATGTTTCTATGCTAGAAAAGTTCAACCCCAAAGATGCTGATCCAACAACATTGCAATCTTAAGGACCTCTTAACATTGAAGCTATGAAAGGAAGACAAATTTATTCCATCATTAATATGTGCATAACTAGTTGTACTTCTAATTACAAGATGGAATTCTTGGTACTCATCATATTAATGTCAATCATATTCAATCAAGTCAACGAAAAAACATAAAATATTATTATACATGCATAACAAAAATGCATATCCAATATATTGCTACTCTATCACATATGAATAATAGCGTCATATCAATCCATTTAGCAAGAGCACTCATATAGACCAACACATGAGAAATGTATAAAGAACTCAAATACATGATAATAGGTACTAACTTAAGAAACAAAAAAAAATATGATATATCACAAAATTTAGACAACATCAAATCATCAATATAAAAGAGAGAGTCTAGAGAAAAATCCAAATAGTTTTGGAGATACCTTTTTAGGATTTCTTCCTTACAACCAATCTTGAAACCCCTTTGGGGTAGGAAAAGGATTAAGTCTTTCCCTTATTTAGAAGCACCTTCACAGGTTTTTACTTATTGATAAAAGGTTTTTTATAAATGGAAGAAGAATACTCTCTTCAAAGAAAATGAAAAGCAATAATTAGAAATAAGAAACAAATTGTAGTGGAAGTTTATAGTTTTTCCAACTTGAGTCTACAATACAAAAATAAATTAGTGCACCAATAAATAAACTAATTGTACAATCTTTATCTAAAGCTTTCTTACTTGAAGCTATAACTGAAAAGCAACATCTTTGAGAATCTAATATTGGACTTTTAAAGAGAAATTATAGTTTTGCTCTTGTTGCTATAAAATAATTGCATGATGAAGTTTCTAAATAGAATAAAGTATAAGGGATCAAAGGCATTTCCAAGTAAAAAAAATGTGGACAAAGCAAGTTGATTACTAAGAATGAAATCATTAATGCTAGCTACAAGTTATTACAAATTCTAGATGTCCATTTCTAAGCATGTTATGCAATTGGACATTAAAAAAAAAAGTGAAAATGAGTATTACTTTCACAAAGAGGATATTAAGAAGTAATAATTCCAATATGTTGAAGACAAGTATTAATAGAAAGATCTTGGTATATAAGATAACCATAAAAAAATTTGAATATTTTGAAAGGTGCAATCTTTTTAGATATCTTCTATTTTTCTCATCTAAAGCTATAGTGATAATTTCATTCTCTAAGCCTTATTAAATTTTTTATGAATAAGATCATTCTTGGTAATTATCTCATATGGAAATTTATAGTTAAAAGGAACAACATCTTTTTAAAAAATATATCTAGAGCTTGATGCAAACGATTGTCGAATTTAACTAAATTATTAAGATCATAAATAAAATTTTTAAAATTTTTTCTTCTTATTCTATTCAAACCATAGAGGCTAGGAGCTGTCTTCATCTATCATGAATACATAGATGAGAAACTGTAGTAATTCCTAATTTACTTCAAGTGATGCACGACTAGATGACAAAGCTTCTTCATTAAAAGGAAGTCACCATAGACTAATTTGCTTAAGCATATATTCTAAAATTGTAATACGGCTGTAATTCTAATACTTACTTAGCATGCACCATATCTTCCATATTTTTTTAATACTAGAGAATCAAAAATAGATATGACTTGATATTTACTTTAAAAAGAAAATGTAATAAGGAACATCTTTTGACCTAGAATATTCAAAAGCAACTCTATCATGTCATTATTTAACCATTCATTATTTATGAATATCTTCTATGGGATCTTGGTTCAACAAATAAATATTGGAAACAAATTAAATATATCTTAGTGTGTACTTATCATAAAATTATTTCCATTTCAACATCCTATAGAAGTATTATATTAGTTATATGTTCTTGGAGTATGTATAGTCATCTAATTTCAATATTGAAACCCCAAAAGAATTATAATATAGTTTAATTAGAACTTTATGACTTATCATTTCCCACTAGAATTGAATCCTTAACTTGGAACTTTCAAATCAAGAGTTTTCAAATATTTTTCCCTACAACTAGTCTTTCTTTTTCCAAAACTAACTATTGATACATCTTAACTAGTTATTAATTATAATGGTATTTATTCTCTTTATAATTCTTGAGAAATTAGTTATAACCAATGAAAAATATAGTATGATTCAAAGTTTCTTTCAAGGAAAAAACCTGCAAGGTATGGATGATACAAATTTATATTTAAATTAAATCGATCAATTCAATTTGATTGTAGTTGAATTGTTTAAAAACTGAAATTGATCTTAAAAAGAATTATATTAATTAAGATCAAATTAAATTACATAAACCTTTTCAAACCAAACACCCAAACCAAATTCTAAGGAGATTTTATGATCCATACCCCTACTCTTACAATGTCATTTTATAAGAAGATGGTTTTTTTAACTATATGTACCTCTAATACATATAGTGAACACAATACTTTTATAGAACTTATATAGAATATTAAAGATGCCATAGGTGCAACTTAAATTCAAAACATCTTACTTATAAGAAGAAGAGCAAAGGAGTTGAAATTTTGGCAATGCTTCTCCTAGTCCCACTCCTCTTGATGGAATAGTTGGGGATGATAATCTAGAAGAACGAGTGCACAAGGAACTACCCACATATGTCAATAAGAGTGAATACCTAGATGGCCATGAGAACATGCCTTCCAATAGAAAAGATGATGACCCTCTTGAAAAGGTGTAACAATTGTGAAGCTAGCTATTGAAGGTTGAGAATGTGGTTCTTAGCTACTTGACTATTGTTGAGTGGATGAAAATGATTCATGACATTATGGACAAAATGGATGTGTCATACCTATGAGAACTAAATTTAGGTGTCAAGCACAAGCTTTACATGGCCCAAAATTTTATTCTCCAGAATCATGTGAAGCATATGATGGATTTCATTAATGATGTTTAAGTCTATATGGGGGGCATCATACAAAGGTTGATGACCCTAGATGCAAAAAATGAAAAGCTTTAAGGTAAGAAGTAAGAAACTTGAGGACCAATCAACTATACAAGCCAAAGCAATTGCATCTAGTTTTGGGTGGTTCACACTCCAAATTTGGGCCAAAGAACCCAAAGCTTACAAAGGAGATTAATATGATAAGCTCATATGTACCTTCCTCAATGAAATGGAGTGATTCCTAGAGATGAAAGAGTACCTTGAGGAGTCCAAAGTTAGCATCGCTTCTCAATTCTTAGCAAGAGTTTCTCAAACTTGGGGACTTGGCATTGCGTAGAACATGAAGTTCAAGAGAGCTCAAGGATTTTTAGACATATGGAAAGAGTTCAAAACTACCCTAATCAAGAAATTTTACCCAAAAACTTTCATTTATAAAGCTTAGGTGAAGTTGAATGAAATCTAGTAGACTAAAAATATAGAGGATTACCTTAACAAGTATAAGGAGATGATGTTGTTAATTACTATTATTGATAACAAGACCAAGTTTAAACTTTTTTAATGGTCTAAAATGTTGGAACTAATAAGAGATTAAAAGTTACAAGATAGCAAAGTACATAGAAGCACTTGACATGATTCTCAGATTAGTGGTTGACTCTAAAGCCCCAAAGTAGAAAAAGAATACTGTAGATGTACCCCAGAACAACAGGAAGCTTGGTGGCAAATCTAATAGGCCTAGTAGAAGGAATTTTAGTGATGGCTTTAACGGTTTGCATCCTACTGTTACCACTAGTTCTCAAGCTTCTTATCTATTAATGGGAAGTCTCAACCTCTCAAAGATCACAACAAGTTTAGAGATAAGCATTCATACTTTGGAAGACATATGAAAAATCCTCCAAGGCATAAGATGCTTCATTTGCTCAAGAAATCACATCACTCAAGATTATCCTTAGAATCCTAATCAATGTTAGGGTTTCAAATGATGACCAATGGTTAAACACTCTTAAGTATCAACCACATGCTCAATTGCTAGTGCTAAAGGTAAATAAAAATGGATAGGAGATTAACATCCTTGGTGTGATGAAGTAGATCTCTCAAATCTTAATGATGATTTAGTATAATATTCAAGGAGAGCCATCAAAGAAAAAAGTCAACTTACGTTTAGTATAGATGATCCTAATGTAGTTTCCTTTAAAGATAATGGATATCCTAGTTGGCACAAGTGCTAGCCATAACTTTCTTTCCCTAGAGATCACTAGCACCTTTAGTTTGCAAATCAAATTGGCTTTATCACATTGTAATTTAGCTAAATTATATCTGATCAGTTGTATAGAAGTTGTAAAAGATGTGGACATGAAGATACAGTAGTGAAGTATGAAGCTAGATTTTTTTGTTCTAAACATTTATTCTTTCCAAGTTACAAATGAACAAGAGATTTTTTAAAAAGGAAAAGATGATGATTACCATATATCTCAATGTTTTTTACATTTCACATGAGGAATCACCCTATACAGTGAAGACATGTACGCCAAGAGTAACTAGTACACTTCATGAGGTCCAAATTATCTCTCTAATGGTGATGAAGAGGGTTGCTCAAGATCCATTCCAACAGAAGGCATAGCTCAAGTAAATAAGCAAATCAAGAGAAAGCTATGGAGGTATAAGGATTTGATACCAACAAATTTTCAAGCGAGCTACTAGAAAAAAGAGTTGTGGATCATAAAATTGAATTGTTGCTAGAGACTACCCCTCCTAGACAGTAACCTGATTAAATGACTACCCTTGAATTGGAAGAGTTGAGAAGTGGTTAATAAGCTTAGTTAAAAAGGGTTTCATTCGATCCTCCAAATCTTCCTATGGAGCCCTAGTGTTGATCGCTAAAAATAAGAATGACACATTTAGATTATGTTGTGATTTTAAGCTCCCAAATAACTGTACCATCAAGAATAAGTATCTAGTGCGTTTGGTTTCAGACTTGCTTAACCAACTAATAGGGCTTAATATTTCTCTCAACTTGACATTTGCTAATGTTATTATAAGGTATAGATTATAGAAGAGAATGAAGAGAAAATAACTTATGTTTCTCGTTAAAGTGAGCAATTTTGAATTTTGAATTTTCTATTGTTCTTTATATCTTTTGCATATTCATTGATGAATCATGTATTGGTTGTGTCGACTGGGCCTTGTCAACTAGGCCCTGTCGATGCATGATTTGATGCATTAACATGGCCCTATCAACATAGTGTCTACTTTTGCCTATAAATACGCACTCACCCACCATGTTTATGACATGTCTTTTCATAGTTGTAGAAAAGCTCCTGCAGTTTTATCATTTGAAAGTTAGAATATTTTTCTAAGTGTGTGCAGTAGGAGTCAAGAGTGTACAGATCTTTATTCAAGCACTATTATACCTTAGCATAGCAATGTGTGCAACAATAAAGATGAGCTTTTTTATAAACCTTGCAGCACTTTGAAATAGATTAATTATTTATTTATGCATTTAATGTTTTATGTAATTTTATTGAATGCTTTAAATAATTAAATAAGTAATTAGGCTAAACTACGTGATTAATTAAGCACATAAGTATGACCACTTTGAACATATGCTTAGCGCTTGGTAATCTCAATAACACTTAATGTTTAATAAACCAGTATCACTAAACATGTTTGGGATGTGTATGGTAAGTGGGAACAAATGCTTATGTTATGATCAGTTAGGTGTAGTTAGTTAGATTAAATTAGCAATTAAATTACTTCATTCTTTTCATCTTTTATTTTAAGCATCCAAAATGCAAAACATAAAAATATTAAAAATCATATGCCTCAATTATACTTAACCATATCTTTGTACATCACAAGTGTAATTTGGAAGACAATGAATGACTGTTAGGGTAAGTTCACTTCCTAAAGACTAGTGTACTAGAAGATATAGAATCCACATAATTCAATTAGATCACATGTGAATTCTTAGTGATTCATATGGTTGAGTGTAGGGGTATTCACCGCTCATTAGTGGAACCATTGCCAAAGACTCTGTTTGTTTGAAATGTGCACTATTTAGGCATAGTGAAAATTATTCACATCATTGGACAAACCCTAAGGTCAAAAATCATTTTAAAAATAAATATAATAATTTAAGCACACTGATAACTTATTCTAATTGTAGAATGTCTTCTTCTCACAAGCATAATGATATTAAACCACCAGTGCCTCAAGAATGTAGGGTGGTATATACTCATCCAGATGAGTATGTACCTAACTTCACCTTCATCCTACATCAGGATGAACAACTATGGTGGAAAGATATGGAGGACAACATTCTAATGCCTCCTAATCGATCTGTGCTCAGGATGCTACTCCAAACCCCTAGGAGGTTAGGCATCCAAGATCTTCAAGAAGAGTATGTTGTGCATGACCATGACTACCAAGACTACCATCCCACTAAAACACAACGTAGGAGAGATCAACAATAAGAGAAGCACTATGAGGCTTTGAAGGGGAAATGGTTCACCAATCCCTTATTCTTGCTAAACCAAAATAATAATTAGGATCCTTCCTCTGGGGGTTCTCAACATGAATATTCTCCACCCCTTGATATTGGTGATGGGGGCTTGAACTTGAAGCTGCAATCCACTATCAACAATCTAGGTTTAGGCAAAAGTGGGAGTTAAAGTAGGGGCTTAGGCAAGCATCAAAATGATAATAAAGTTTATAAATGTGATCATGACAAGTGTAGATAAGGTAAAAACACCATGATGGTGGAAGTCCTCCTCCCTCTTTGTCCTCTTTATCTGCATCTTCTTCTTCCTCTTCTAGTTTTAACAGATGCTGTAGAATGGACAATAATGATCAAGGTAAACAACAAGACAACAATGATAATCACAAGGATCATCATGAATGAAGAACTAGTAGAGGACATCATAGGCATCATCAAAATAATGATGATGATGAGCCTTTTCTAGCAACTCAAAGTATGCTAAATATCACAAAGACAGTGAAAATTCAAACTAGGCATGTAAAAGATAGTTAGATCAAGTGACTTGACATGAACAATATCCCCAAATTTGAGGGGGGATATAACTCTGGTTCACAAATACATCTTCAAGCCTTTCAAGATGCCTATTCCTTACAAAATATTGAAAATGATTAGTAGAAATTAAAGCTATTCCCCATAACACTCATCAAGGAATCGAAAGCTAGTATTGATCCTTGGAGCCAAAATCTATTTGTAGGTGGAGTACAATGTTAGATCTATTCAATGATAAATACAAGATGTACTCCCGAATGTCTAATTTGAGAAGGTAGATCTAAGGATGGAAGCAAGGAACACATGAAACCGTGGACGTTGCCATGGGCAGATACTATTCTCTCATACACCGATTCCCTAGCCATGATTATTCTCAACAAGAACAACTTCTCCACATCATAGATGAACTTAGATCAGAAATGAGAAGAACTCCTTAAGTTTATGCCCAAGGGAGACTATCAAAACTTAGAGCCCATTAGATACAAAGGCTAATAAAGTAGGTAGCAAAAGAAGTAGGAGAGCTAAGAAAATGAAAAAGTGCTAAGGAATATAACAAGGAACCTTCCATTAGAAACAGGAAGATCCAATTTTCCCACAATGAGAAGGAGTCACCACTTAATGAGGTGGTGAACTGAAAAATCTTACCAATCTGAAAATCTATCTCCAATATATTGACCAAGTTTGATAAATTATGGGACTCCTTAGACAAAAAAATTTCAAACTGCTATAAAAATCATGAAAGAATCAAGAGAGCAAAGTAATGACCATAACGATAAGAGGCAAAAAGAAGATGCATGTTCCTACCAAATGGATAACGAAAAAGTTGTTGCAATAGAAGAAGTTGTGGAGATAGAATTAGATGATGATGGTGGGTGTGACATCTACCAATACAAACATCCTAAAGGATGTTGCCCTGTCATGTCACACTTGTAGGAGTCTAGGATATATGCACTGAATCCTCGACTGGTAACAAGGCAAGCACCCAAAAAATTACCTTACCCTTAAGGCAATCTAAGGTAGTTCCACTAGCAACAATAAGCTTATTATCCAAGTGGATCTCCACCATAATTGTATGAGTAGTACCAACAATGGCAACACCCATAGTCATGAAGGATGCCACCACTAAGGTAACAGTACCCTTATAGGCATCCAAATCCATGTGGATACAATGTTCAACCATCGATGTCTCCACCTAACTCTTCTAGTCACACTTATTTTTAGCACCATTACTACCCTCTTCTAGTCACTCTTCTAGAGTATCATAGAACTTATTCTCCATCTACTAGAGGGAAAAACCTATATCCATATCATCCTTCTCATCCTTTAGCACATGCTCCTCCACCGTTAACCCAATTACCTCCTACTCCATCTATGCAAGGCAAAATTCCACCACAACTGTAACAACATAACACTACTAGGGTTGTCAACTTACATTTGACTTTCTAATTGAATGGTTTGGAACCCATATCCTAAAAATGACCATTTTTCAATCCAATAGTCCTCAAAATTCCTCATATACTAATGCAGCTAGCCACCCTGTCTCTCCATCATCCTCTACATTAAGTCCTTTCAAGAGCCCTTCAAATCAAACACCTCCTAAGATCCGCACTATCATGTTAGACCACATTGTATCTAATTGGATCAAGGCTGGCAACCTTCCTAAGAAAATATCTAACCCTAGAAGTCCTCACATCTACTTGCAAATCATTGGACATGAGCCATGTAAGGCCCTTATTGATTCAAGTTCTAGTATCAATCTAATTTTCCATGACATGTACAAAGCATGGAACTTGCCACCTCTCAAGAAGAGCAATATCTATCTAGAATTAGCAAACCAGTCAATCACTATTCCTTTAAGACTTGTGGAGGACATTGTGACCACTATTTGTAAGTGGTCCTATCCTATTGATTTTCTAGTGATCAATGTCAAAAACTACAAGGGATACTTCCCAACTATTATGGGAAGTGCATGGTTGAGCATTGTTGATGCATAAATGAGCATTAAAGATCTCTCCTTGGAAATTTCCAAGGAGAATGAATTTGGAAAGAGAAAGAAGAAGAGAGTTCCATGCATCGTGTACAGCGATACCAAGTGCAACTATGTGTAGAAACTCTAGTCTATTAAGAGCACATTCATCAAAGCATGTAGACTATGTGCAAATGAATCTAAACTTAAAAAGTTCCTTTATGAAGTAGCCACAAAATAAGAGGGCACCTAGTGGCTGACAACTAATCTTGAAAGCAGCACACTTTGCATCGAACCTGCTGAGAGCCTAACATGTGTGCATGTTGAAGGCATGGATAAACTAGGGCAAGTTCATCACCAACTCTCTAATGATGCAAATGATGATACCAATTGTGGAGAGTTGGAAATCCCTAAAAATTATAAACAAGAGCCCTTAGAGTTTAAAACTCTACCTACCGGCATGGAGTATGCATTTTTGACAAATGGCAAGCTAATAACCATCAATGCTAATCTTCATCCTAAACAAAAATAGATGTTGTTGAAAGTGGTCAAAAAATGGCCAATAGCCTTTGCTTGGTCATATCTTAAACTCATAGGGATTGATCCTAGGATATGACAACATTGTATCTACACTGATCTAGCAATAAAGGGAAAGAGCACATCATAGCAGTAGTTGAACCCAAATTGAAGTAGATCATCAAAGAGGAAATCAAAAAACTCCTCAAGATAAGGTTTATCTATCCCATTGCAAATAGTGAGTGGGTTAGTCCACACATGATTGTGGCAAAGAGAGGTGGCAAGTGGCAAGTCTACATCAACTTCTGTCTATTGAATATGGATACATTCAAAAATCCCTTTTCATTACCATTTGTCAATCAAATATTAGACACTATATCTAGGCATTACTATTACAATTTTCTAGATGGTTATAGTGGCTATAACCAAATCCAAATCGCACTAGAGGATCAAGCCAAAATAATATTCATGAATCATTGGGGGACTTTTGCATATCAAAAGATGCCTTTGGTTTATGCAATGCTCCTACAACATTCCAACGCTTAGTCCTAAGTAGTTTTCAGCAACAAATTGGTTGCGAGATGGAAGTTTTCATGGATCACTTCTCCACCTATGGCACCACATTTGGGAAAACCTTAAATTACCTTAAGTAAGTGCTTAAAAGATTTGTGGAGATGAATCTTTTACTCAATTGGTACAAGAGCCATCTAATGGCCTAGAAGGCCATTATATTAGGGTGCAAGCAAGGATTGAGGTGGACCTTGAAAAGATAAGAGTCATCCAAAAAATAACTCACCAACCAAAAATCATTAAAGATGTTTGGTCATTCCTCGGACACACTAGCTACTATCAACGAGTCATAGAGAATTTCTCTAAGATTACAAAACTAGTGGTCTAGCTTACAAAGAAAGATGTTCCATTAATCTGAACCAAGGAATTCAAAAATACATTCTAGAGCCTCAATTAGAAGCTCATAGAGACTCTAATTCTCCAAGCACCTAACTAGTCCAAACTATTTCATATCATGATATATGCATCAAATTATGCCTTGGGAGTCATGCTTACACAGTTGGATGATACGAACCATCCATATTACATCCACTACATAAGTCAAAGCATTGTGGGTGCACAGTTGAATTACACCTCAATGGAGAAAGAACTAATGGTAGTGGTGTACACTCTAGAAAAGTTCAAGCACTATGTGCTTGAATACAAAGTGTTTGTGCACATTGACCATAGTTCCATTCACTTCCTCATGAACAAGCGAACAGTGAGCCCCCATGTCATATAGTGGTTAGTAATCTTGCAGGAGTTTGATCTTACAATGATACATAGAAAGGGGACTGAGAATATGGTCGCTAATCACTTGTCTCAATTATGATGGGATAACAAAGAGGAGGAAAGCTAGCTCTCTGACCAATTTCCTAATAAACTTCTTTTTATATGAGCAATAAATGAACAAATGCTTGATGAACCAAAATGGAATGATGGCATTCTCACTTATCTTCTCACTCAAGAGATGCCATAAAATCTAGACTACATGAAGAAACAACAATTTCTTCATCAGGTCAAATGCTTCATGGAAATCAACTGATACCTTTATAAGGTATGCACTAATGGCCTAGTTCATTGGTCTATAGCTAATGTTAATCAATTGTGTGTTCTCCAAGATGCTCATGAGGGTCCTTGTGGGGACCACTATGCTAGGAGACACACAACCATTAAGATCTTGATGGTAGGGTATTATTGGCCAACCATCTTCAAGGACATCCACTAATTTCTCCATTCTTATAAATGCTATCAATGAGATGATGGAATGATTACACAAATGGAGGGACCTTAACAATGGATTCAACCACTGAAGTCCTTTGACATATGGGACATTGATTTCATGAATCCCATCACACCCATGTCAAATAAAAATGCATATATAATCATCATCATTGATTACTGTACAAAATGGGTAGAAGCAGTAGCCATCATTAACTATACATCATTCACTACTATGCAATTTGTACAACAAAATGTTATAAAAAAGTTTGGAGTGCCACATGCACTAACCTCTGACAATGGAACCCACTTCACAAGCTCATGCAATGCTTGGGGGTTGAACATAAATTAATAACATTCTATCACCCCCAAGCCAATGGTCAACTAGAGGTTACTAACTTGGAGATAACAAAGATCTTAACAAGAACTATTAACAAACATATAAGGGACTGGAGCACAAAACTCAATGATGCCCTCTACACCTATCGCTTAACACGAAAACTCCCTATATGCTACTCTCCCTATGAGATGGTATACAAGAAACTACCAACACTTACTATTCAATTCAAGCTCCATACACTTTTAACATCATGTGACCTAGATCTTGACCTAAGTCTAAAACAAAGAAAATGATTGATCAACCTTAACATGCTAAATGAAAATTGATTAGTGGCCCTATCTTGGAATGAACTGCACAAGGAATACAACAAAAAGCATCATGACCTTAGAATACATAAAGTAAAATTTCAACTAGGAGATAAGGTTCTCTACTAAAAGCCTGCACATGCACCTCAATGAACTAAGTTCTAGACATTGTGGAAAGGGCTTTACATCATTTACAAAACCTTTCCTTCTAGGGCCATGTTGATCTACAAACTTAAGAACCCGAACAAAAGGTATTTGATCAACACGCAACAAGTCAAACCTTTCTATGAACCCATGCAAGCTAATGGAAGAAATGCCTCAAAAAATGGACAACCATGATCAATTTTTCAGATCTCCTACTTACAACATAGTCATGGGGGAGATTCTCATCCATGCTAACCATTATAGTGCCTCCTCAGTTTTTCATCTTTTTCATTCTCACATTTTTTGTTTTACACTTTGTTATTTTTTAAAATTTTTATTTTACAACATCATTAGTACATTTTATCTTTCTTGAATATTTTATAATTTCTTTTATATTTTTTCTTATTTTGGTGTAAGTTTTTTCTCGTCTTCTAATAAAAAGTGCTTTATTACCAATAGGACACAATGGTGATGTTGTTGTTTTCTAATGGTGATTTGTAATTAACATTTTTGATTGCTAATGTCTAGTTTCTATTCTTAAATTTTGATAACTAATAACTAAGACTAGTTTCTATTTTCATGAAATAAGTAGTGAGTCCACGTCATCCACCCATCCACAAACTTTCTGGTTTTCCTTGCTTTGTGAATATGAGATCCTTTTTTCATTAATAAAAATTTAATGAACTTGTGACCTTGGTAGTTTTCAAGCTTGGAAAAGATTCAAAGGTTTAAAATGGGTGTCCCTACGAGGGGATTCAATACTCTTTGTATCTCTCTATCATCTTTAGTGCAAGTGTGTTTTTCATGGATTTCTTACTATTTCATTTGAACCAATAACAAGAAGTTGAATAAGTTTTTGCATGGTGTGGTTTTCATCTGAGAGAGAGAGAGAGAGAGAGAAGAGACCAAACAAAAACAAAATTAAAATAAAAAAATAATATAATAAAAAAATGATGAGAATTCAAAGCACACCCCTTACACAAAATAAACGGGCAACAAGCACTGGTTATGGGACTAGAAAAACATCTCACCCATGCCTAAAGGCTTCCTCTAACTAAGGCCCTTTCTCACTTCTTGCTTCTCTTCTCTTCTTCAATAAAGAATGGTGGTTGTCCATGGAAGCATTCTTATGTCTCAAGGGGATGGACTAGTCCTAGAGCAGTGATGCGAAGTTACTGAAAGCTATTGATTTTAGTCTAGACTAGGTTTGGACTTTATTGGTTCATTTAACTACAAAACTCATAAGGGACTTCATGTGACCATGATTGGAACATCCATTCCATTCTCTATAACATCCATCAATGCTCTCTATAACTCACCTCACTACCAATTTTCATGTTTTTGTTTCATGTCATAGTTTGATGTGTTGAAATTCTTAGGTAGATTCTTTGGGTTTTGTCCTTAACTTTTCATAACCATTAATCAACTATCGGACCCATGAACTCCTTAGTTGAGGTTATGCAAGGGAAAAAAGGTTGTGTGCTGCTATGGGAAGAACCCACTTGCATATCTCATGGTTTGGTTAGTTAAGTTCCTTACCCTTAGACATTACTGCAATCAATATCTTTTGTGCACCCCATTGTGCATCCAACTATGTGCTCCTTAAGGCATTTTTCTTCATAAAATCTTATTCTTAAATCATTTCTCAATTTTCTGAATTTTCAAACCCCATTCTAATATTTTAATCATGTTCTTGTCTGTTCAAACTTCCATTTGACCCAAATTTTACTCAAAAAATCATTGTTTTTCATTACTTTTAACAAAGTCAATGGTGGTCAACAGCCACATCAACTAGGCCTAGTCAACATAGCCCAAAAGTTCTATAAATACCACCCAACACTTTGAATTTTTTTTATCATTTGCTTCAAAACAAAAGGGGCGTTTTTGCAATTTTTTAGAGCCCAAAACCTTCCAAAGCCAAAACATTTCATACCATTTGTCCAAATCACTCCATTCTTCAATCTTATAGCTACTAGAGGTAAGCTCTTAGTCATGGAGGCCACAAACCTTAAGATTTCGGACAAAAAAAATTTCAAAATTTTTCTAACTCCCCCAAAAGGGTTAATGAATAAAATAATGTTAAACCATTAATTTTTGAGAGTTTAACCCTTCCAATAAACTTCAATAAACCTAGAAGTATTTATTAAGATTAAAATAATCAACCAGGTCATGATCACAACTTAGCCAAGTGTAACTATCCCAAGATACAAGGTATTCCCAATGTTTCAAAGTTCCACATTAAGTGCTAATCCTTAGTCATGTTATGATTACAAATGGCACCTAGACCAAAATGCCCACAGGAAGGAGGACCATCATAATCAAAGGACAAACGATCTAGAACTAGAAGGGGCCAAGAAGAACACGCTTAGGAGTAGGCAGTAGAAACTCATGCAACAAGACCTCTTTAAGAGAAACCTGAAGTGGAATTTGTTTGATAAATTCTCAAAGAAGAGGCTACAACTAAACAATCCTAAAGAGGAGAGGCACCAGGGCCCATACCAAGACTTAAGGTCATACTGACATAAGCTTACCTAAATACAATCAAGCCTCATGATGTTCAATGCTCTGTTCTCCAAGAACTAAACTTTGAACCATTCTTGGAACATGCTCCACCAAAAGTCAAAACACAATTACAAAGCTCTCCCATGTGGTTAATCATCACTACCAGTGGGGAGTGGTACATGGGAGAGACATATCTCTTTTAGAATAGCAAAAAGGTAAGAGTCGTTGTGAGAATTAAGGATATTTAGGTGTCTTACTTAGCAAAAGCTATTGCACAGGCTCTTGGTCTACCTAATTCTGGCACACATCTAGCAGAAATCTTAATGCAAGTAGACCCTAAGGAAAAAAGGAAGTGGACCCAATAGTGTTATGGGGTTGACTGTAAGGAGTTTGGTGCACTTACACCAGTGAAGCATATATACTTCAAGATATCAGCCTATCACCTCAATCTAACAGTGAGGTCCAACAAGGTGATAGCCTTCTCCACCCATGCTTATGCCACTCTAAGTAAAAGATTCCCTATTAACCTTCCATAGTTAATCTATTTGGAGATACAGAAGAATTTCAAGAAAAATGAACATGGAAGGAAAACTCTATCATTTCCATGCCTTATCAGAAAACTCTTTAAAAGAGCAAGGATAGTCTGCTACACCAATGATATGATGAGGCATACTCCCATCACCTCTTAGTCTAAGATGATGAAGGATAAGACCCCTACCATATTAAAAGAAGAGAAGAAGCCACAACCTCCGCCACCCATTCAAGAAACAACACCAAATGCATGCACAGCCATGGAGTGCTTGCATGAAATCTAAGAATAGCTCTTGCATGAGTGGGAGAAGCAAGTAGGAACAAGTGGTGGGCATCCATCTATGTACCATCTTGTAATGAGTCACCTCAATGAAGTGGCTTGAATGATCAACCATATGGAGGGAGGTGTACCAATATTCTTAGCCCAAAGAACGTAGTTTCCCACAAGGCCAAATCCTAGTGCTTGAAGTGATGGTGTCTTTCTTGCAATAACAGTAATTTCAAAAAATCTCTAGGAATGTCACTACCTTTTTGGTGTGCTTGGAGGAGAGCAAAGAGAAAACTATATTAGAGATGCAGCACCAAGGGCAAGAGACAATAGCAAAAGTGGTTGCTGATAAAATTGCTAAAGCTTTGAACTCACCTATGACACCTATACTAGATGTTTCTATACTCAAAGATGTATAGATGTCTATAGGAACTATCAGCGAAAGACTAAGTGTAGCCTAGCATGAAGAGTTTCTGGACCGACTAATGGAAACTAGGCAACTGATTCTAGATATCTTTAATACTCTAGAAAATATCATCACAACCCAGTCAAAGTTGCTTGAAGCAAAGGGTAAGTGCATCATTTTAGAAGGGTAAATCAAAATGACTCAAGCATGAAACTAACATTTGGCTGCGAAAGTTGCTAAATTAAGAGCCCATCTTGCTAATCCCACACTCCTCAACCCTACATTGAAAAGAGATGAAGCTTTTCAACAACTTCAAGATAACTCAAATAAGTTAAGGTAGGGATGATGACAGCCATCTTTTACAAGTCCATGATTAAGGCCAAAACATATTCAATTCAAAAGGACTTGATCCAGATGGGCCAAGAGAATCAGATACTGACCATAGAAAATCATCGCTTGCAAAATGTTGATATGCAAAAACAACAAATGCAAGAATTCATCCATCAATGGTAGGAGCAGCTAGCCAAAGTGAACATTGAGCATAGGACATTGGTAGAAGAGAATAGAAATATCTCTGTGGAGGGAGTCCATGCCTTATGCCAAAAATCTATGATCAAGATTACCTATAGGAAGAATGAGGCTCTAAAATTTGAGAGAGTCAAGAATCACTACAGAGATCAAGTTGGCCTACAAAAAGAAGTAAACAAAAGAGACATCCAGATGGCTTAAGCAAAAGTTAATGAGACCCTCTAGCAACTCCAATAGGAAAAAGAAATATGGCAACCTATCATTGATGGGATAGATGCCTACAACAAAGTGGAGATCCACATGAAGGAGTTGCAAATAGAAGAGATGACTAAATACATGGAGCTTGCCAATCTCAGATATGCAAACTTGGCAATGCTATCTACCGGATGACCATAGTCAAAGTTAGAAAAATAGGTGGCTAGCTTGCACTTGCTATATGAGGCAAAGTTCAAGCACCACAAGGAGACCAAGCAAAAGCTTGAGACTACAAACACTGAACTCAAAGTTTTCAGCGCAAGATTCACCGATCAAAGATCAATCACTAAGAACCTAGCTAAAAGAATAAATGATTACTATGAGCTACAGAATGCAATCAAGGCATTCGACATTAAATGTAAACAATTTGCTATCTAGTTTGTTAATGTCAAGGAGCTATTCCCAACAATGCCCTATCCTGGGGATGTGCCCATTCCAGCCCACATTGGTGAAGCTACATGGACTATGCAAAATCCTAGAAGTAAGGAGGATAAGATGAAAGCATTATTGGATACTTTCCATCTTCCACCAGAATTTGCAGCAGCAACAAGATAGTCAAAACAACCTCAACCACTATGTGTGTTTGAAGTAGGAGAAGGTCCCTCAAAACCTCAAGAGTCTCCATTACCTAGGATCATTTAAACTTATCCATTATCTTCACATCATCAAAGGAGAATGTGTTTGTTAAATTTTATTCTAGTGTTCAATTTTGTAGTCCTAAACACTAGAAGATTTTGTAATGATTATATTCTCGTACACTTGAGCACTTAGTGTTTGTTTATGTTCATCATATGTCTATCATTAGTCAATAATTCTATACCTTTTAAAATTTATAAAGAGCTTGAGGATGAAGTTTCATTTAATCGTGGAGGTATGATGAATCATGGATTAACTACATCAACTAGGCCCCATCAATGCATGATTTGATGTGTTGATGTGGCTGCATCAACATAGTGTCCACTTTCGCCTATAAATACGCATTCACCCACCATGTTTATGGCATGTCTTGTCACAGTTGTAGTGGAGCTCTTGCAATTTTGTCATTTGGAAATTAGAATATTTTTCTAAGTGCCTATAGTAGGAGTCAAGAGTGTATGGATCTTTATTTAAGCACTATTGTACTTGAGCACAATAGTATGTACAACAATAAAGATGAGTTGTTTGATAAACCTTGTAGCACTTTCAAATAGATTAATTATTTATTTATGCATTTAATTTTTTATGTGATTTCCTTTAATGCTTTAACTAATTAAATAATTAATTAGGCTAAACCAACCTAAACTAAGTAATTAATTAAGCACATAAGTACAACCACTTCGAGCATACGCTTGGTGCTTGGTAATCCTAGTAACGCTTAATGTTTGGTAACTTAGTAGTGCTAAATGTGTTTAAGATGTGTACAGAAAGTGGAAACAAATGCTTATGTTAGGATTAGTTAGGTGTAGTTAGTTAGATTAAATTAGCAATTAAATTACTTCATTATTTTCATATTTTATTTTAAGCATCCAAAACATAAAACATAAAAATAATAAAAATCATATGCCTTGATTACACTTAACCATACCTTTGTACATCACAAGTGTAATTGGGAAGACAACAAATGATTGTTAGGGTAAGTTCACTTCCTA
This sequence comes from Gnetum montanum, assembly GCA_015680685.1. Taxonomy (NCBI): domain Eukaryota; kingdom Viridiplantae; phylum Streptophyta; class Gnetopsida; order Gnetales; family Gnetaceae; genus Gnetum; species Gnetum montanum. The sequence continues at coordinate 63,719 of MNCI01012629.1, forward strand.
AAAACTAGTGTACCGGAAGACATAGAATCCACAAAATTCAACCAAATCACACATGAAAACTTAGTGATTCATATGGTTGAGTGTAGGGGTATTCGCCGCTCATCATTTATGAATAAGGTATTCCACCTATACCTCTACAAGTTCATGATGGTATATCTTGATAACATCCTTATGTACTCTTGTTCTATAGAGAAACACTTTTAACACTTACACCTAGAGTTCTCCAAATTGCAAGAACACAAGTTGCATATCAAGTAGAAGAAGTGTAAATTCAGGAAGATAAAGTTAAAGTTCTTAGGTCACATCATTCATTGAGGCAAGACAAATTCAAATCTGAAGAAGGTCGATGTCATTGCAACATGGCCTATTTTGAAGAGCGTGCATGAATCATGCTAATTCTTTAGATTGGCTAATTATTATAGAAAGTTTGTCCAAGGGTTATCTAGTGTGAGAGTAGCCCTAATTTATTTACAAAAGAAAGATATCCCTTGATTATGAAGTAATAAATGCTAGGAAGATTATGACATGGTAAGATTAACCCCTACAGGCCAACCCATATTGGCCCTCCTTGACTACTTAAGGTTATTCAAAGTTCCCACTAATGCTTTGGATGTGGCAATTAAAGGAGGACTATTACAAAAGAATCATATGGCTACATTTGAGTTAAAGAAGCTAAACTTGGTAGAACAATTGTGGTGAGTGCATGAAAAGGAGACATTCATCATTATCCATTATCTTTGCACTTGATAATACTATTTCCTAGGTGGCTTAATGGTAGTAAAAAAATAGCACATTCTCATTCAATTAAAGTTGAAATTGAAGCAAGCTTGGTGGTTGAGTTTGCTATAAGACTTTAATCTTTGATTTTTCTATCAACTAAGTAGAGAAAAAATGGTAGTAGATGTTTTGAGCCAATGTCCTTAGTTTTATTTGATGGAGATTGTGAATTAGCCTAATAGCTCTTAGGTGATGGCTTACCATGAACTGTTGGAAAAATGTAGGCATAAACTAGATCATGATCAATATGCTCAAGAGTTATTGAAGCTTATCTAGGGTTATGATGAGTTAAATTTTAGTGAAGTGAATGACTTGCTCATGTTTAAGCATAATTGAATCTATGTTTCAAACTGCAATGCCTTGTGTTCTTACATCATTAATGATTATCATAACATCCTCTAAGCAAGTCATCCATGACATAAAAAGATAGTGGCATTATTGGAAAGAATTTTTTATTATCATAAAAAGATAGTAAACTTGGTTACATACAAGTTGCAGTTACCAACATATTTGGTGAAATGTCATCTTGTGTTCCATGTTTCTATGATAGAAAAGTTTAACACTACAGATGCTAATCTAGAAACATGATGATCTTAGGGACCTTCAAACATTGAGGCTATGAAAGGAAGATAAATTTATCCCATCGTTAATATGTGCACAACTAGTTGTGCTTCTGATTAGAAGGTAGAATTCTTGATACATTGGTAAGATACATCCTTGAAGGAGGATACCTAGAAGGATTAATATAATCTCAAGCACAAGCCATCGTTCATTGCAAACTTTTATGTAGAGAACCATTTTGATGTATTTTTTATAAATCTATGGGATGGTCAACTCAACATTGCCACCTCTTAAAAGAAGTCATAGCATTTGGAAGTTATATTGTTGCCTATAAATAGTATACAAGAAAAAATTGGTGAAAGCATAATAGGCTAGATGGTGCCAAGTGGATTCAAGATAGACCACTTTGACAAGTGGAGAATTAGTATGATTTCCCCTTTCAATTGAGGAGTTGGATGATATCACAACAAGGCTAAAGTCCCAAGATTCATGCACATGCTAGTATCAAACTATGACTAGGCATAGGAAGTGATTCTCCCAAGGTAAGAAGTAGTATTTCCTTGGTTGCAAAGGATTAACTCTACACTCTTGTATTAGTACCAGAAGTAGAGGCTTGACTCACATATCATATGACTAGATTTTACTTTGGATAGAAAGTTTGGTATGGCTTGCATGATAAAGGACAAACTTTTTCTTCCTTAATGTAAGTCATGTGAACATCTCTAAGCCTCTATTGGATATCAAGTTGATTTCAACATTTATGCTTAATGATTAAATAATCCTAGCCATTAGATCTTCTTATTTATAATTTTTGAAAGGACTTTTAGTTGTTTGAAGTCCTTTGATATACAATGTACTCTCCATGTCTAGAAAAATATACAAACAAAGACTTAAGCTCCAATGATGTTACTTCTTTTAGGTGGGAAAGATTGTAGGAAAATAAGTCTTGTTGATAGATCAAGGATTGTTTTCCTATGGAATGAGGGCAAAAGGAATGTGGAGATCCTTATGAATTCCATGTGATCTAACCTTCACCAAAGTACTATATAGCCCTGAATCCTTGTGAACCTCATTGTGAGGATATGTAGGCTTGTTGGGGAGGGTTTGCCTCTCTAGCTTAAGCCACCACCCCACTCTATAAAGTGGGCTTTAGGACTAGTTGCATGTAGCCTAAGGTTGATCATTGTTTAGTGTCTTGGTCAAGTTGTGTGTTGGTGTATTGTGCATTTGTATATATGTTTATCTTGGGTCTTTATGCATCTGTGATGAGTAGCAAGGTACCCCTACATCCAACCATATGAATCATAAGCATTCATGCACAATCCAGTCAAATTTCGTGGATGGAACTAGTTGTGCATCTAGATCATTATGTCTTAATCGCAGTTTGCTATCTTCCCACTTAGACTAGTGGTAGCTTTGTCACGTATGGTTTAGTCCAAAGTGAGGCATATGATTCTTGATGTTGTTCAACCCCAAGCTACTCCTAATAATAATAAAGAAATTAATTATTTAGACTAATTAATGATGGAAAGTAAAGTCTCACCAGCCTATGTGCAGAGTATTCATTCCTAACCTTCTGTACATTCCTTGGACTTCATGCAACTATCGCTGGGATTACCAAGCATATCGTTACTAGGTGTACCAAATAATAACACTACTAGGTTACCAAGTAGTTATATTTACGCACTCATGATTAGTCGTACTCATTCTGCTTAATGACAAAAAATGATAAAGAGCAATAAATGATGAACATTAACTAAGGAAAACATTAACCATTTAAGTAATTAAAAACAGTAATAAAGCTAAGTGGATGCTACAATGATGGAAATAATCTTAATCTTTATTACCAAACATGTAACATGTCTAAGTACATCACACTCAAATAAGGATGTTGTATAATCACTTAACATCACACTATGGGAATGCACTAGAAACTAACAAAACTTGAAATCTATCAGAATATATGAATCTATCCCTCTCTCTATCTATTTCAACCATGCACCCAAGTGTTATATTTATATGGTAGCATAGAAGGGATGATATTGGATCCTTAACATTTAATGTTGTGCACCGATATTGAATACCTAACATCACGGCTCTGATATCGAATACTTGATATCGCAACCTTACAAAACATCACTCATCATACCCCCACAATTGAATGAAAATTCATCCTTGAGTTAAACAAAATGAGGAACAAGTTCTTTACAAAATACTGGAAATGGGATTATTAACTAACTTAAATAAACACAAAAATTGACTCTTTCATGTAGTAATGCTATTTTACAAAAGAAAAATGAATACATCATGACAAAACAACAAAATTGGTGAAGTTCATGTAGTTCCTAGATGTGGTGTCTCTTCCATGGGCCACTTTCCCTTGTCGTCAAGCTTCTAGAATTTATACCGATTCAAGAGTACCTCCAACTTCTCCTCCTCTATTCTCGGCTCATGTACGATCCAAGTTGATGAGCTGATGTGTGTTAGAACCAGTACATCCCACAGACACAGCACCTATGGGAACATTTAATTTACTTTCATGTACCATGTTGAGACCTTTCGTTGTTCCTTCTTGAAAGCTCTGACCTTTTCTTTTAGTTCATGATAATTGATTAATCTTTTGGGTAGGTCTAAGGCTACATCTCTTTTCCCATGGTAGCAAACCTTAATTTATTCCAATTCCAAGTTTTCCATGTGAAGTTTTTATGAAGCATTTTCCCTATCTGCAAACTCTTTTTCATACAAAACATAAGTGGCTGCTACTTGTTGTTCCAACTCATTTCGAGGCCAACCTACTATTAACATGGCAAGGTTGGCATAGCGAAGGTTAGCCAATGTCATGTACTCTTTCAAATCTTCCTTTTGCAAGTCCTTGTTCTTCACTTTCACTTGGTGGACTAGGGCATAGCTATCCAAGATGGGTTGCCAGTCAAGATTCTGCATTGACATGGAACTAATGAAGGTCTTTGCCATCTAGATTTTTTTTTCATTAATCTTTTTATACATGCCAATTTGGTCTTGAAAGTGCTCTTTCAACTTCTCATGCTTCTTAGTCTCTTTTTACCACGTGATTATCTCAATTATAGATTTTTGGCGTATTGCATAGACCTCCTCCATTGAGAGGGTTTGGTTCTCTCTAGCCAATCTACTTATATCATGGTCACTAGTTACTCTCTCAACTAGTGGATACTTTCTTCCAAAATGTTTTTTTGTTTCTTGGAAGTGGTCAACCTAGAATTATTAGTAGTAAGCTACTTATTCTCCTCTTATATAGTGAGCAATACCTTCGCATTGGCATATGCTTGTGCTTTGGTAGTTGAGGCATTCTAGACTGCTTTCTCCTTTTCTTGTTCAACAACTTTATTCTACTCAATCAATCAACCTAGCTACTCTATTTGAAATTGTTCCAATTGGTCAACTACAATGAATTTGGAAGGATCCCTTCCTTTAGCTCTCAGGGCAAGCTCTTGTTGTAGTTTGTGCACTTCTACTTCTGTATGCTCCACCTTAGTCTCTACAGTAACATCACTTGGGATGTCGAACAAAGTTGTTATCACTTATCTAGTCTACAGCAATCTATCAAGCACATCCTCATGGCCTGTAGGAGTCATTAAAGTCCCAGTTAACATTTGTGCATCTCTAGTTTGTCCCGTCCAAAATCGTCGGTCTCCGACTGGAAGGAAATAGAAACCGAGGGATCACCGAACATGCACAGAAGACCCTACCTTCACTTGAGGGCAAGCTGGAATTAACGAAGGTAGAGTACCTTGAGTGGTCCGCACACGGATCAGGCAAGGATTTCCTCAAACGTACACCGAAGTGCTATACGCTGGGTTATATGTAAACGGTGTAACAGGCGTAAAGTAGAGCGTAAATAGCGTAACTGATGCAAACAGAGCGTAAACATAAAAGAGCGTAAATAGTATACATGCAACAATTAATGCAAACTGTAATAGATTTTAGAAAGAAAATGTAACAATGGTATTTCAAAATGAGAGTTACAATGCACCATTCTAACGCAGTTGTGGCTTTGACACAAGACAGACGAATAGCCCTGGTGGATGCAGGGATGACTGTTGGCTGGTTCAAACTGTAGGCATAGCGTAGAGGCTATATGCTCAGTGTATAGGGTTGTCCAGCATACAAAGTTCTCTGCTTTGGTTCTCAGTGTCTCTGTTTTTCTCTTTGGTTTCCCTAAAATTGCCGATCAACCCCTGATCTAGTGAAAAATTGGGGTTTTTATACAGGTTTAAGGTGACACATGGCGCATTGACCGGGCGCGAAAGAATAAGATTTACAAGTGTACAACATGTTACATCTGCTGGGCGTATACGCTGTATTAGGCGAGCGTAGACTGTGGGCGCATATACTGGGCATGGAGGGCGTATACGCTGGATGTACTAGGCATTTATGCTGAGCATATACGCTGTGGATGCTGGCGTATACGCTGTCTACTGGGTGTATACACTGATGGTTTCTCCACTCATGTGAGTTGTTGCCTTGTACCAAACCTTGCTCTGCAATGTTGTTTCCATGCCGTCTTCAGGGATTACGTGCTAGGCATATACATCAATTGTACCTACTGAGCGTACATGTGAGGCGTCTACGCTGGGCGTATATGCTGAGCATGTATGCTGGGCGTATACGCTGAGCATGTATGCTAGGCGTATACGCTGGGGACGCAATCTGAGGCATATACGCTGTGAGCATCGGGGGTATACGCTGGGCGTATACGCTGAGAATACATACTTAGTGTAAACTAAGTATTTCAAGCTCCAAAGTTGCCAGGTTTGATAGCAGATGTCATGGTCGTCTGTGGGTCCCTAGGACCTACTTCTTATTGAGTTTGACTCCGCTTGAAGCTGTCTACGGGGCCCTCGAGCTTCAGCCATGCTGAGGAACGTCATGACTTAGCCCGGTTCTTTTTGGAGAAGTACTAAGCTCGAAATTTTTGTGGTGTTTCATTGGCCCCTCTTTGTTGACGCTTGGAGAAATTGACCCAAGAAGCGTCGACAAAGAAGTGCAAAACACCACAAGCAACTCGATAAAGACTTTGTCCTTTGCCACTTAACTAGACATCATCGTACCGTGTTCAGCAGTACATGGAATTGCGGGAAATGGAATTTGTATCTGATAGAAAAAGGAAAACTGTGCGGATTGGGAACTGATCAAGGGATTGTGCTTGGTAAAGGGGATGCGCTGGTGTGTATCATGCTGATCCTTGTCAATAGCCATTATTTAGCAGACTCGGAATATAGACATGCGATGTGCATCCTTTGGCGGAACAAAAACTCTTGATAATGTCCAAGAGGACTTGTTGGCGAGACCAAAGCCACGTGATGATGTGTTGCATTCTTTGGAGGAACAGGGTCCTTGTTTAGTGTTTTAGGGGGAAGCCTGTTGGCAGAGAGCTAAAGCCATGCAACAAGATGTCACTCGATTGTTTTTGACATGAGTATTTGTTTTCAAGACAACTATTGTCTTGTTTTTTGAAGAAGAAGAAGAAGATGTTTTGATCTTGTACTCATGTTCAAGTGCTATGTTGTGTGTTGCAACTGCTTAAAAGTGTTACAGTGCGCAACAGTGTACTCAAAGTTTTGAGTGTACTAGGTGTATTAGAGGTGTGGCTGAGTAGAGTATGTCGATGAATAGATAGGAAATAGGCCAGGAAATGGGGATGTACTAGCGAATGGCTTGATTTAGTCTTGCCACGTGTGCTGCGAACAATGTCTCACCTTGCTACTTATGACATAGTGCATTCTTGTACGAACACCTCTGAGTGTCATCCTGCAAACACAACTCCAAGAAGACAAGAAAACCATGGGTGAGTAAGCAGGCTTAGACTGAAAACAGCTACTGATGAAACGAAGGCATCGAATGAGAGTTCAGGCACTGTGTATGAACGAAGGCAATGCTGTTAAGACCGGCTGATGGTGAGCGATGCAACGATTCTGATGAAGTTTGAATGCAACCATCGATTAGGGAACCAGAGGTGAAATTGCTAGTTTATAGTCTTAGCGGACTATCATGGGTTAGTTTTATGTCATGACCCATTGGACATTGCCCGTTTAGAGTCATGGTAGACGGTACACTGCCAGTTTCTAGTCTTGGCAGACCATGAAGAGGCAAACCAATTTATAGTCTTAGTGGACTCTGGCAAGAGAGACTGTGGCAGTTTACTATCATACTGGATGGGTGTTAGTTTATTGTCATTGCAGACACTGTGTGGTATCAGTTTATTGTCATGATGCCAAGACGAGCTGTGGTATCAGTTTTAAGTCATGATGCTAGGATGAGCTATGGTATCAGTCTATAGTCATGATGTCAGGACTCGCTGTGCTATCAATTTATAGTCGTGATGCCAAGACTCACACGTACCTAAGCTTGTACTCAAATATAGAACGGTTTCAGGAACAAGTGATTGGTTGGATTTGCAAGCTCACGCCCTTCCATATTAGCTAACTTAAATGCTCCATTGTCATATGCTTTGGTGACCAAGTAGGGCCCTTCCCAGTTGGCTAAGAATTTTTCCGGGTGTTCCCGAATGGCCTTAAGCACAAAGTCACCTTCTTTGATGGGGCGCTTATGAATGTCGTGCCGATGGCATTGTCGTTGTTGTTTTTGATACCACTCGATCTGATCGAGTGCATGTATGCGTTCCTCCTCCACCAAATCCAAGTTAATGATACGTAGATCATTGTTTTGCTCTTCGTCTAGGAGTCTGGAAAGTGTGATCCTTAAAGATGGTACCTGCAATTCCAAAGGTAAAACAACTTCTGAACCGTAAACAAGGCTATATGGCGTTTTACCTGTTGAAATTTGATGTATCGTGTAATATGCCCACAATGCGTATACCAACTGTTCGTGCCATCTTCTCTTGCTTTGGGTAAGCATCTTTTTAAGTATTGTAATGATTGTTTTGTTGGTGGCCTCTGCTTGCCCATTGCTCTGAGGGTAGTAAGGGGATGAAAATGAGTTTTTGATCCCCAGACTTTCGCAGAAGGTTTTGGTTTCGGCACTGCTAAATTGTGGCCTGTTGTCAATGATGATAGTCATAGGGATGCCAAAACGGGTTACAATATTTTTGAGAATGAAGTTGCATACGTGTTTAGACATGGTTTTTAGAAGGGGAACAGCCTCTACCCACTTCATGAAATATTCTATTGCGGTTATGATGAAACTATGCCCTGCAAAAGATGAGGGTGTTATTTGTCCGATAAGGTCCAACCCCCACTTTTGAAAGGGCCACGTGATTTGTGCTGTATGCAACTCATTTGGTGGGACATGGAATAGATTACTATGTCTTTGACAGGTACTACATGTTTTAACCTTGGACAGACAATCATACTCCATGTGTGGCCAATAATAGCCTAGACGTCTTATCTTTGTTGCCATCGCTTTTGGTGCTATGTGTCCTCCGCATAGTCCGTCATGTACTTGTTCAACGATGGTTTGGGCGTTAGTACTACCAACGCATGTTAGCAATATGCCTTCATAGGATCAACGACACAATGTGTCCCCTACTAGTGCGTATTGCATAGAACGTTTTTATACTGCATCTTTTTGTGCATTTGTTAAGTGTTGCAGTGTTTCATCGAATAGAAGGTACTCTTTTATGTCATCATACCATTCTATCGCGTGTGTTGTACTAACGGATGCAATTGGCAACGCATCAAGAGTATCAGTTATTGGTTTGGCACAACTGATTATGGAGCTTGGTAAGGTATGCAACATGTCAGGTGATATGTTTAACGCTAAAGTGGCCAGTGCGTCTGTGATGGTATTATCATTCCTAGAGACGTGTTTCACATCGATGTTTTCAAATCGCCTCATTAAATGTTTTGCCAAGTCACAGTATGGTTGTAAATGTTGCGCTTTGCATGTATAAATATCTGTGACTTGGTTTAAGACCAGGTGTGAGTCTCCTCTGACCACCAGTCGTGTGATGTCTGAAGCCAATGCTGCTGCAAGACCTCTAAGGAGACCTTCGTACTCTGCTATGTTGTTGGTACAGTGAAAGTTGAAACGATAAGCAAAGGGTCTGATCTCCCTGGAGGGATAGGTGATGACAGCGGCAGCACTTCCCCCTTGAGAGGTGGATGCTCCATCAAAGTTTAAACTGGCATCGTAGTCATTGGGTACTATGTCTATTGCGCTTATATTTTCATACGAGAATTCTAGCTCTATCTTTGCTTGATCATGTGTTGGTGACGTGGCCATTTGATTTGCTATGGCTTGACCCTTAACAGATGATTGCGCTATGTAATGTAGTCAAACTCAGCTATCATGGCTTTCCAACGAGCTATTTGACTTGTCTCGTAAATGTTTCCTATGATGGCTCTGAGCACATTATCCTTGCATATTATGTTAACCTGATTACGGAAGAGGTAATGTTGCCATTTCTTTAGAGAAAATACCAGGGCTAAACACGACCTCTCTACCTCATTATACCTTTTTTCGTGGGCGACTAATGTGTGGCTTAAGTAATAGACAGGGACTTCGGTTCCATCATCTTGTTTCTAGCAAAGCATAGACACGATTGACGAATCTGAAGTCGCGAGGTAGATGTAAAATAGTTTATCATTTTGAGGTGGATAAACCGTGGGTAAATTGATGAGTGCTGCTTTAATATCGTCGAATGCTTCCTGGCACTGTGGAGTCCATTCAAAATGGACGTTCTTACATAGCAAGTGGTTCATAGGTTTTAATTTGTTTGTTATTTTTTCTATGAAATGCCTAATAAACTATAATATACCTTGTAGACCTCGAAGTTCGGTAAGGTTGTTAGGTGGTTTTAAGTTTGTTATTGCCTTAACTTTATCTGGGTCTACTCGTATCCCTGCTTCCAAGGCTATGAATCCAAGCATTTTGCCTGTTTTGATGCCGAAGACACATTTCTTTGAGTTAAGTCTCAGTTCATATTTTAAACAACGTTTTAGTACTAAGTCAAGATCTTGTACATGTTGTTCCAATGTCTTCGATTTAACCACAATGTCATCCACATAGTCCTTGAGCGAGTGTAACATGTAATCGCTAAAAATGAATGTCATCGCATGTTCATATGTGGCCCCAGCGTTCTTGAGACCGAAGGGCATCATTGTATAACAAAAGGTTCCCCATGATGTCATAAAAGTAGTTCGGAGCTGATGCTCCAGGTTAATGCATATCTGGTTGTATCCCGAGAAGCCATCCATAAAAGATAATAAGGCGTGCCCAGCGGTCGAGTCGACAAGTTGATCGATGCTAGGTAGGGGAAAATCATCTTTGATGGTTGCAACGTTTAGATCCCAGAAGTCAATGCATGAGCGAATGCTTCCATTCTTCTTCGAGACAATGACCATGTTGGATACCCAATCGACGTAGTCGACAGCCCGAATGAAACCAGCCTGGTAAAGTTTGGTGATCTCATTACAAACTGCCAATGCCACCTCAGGTTTAACCTTTCGTGCTTTTTTCTTCACTAGCCTCAATTTTGGATCAAGGATAATATTATGCTGGACGATTCAAGGGTCCAATCCAGGCATGTCCGTGTATGACCAAGTGAATGCCTTTACGTTGTCCCTAAGCACATCTTCTATGTCTTTGGCCAGTTGAGGTTGCAGTAATGTACTTAGTTTTAATATTTTAATTTCTCCATCGGGCATGGCAATCGGGGTTTCGGTCAACGGGTCTTCGGTGATGTTTTCAGCTTCTATGTCAAGGGGCTTTATCATACCTTTGTAGTTATCTATCGTTTGCTGTGTTGAGGCTATGACTGCATCGTCCATTGATAAACTTAAGTGGATGAGATTTATGTCGATGTCCCTTGCGATCTTTCCGTGCGGCCCATCAATGATTAACAGTGCGGATAAATGCTAATAATCTATCGGGCTTGCTCCTGCCAATGAATAGAGAGCAAAATGAGCTAACAGGTATTATTCCATGTTTTTTGGCAGTGTATGTCGTGTGTACATGCATGGTGGTGGTTTACCATCACACTGGGACGCATGGCAGTTTAAGGCCTTACCAGGCCGTGGGTGGCAATTTAAGGCCGTACCGAGCCGTAGGGGGTTTGTATGTGGCAGTTTAAGGCCTTACCAAGCCATCATGGCAATTTAAGGCCATACCAGGCCGTCATGGCAGTTTAAAGTCATACCGGGCCGAATGTTTATCGTAAAATTTGCACAGGAGAGTCTGCGCCAAAATGTTCGGTGTGGACTTCTAAAGTTGGTTTACAAGGGAATCAGGATATGGTAGTATTTATTTTGTAATAAATATATATATATATTTATTATTTTTTGAATTTTTGAACAAATTTTGATTAAAATGAGTAAAAAAAGCAAAAAAGAGGCAAACCGTAAGGCGGCGGCGGCGGCAGAGCGCTATATAAAGGGCAGGGGTGTCATTTGTAAACATTGTAAATCGGCATCAAGCATAGACAGTGAGTGTAAGCGTAAGCGTAGATGACCTGGCGTAAGCGTAAACCACTAAACCCTGGCGTAAGCGTAAGCCCCAAACCCTGAGCGTAAGCGTAGACGTCCCAACTCAGCGTGAGCGTAGGGATTCCAATTCGGCGTAGAGGCTCAGCGTAAGCAGTTTCGACCCTCAGCGTAACCTGTCAATCCCAACGTAGAGGATGCCAAGATGGGCAAAGGCAAGGAAGTGGAAGGCCAGGGGAGGAAGGGACCTAACCTGACCTTCGCGGAGGTGAGCGAGGCCATGCTGCAGTGTCTGCCCAAGCCGAGGGTTCCATCGTGGCCTGGATCGTCACATAGGTAGGCTCTGATCCTGCCTTTGTTAGTTATTTTCATCTGTACATGTTTCGTAGCGTAGACAGTCTCGGTAGCGTAGAGGGCTTCGGCGTATACGCCCAGCGTAGAGAGTTAGCGTAGAGGGTTCCAGCGTATACACCCAGCGTAGACAAATAGCGTAGAGGGTTTCTATACGCTGAGCGTATGCTGTACATAGCCTAAGTTGTTTGTAGCATAACCTGTTGTCGATGCACAGCGTAAATGATTTTACATGAAGTGTAGATGATTTTATCAGCGTATACACTGACTGTTTTTTTACGGCATCCAGCGTAGACTGTTTACACAATGTTCAGCGTAGACTGTTTACACAGCGTAAACGTAGACTGTTTACACAGCGTTCAGCGTAGACTGGTTACACAACGTAAACGCAAGAGGCTTTTACAGCGTATACGCTAAGGGATTTACGGCGTATATGCTGAGCAAAAACGGTTCTTGACAGTGTATATGCTGAGTTGGGCAGCGTATACACTGAGCGCAAACGGTTCTTGACAGCGTATACGTCGAGTTGGGTAGCGTATACGCTGAGTGTAAATAGTTGGTAATTTTTTTTCTAAGTGTCAGCCAATAATATCAAATTTTATTTTTCGTGTCATTTTCATGTATGGCTAATTTACCGTGGCATTTCGGTTGCTTGCAAGGACACTGAACCTTTTCTCCTGGTTGTTCAGCTAGTTGGGGTATTGGCGTGGTTCGAGCCCCTTGAGGCCAATGAACCTACCCCCGATCTGACCGTTGACGACAACGGGGTATGGTTCAAGGAAGGGACGTGTGAGTTCCTCACTTTCATCCTAGACAGGTTTAAAGTGGTTTTCTAGTCACACCTAAGCAAACTGGTGGCACGGAGCATGCTTGAGGCCATGTTGCCGGGAGCCTCGGAGGGTGTCGCGGTCTTCATGGAAGACATTGACGAGGGGCCGCTTGTGATCGAGGGTGGTTGCATGAAGATTGGTCGCATAAGGGGCCAATTTTTCCTCGTGACTCTGACTTGGGTAGCACCTCTAAGTCCACTACTAAAGGTAAGTGACCATATTTTCTAAATGTGTTAACGTGTTTGTTCAACTGCCAGGGGTTATACTCATAGGATGATTTCGAATTGTATTTACAGTTGATGTCCCTCCTGGCGGGGACCCTGTCACAACAGGGCGAACTGAGACTACCCTGTCAATGAAGTTAGGGGAGGTTAGTAAGGCTCAAAAATGGTTACGTACCCACGCCCCATCATCCATCGCCCGTTGTTTAAATGACGCTGGCCTTATGGAGCTCTTTATGACCCCGAGCCCTGATGTGTCGATACCAAAAATGATCGGGATCGTGGATTCCTTCGACACGTCTGTCTCTTACTACAACACCCGGATTAAGGGTGTTAAGATAGTTTTCCATCTATCGCCTGAATTATTTTTGAACCTGTTTGGTGTTCTGGTAGATGGTATAAGTGTAGCTTTGGATAGGGCTCATAAAGAGCTCCATACGATTTGTCAATTAGAGGACTAGTTGAACATTACCAAGGATGCCAAGGGATTCCCTATGCAGGGGAAGTCAAAGGTTAAGGAGGTGAATGAATTATATCCTCTGTTTAGGACACAGGTATTCTCTAAATCCCTTTCCCAGGTGCCGAGTCTTGGTGTTGAGGCTGTACGTATTATGTGAACCATCCTAGAAACCGAAATGTGTTATAACTGGACCCAATTTTTGTTGTCGAGTCTCAACAAGGAGATAGTGTGATTGCACTCAAATATCGAGGCGTGGTCCCACTTTACCTTTGCCTTCTTCGCCGGTTATCTTCGCTACTTAGCCGAATTTCTAGTGGTTTGTGCAAACAATAAGTATGTTCTACGGGATCAAGGTCAATTATCCCGCCCGTGGATCAACCATTTGTTTGAAACAACCAAGTCCCAGGATGCGCCTGAGGGAATTGATGAATCTGTATCTATCACGACAGGGGGATCATCTGGTACCTCAATCCACACACGTGACAATGTGGGGTTGGAACCAGATAATGTGCCTTATATATGTTTCGAGTTGTTTGCAACTTTAGAGTTTCACACCCTGTTTTTGTCATTTTAGCGTTTGTTCTTTTCATGTGCATAGGTGCTAAACTGAGGTGGGATCCTTCCGAGATAGTTAGAATAGAGAGTTTGCCCACACTATCCCCAGAAGTCGAGCAGGTGCCAAGGCCAGTTTATGACGAAGTGATGGAAGGTCTCATTCACAACGCCAAATCACTGTGGACCTATAGGCATTTCGTCGAACAGTTGTGGTTACAAATTTAAACAAAGGAGAAGGAAGTTTCCAAGTTGTCAGTTGAGCGTGACAATCTCAAGGCTCGGTATGAGTTTGCCTTTGCTAAACTAAGTGGTGATCGCTCTTGGCGGACTTCCGAAGTCACATATACTAGATACTGGAACCTACTCAATCACCATGCGTCACTGACACAGAGACTAGTAGAGCGTAAGGCCCAGGTGGATCTGCTAAACCTCAAGTGCCAAGATTGGAAAGCTTTCGCATCCAAGGTACGCAAATGGGATCAGGATGAAAATAACCACAAACATCATTATAAGAAATCATTGAAAGAGGTATCTATTGAAAAGTGTTAGCTTGAGATGTTTGTGGAGGGTTTGGGTCTGCGTTCTGCATTTGATACCTTTGCTCAAAACACAACTGTTGAGATGGAATCACCTACAAAGGTGATTAAAACTGCTTCTGGGGAGGTGTCTGTGGGTGAATTCCCTTTAAAGCATCCTACTTGGTCAGTTGTTGACAAGGGGAAGGCCTTGGCAGATGTTGACCTAGGCCTTGATGGGACTGATTGGACCAGTGTCTCAGAAGAGGAAATCCTTCGCCGACTAGAATTCGGCTTAGGGGGATCCCCTACGGTAAGCATTTTGTTAGTATGAAATTCGTTCACTGCATAATGTTTGAAAGTTTTTCTTTTATCCTTATGTTGATTGTTCCCTTTGCATTTTATAGGATCAAGGCGATGATGATGTTCAGGAAGCTGGCCCCAGTGGAGTGGGGGCTCATGATGCCAGCGGGCCCAAAGGGGATGATCCTCCTATCCCTGATGTTTAGCTTTTGTTATGAAATTATTCTAACTCAAATTTATACGAAAACTGTAAATTGAGACGAATGAAACCAGTTAACTCTTGTACTTGTACATCATTTCATGTACATAAAAAAAATTTCTTGATTTTGAGTTTAATTGCAAACACGACACGGCAATGTAAAATGTTATGGTTTGTTTTTGTGGTTTAAGTGTGATGCGCGGATGTAATTATAAGTCGGAGTATAATGATAAATGAAAGATAATCACGAAAATTGTTATTGACAACATGGCAATGCAAAATTCGAACAGTGAGCCGGAATTGGAGAGGAAAACAAAGTATAAGTGGATGAACTAGTTTAAGGCCATTTCGGGCCATATGCGTAGTTTAAGGCCATTTTGGGCCCCAGCGTAAGCAAGGGATGTTTCGAATGACATGGGTGGATTTCTCGGTTGACCAATCATTTCTTATTGTGGCTAGTTTTCTGTCGTTGCGGACATGATAGTTTAACGTCGTCCCAGACTAGTTGTAGTTTAATTTCATTTCGGACTATGGCGTTTTTGTTATTTATTGGTTTAGTAATTTTTTGATTTTTCGCATTTTAACGTTGGGAGTAAAGTTAGCGGGTATGATTCTATATTCAGCGTCCCCTTCACTGATCACATTGAAAGGTAATTCAGCCCAAGGGACGTCTGATGGAATTGTTTCTGCGTTAGTGTTTTCTTGCGCTTCTGCATGTAACACGGTTTCTGTGTTAGTTGTGGTTTGTAAGTGAGGTTGCGTATGTATAATGTTAGGCCCAGGTATTTTTGTTTTGGGTGGGTTTTCTTCTGTGTTTAAAGGATTACCGCCTACCAGTTGTTGTTCATTTACATCACGTTGTCTAAGCTCTTCGAGCTTAACCTCTAAGCCTTGGTCTGTGTCTATGTACGATGAGATGATGGGTGTAGCAGCCTCCCCGTGTATGATAATTTCGCCACCTTCGTAAGGCAGGTGAATTTCTTGGTGTATAGGGGAAGAGACTGCTTTCAGTTGGGCTAACCAGGGTCTTCCTAATATTAGGTTGAATCCTGGCATCTCATCGATTACCACAAAGTCGGCAGATGTAGGGAATTGGTCCCCTGCTATGAAGTCTAAGGTCACGGTGCCTTTGACTATCACGCGCGATCCGCTGAATGATGTCAAGCATGTGGTACCGGTTGGTCTGATTAGCTTTGTGAGCCCGAGTTGTTCGATGATGGGATATGGGACTACGTTTGTGGCAGCTCTGTCGTTCACATGGACCCTATGTATCTTGAATTAGTTTACTCTTATTGTTATAAACATAAGGGCTGTTGTTATCTCTCCTGTTTTCTCATCCAACTTAATGTTGTTATTGTGGAAATTTAGTGGCTTGGAAGTTCATCCTTGAGGCGAGTACATCACCGCATGAATTGAAGGTTCATTTAGAGGCAAGTCCTCGCTTACTGGGATAGATGTTAGCATGCATACCAAAGCTTCGCGATGTGTTTGAGATGTTAAAACTAGGTCATATAAGCTCAGCGACGTATTCTTTTGTTTGAGCGCTTGTGTGACCTGTGTTAGAGCTGTGGCTAGGTCTCTACTGTTGGGCACGTGTTTATCGGCAGTGACTTGGTCCATTGGGCCCAGCAGTTTTATTTCGTGCATCGTTGGTTTATCATTTCGTTTTGGAATTGTTGATTCGGGCGTATCATGTTTTCTGGATCATTCCCCCTCGTGACCTGTATTTGGTTTATCGCTAGGCTGTGTCCTGGGTATTGCATTTAATGGAGTAGGTTTAGGAGGTCCTAAGGCTAGCCGTTGATGCTCCTTTTCCAAGCGCTCGCGTGTAAGCTTATCCGCTAGGCATTCTCGTGTGTGACACGGGGGCGTAGTTGGTTTTGAGGCCTCAGGTTACCTTGGGATTCGTACTACGTATGGAGTCGGGTGGGGTTGCGGTTGGACAGTCGCTTGCGGTTGGGTGCCAGACTGGCTAGGCACCTTGATGACATAGGAACTGGGTTTACTTTGCATTTGGGAATTAGAGGATTGGTAATCACTAGGACGTTTGGGTGTCCTAATGATGTACGGAGTTGGCCTAGCTGGAGGTTGTACCTCCGCTGTTGCGACCGCGGGTGGTACTCGGACTACGTAAGGGGCAGGCCTAGTAGGAGGTGTTGGTGAGTTTGCGGTAGTGACGGCGGGAGGTACACGCACCATGTATGGTTTTTCGCGGGTCGGGGTGTTAGAAGTTGCTACGGTGGAGGGCACCTGGACGACATATGGCTACTGCGGTGAATATGATGACTGAGGCACCGATGTTTGTACAGTGGGTGGAATACGCACTACAAATGGCTTGTTAAGCGTTTGTTGCTCATGGTCAGAGTGGACGGTGTTAATGTTAGGTGTTTCAGGTTCGTTATCTAAGTAGATTGTGTTAATAACGTACGGTGCCTCTTTGGTATTTAGAGGGTCTTTATACACACCCATGGCCTGGTTTTGTGGTTGGACCAAGTTGGCCTCATCAAAAGTGATCTAACCTCCGTCACTCATTCGTTGGATGTCTTGTTTCAGGATGAAACAATAATCTGTGCCTTGCCCATTACGTTGGTGATAATCGCAGAAGTAATCCATTCTAAAACCTTTTGGTACTGGGGGTTCATCCAGCATTGCTAAGCTTGGGTTCTGAACCAGTTGATAGAACCAATCATGTCTCTGGATAGCGGTAGGGGATAACTGTTTATGTTTCATTAACCCAACCTTCAGGAGTTGGTCAAACAACTGATATGGTTTCATAGGTAGTAGTGTGTATTGAGAGGGTTCTTTCCTCTCGAAGTTTCTTGTACGGTTTGGTGTTGGGTTCTGTGATGAGGATGATTCTAGTGCAGTCACAAGAGTGGGTTTAGTGTAATTAGTAGGGGCAACAGGCGGTTTGCTTTGTTATCCCATGTTTGCTTGTTGTGTTTCTGCCAATGCCGCTATAGTTGTTTTAGCCTTTTCTTTATCTTTTTTACTGTGTTGATTCTTAAAGGCTAAATACGCAGGATCGTGGCTATTTTGGGCTGCCTCCTCTATGTTTTTAATCTGTACAAAGGCTTGACTGAGGTTACGCGCATTGAGGTAATATAACTTCAATTTGAAAAAGTCGTTGATAGACCCTTTTAGAATGGTGAGCAGATACGTCTGTGGGATCGGCTCGTGCAGCTCATTGAGAGCAACACTCCACCTTTGGATGAATTTTTGTACGGGTTCTAGAGGTGCTTGTTTGACCTATATAAGACTGTCAAGTGTCGCTTCAGGTTTCAATTTATACTTGAACCTAGTAACGAATTGATGTAACAACTCCTCTAGAGAAAATATCGAGTTTCTTGGCAAGGCCCGATACCAATCAAGTGCTCTCCCTACGAGAGACATAGGGAACACTCGCAAAATGGCGTGTGGCCATGCCTGAAGTAATGCGCATTCTAATCTAAATGTTATAAGGTGGGCATTGGGGTCTGTCTCCCCATTATATTTAGTTAGCGTAGGCAATGATACACCTTTGGGTAAGGTTAGGGGCGGAACGGAAGAGCTGATGGGGTCATCATGGTAAAAGTCCACTACCTTCAACTCTCCGTCGGTGGCCGTCTTGAGGCGTTTGACCTCATCAGTTAATTCCTACATTAGTTTCTTAGCATCAACCTAGTCTTGAGCGCTAAGCGAGATGGAAGGTTGGGGATGTGGTATAGTGTACAGATTGGATTGTTGAATAGTGGGTTGGAAGGCTGAAAGCTGTGTAGTTGGCGATTGTACTTGTGGAATATTTATAGCGGGTGGTATTAGAGGCGGCACATTGTGGGCAAGGGGTTGCTGTTGTTGTGGTTGTGCTTGGGGAATATTAGCTTGTAAGATTGGGTGAGGTGGTATGTTATAATGAGGGGGTTGATGTGATTGGGCCCCAATCGTTGCCCATTGCCCGATCATGTTTTGTGTTGGAATCCCCTGAACTTGTTGGGTTACCACTGTGAAGGATGTTCCTTGGGTTGGGACTCGCAGTATGTAATGAGCAGATGTAAAGGCCAGTATTACGTGCAGCATTCCGATCATGCGGGATGGGAAGGTCACTCCTACATTCTTTTGAGGGGGTTGCATTTGTAAGAACTGGGGTGTCGTAGTTGTGGGAGGAATTGCGAGGGGAAGCGTATTGACTTGAACATCGTTTGCTGGAGGAATGGGGATGAGAGCGGCTGTGTCTTGTTGAGGCGCATGCGCTTACGTGATGTTCAGTGGCTGGAGGGACGAAGTTTCACCCGTGAATGGGTGAAACAACGGGTTTATATAAGTTTGTGGGCTAAGGGTGTGGTATGAGTCTTCATGCTCAGATTGGGCAGCGAACTCATCTTCCTCTTCCGGTTGAGGATTTACTATAGGCTAATCTAACGACTGGCTCCTTTGCAGGAGGAGATGTGTGATGAGCTCAGAGTAAGCCTCTGGAAGAGGGATGATGTCGTACGGGGAAGGGATGAACTCTTGTCCTCCCCTATGGAAAAGTTCGTATTGCCTCTTTACTTCTATTTCGACTCAGTCCACAGCTAGGCCGGCTTGTATTTTTACGCATATGAAGTTGTACTGGTCTTGAGTTATGATGTTAGACGACGGGTTTCTCCCTTGCAATCTAAGAGACTGGCGAGGCCCCACTGTGGGTTGTACCACGGGCTGTTGAACCGCAGGCTATTGGACAGCCATGGTGCCTACGATGTCGGTGACTTGGGTGGTTGTAGCGGTGGTGTTTGCGGTGTTCATGATGAACAGTTGAGAATATGACACAGTGAAGGGATATGGAATTGGAGTACTTAGTGCAACGTAAACCTATGTTAGTTACGCATGGCATATAGACTGGGTCTCAGCGTATAGGCTTCAACGACTAGCATATAATGACAGCGTAGACAGTGTATAGGTATATAGCGTATAGCGTTAGCGTAGAAAATCTACGGCGTAAAGCGTACAACGTATACGCTAAGCAGCATATACAGCGTCAGCGTACAGCGTATACGCTAAGCAGCATATACAGCGTCAGCGTACAGCGTAAACGAGGTTACAGCGTACAGAGTGTAGCGTATATGGATGGCAGCGTAAACGAGTTTAGGGCGTAGCGTAGACAAAGTCAACGTATAACGTAGATGGGATCTATGGCATAGAGAGTGCAGCGTAAATTTAGCAGTTGCGTATATGTCGGCGGCGTAAACAAAGTTTTGTATGCAGCATAGACAAAGTCTACAATGTAGCGTGTGTCTAGCGTATATTGGATAGCGTAGACGTTGGGGATTTTGCAGACAGAGTTAGCATATGGTTAACAGCATAGATGCTGAGAGACTTGCAGATGGTAAGTTTTAAACAGAGCAGCGTAGACGCTTAACAGCATAGACGCTCAACAGCGTAGACGCTGGATAGTTTGCAGACAGTAAGTTTTGAACTAAGCAGCGTAAACTTGGGAAGGTTCGTAGAAAGGGTCGGCGTATACTCAATAGCGTAGACACTGAGAACTCTAAAGCATAGTAAGTTTAAGGTAGAGGCCCTCCTTCTAGCGCCAATTTCTGTACCGTCCGAAATCTTTGGTATCCGGCTGGAATGAAACAGAAACCGAGGGATCACCGGACATGCACAGAAGACCCTACCTTCGCTTGAGGGCAAGCTAAAATTAACGAAGGTAGAGTACCTTGAGTGGTCCGCACACGGATCAGGCAAGGATTTCCCCGAACGTACACCGAAGTGCTATACGCTGGGTTGTATGTAAACGGCGTAACAGGTGTAAAGCGGAGCGTAAACAGCGTAACTAATGCAAATGGAGCGTAAACATAAAAGAGCGTAAACAGTATACATGCAACAATTAATGCAAACTGTAACAGATTTTAGGAAGAAAATGTAACAATGGTATTTCAAAATGAGAGTTATAATGCACTAGTCTAATGCAGTTGTGGCTTTGACACAAGGCGGACGAATAGCCCCGGTGGATGCAGGGCTGACTGTTGGCTGGTTCAAACTGTAGGCACAGTGTAGAGGTTGTATGCTCAGCGTACAGGGTTGTCCAGCATACAAAGTTCTCTACTTTGGTTCTCAGCATCTCTGTTTTTCTCTCTGGTTTACCTAAAACTTCCGACCGACCCCTAATCTAGTGAAAAATTGGGGTTTTTATACAGGTTTAGGGTGACACGTGGCGCATTGACCGGGCACGAAAGAATAAAATTTACAAGTGTACAACATGTTATATTTGCTGGGCGTATACACTGGGCATATGCGCTGTATCAGGCGGGCGTAGACTATGGGCGTATACACTAGGCATGGAGGGCGTATACGTTGGATGTACTGGGCGTATACGCTGCACTGTGGATGCTGGCGTATACGCTGGATGTTCTGGGCGTATACACCTAGTGTATACGCTGATGGTTGCTCTACTCGTGTGATTTGTTGCCTTGTACCAAACCTTGCTCTGCAATGCTGTTTCCATGCCGTCTTCGGGGATTACGTGCCAAGCGTATACATCAGTTGTACCTGCTGAGCGTACATGTGAGGCGTCTATGCTTGGCGTATACGCTGGGGATGCAATTTGAGGCGTATACGCTGAGAATATATACTTAGTGTAAACTAAGTATTTCAAGCTCCAAAGTTGCCAAGTTTGATAGCAGAGGTCATGGTCGTCTGTGGGTCCCTGGGACTTTCTTCTTATTGAGTTCGACTCCGCTTGAAGCTGTCTACAGGGCCCTCGAGCTTCAGCCATGCTGAGGAACATCATGACTTAGCCCGGTTCTTGTTGGAGAAGTACTAAACTCGAAATTTTTGTGGTGTTTCATAATTCCTATCAAATCTACTAAGGGCACAGTGAGCACATTAAAGAATTCTTTAATATGGTCTATGATAACTTTTGTTGCACCTACTGCATCTTGGTGCTACATGACCACAACTGTGACATCTTCTCCCGTTTCAAGCACCACTTGAAAAGATGTAGCATTTTCAGAGATCTGTTGTGACCACTAGGCTTCTTCTCCTAATTGCAAAGAAATCTACCCCCTTGATGGATTAGTAGAAATTATAGTTTGAACAAAATCATTTATGACTTAGAAGAGGTTTGATTCATCCCTACTTCCCCAACTGAGAGTTTCAGCTATTCGTTACAAATGGCTCATTGTGGGCCTATAATCTTATGAAAATGGTAGAACTTGTAGCTCTTGTCGTGGCACTAGTTCTTACTTGGGCTCCTTTTCTAGTTCTTGTTCTAGCTCCTTCTCCAATTCTTGTTCATCACCAAGGTCTTTCCTTGGTGCTTCTAGTGTGTGCAACTCAAAGAAAGAAGCATTCTAATCCCTCCTAGAAACATCATTGGTATAACCTAGGATTCTGGTATGCTTACAAAGCTTTCTAATTAAGCAAGGGAATAGGAGTGTTAGCTTTCCCATCTTTCTTTCCTCAAACCACCTTTCAATTTCCATGAAATACAACTAGGCAAGATTGGCATTATACTTGTCCATCAAGATTACACTTCCTCTAGCTGCATAAGTTGATATTTTGTTAAGCCCTATATTTGGGAAGAGGTGGTGGTATGTGCCGATTTTGAAGTAAATCCTCTCTTCCATAGTCAACTAATTGTATATTTTTTTTCTTTGTTCTATGCCCACTTCAACTATAGTTTCCTAGTTTCTATGTTAGACCTTATGGATAGATGCACTACCTTGGCCCCCACATTTGGTATGTTCAAAGCCTCTACAATGGCCTTGACTGAAAAATAGATAGAGACTCTACCAATGTTGACAATGGTGCCCTCTTCCGTATTATGCTAAAATTATTACATCTCGTCAAGGTACCATTCCCGACTTTCAGAGAGAATGTGCCATAGAGGCAATGCTTAAAGCTAATTTTTGATTGCCTTAGGGAAAAATACCATGAATGGCCCAAATTTTATTTTCATGATGACCATGGTCAACATGGATCACTCCTAGATGGCTTGGAGGCATTCTTGGGACAACGTGAGGCACTGTCCTTGCACTTTAGCCTATGGTTCTATGGCCTTCGCTTGGACCAACTGCCTTGTAGTAGGAGCCTCTTGATGAATGCTAAACAATTAGGCCTCTTATTCTTCATGCTCAACTAGTGGACCTTGTTCTCCTAATTGACCTTTGCCAACTCTTGGGCATTTTCTTGCACCTTGCAAAGGTTCTTCTTGTTTGCCTCTTTTTGGGGCCATCTACAATCAATCAAGGATTTAATGTTACTAAGGTGTTTTCCATTTATCCTTAACACATTTATACCTTATCCATGACCTTAGTTCCATTAAGTTCTTAGCTCATGTGATTGCAGAGTTAGAAAAATTTCAAGAAAAATGCCCAAAAAATGTTAACTTCATTTATGATCCTTCGCAATTAGCTTCTTTTTCCTTATGTATGGCTTATAATGATGGTTATGATTGCTTGGGTGAGAGAATTAGAGGTTCTGCCATACATACGATTGATCATTCATTAATATTTTTAAGGTTTTTAAAATTCTTACCTTTACAATACCTTATGAGTGATAGAAAATTTCAAAAAGTTGACAAAAGTTTTCCACACAAGCACCCTCCCCTAACTAGAGTGAACACTCCGAGATCAAATAGGTTCAAAAACCATGAAAATCAAAGAGGTATTGATGAGTGGCGAGGTACCCCTATGCCCAACCATATGAATCACAAAGCGTTCACATGTGACTTGGTCAAATTCTATGGACTTTATTATTTCTAGTGCACTAGCCCTTTAAGAAGTGAACCTAGCGATAAGGTTAATCGTTGTCCTCCCAAATACACTTGTGATCCACGTTGGTATGGTTAAGTGCAACTGAGGCATCTAATTTTTATCATGTTTTATTTTATATTGTGGGTGCTCAAAATGTCGATTAAACTAATCCTAACATAAGCATCTGTTCCCACTTTTCGTACACGTCCTGAACCCACATATCCACTACTAACCAATGTAGCCAACCAACGATGACTTATCATACCCCCACAACTAAATGAAAACTCATCCTCAAGTTCTTTTATAAAATTGGGAAGGTATGGGATTATTAATTGGCTTTTTTTTTCAACAAAACAATCTTGATTGACTTGACAAAAAATGGAGTGCTCAGGTATATGAATCAACACATTACAAAAAATGATGGTGTTTAGGACACAAAATTAAACACCATGATACAACTCATCAAAAATTTGAACAACACATTTCTTGATGATGTGAAGCTTGTTGGAGAAGATCAAACAGTACCAGGCAATGGTGGTTCCTGAGGCTCCAAGGAACCTTCACTAACTTCATGCACTGGTGATGGTTGAGGTTATGGTTATCTTGTTGTTGTTGCAACTTCAAGTAGGAGCCAGAAAGCATCCAACATTGCTTTCATTTTCTCCTCCTTACTCCTAGGATCATGCATTTTCCATGCAACTTCTCTAATGTCGGTTGGAATGGGTACCTCCCAAGGACACAAGATCGTTGGAAAGAACTCCTTGATGTTGACAAACCAGGCAAAAAACTATTTGCATTCAATGTTGAATGCTCACACTATGTTCTTCAGCTTCTAGTAGTCATTCATCCATCTAGCTAGGTCTTTGGCGATGGATCGTTGATCTATAAATCATCCTTTAAGGACTTCAAGTTTAGCATTTGCAATCTCAAGCTTTTGCTTGGTGTCTTTGTGATGTTTGAACTTAGCCTTGTATAGAAAATACAAGCTAGCCACCTACTTCTCCAATTCTGACCGTGGTCATCTAGCTGTCAACATAGCTAGGTTTGTGTAATGAAAATTAGTCAACTCCATATATTCTGTCATTTCTTCGATCTGCAACTCCTTTAAGTGGATCTCCACTTTGTTGTAGGCATCAATCCCATCAAGGATGGGCTACCACATCTCTCTTACTTGTTAGAGTTACTGGAGGGCTTCATTAACTTCAGCCTTTGCCATCTAGATTTCTTTTTCATTAATTTCTCTTTGCAAGCCAACTTGGTCCCTATAGTGATTTTTCACCCTCTCAAACTTAACAGCTTCATTCTTCTAGGCAACAATTTCGATGGAAGACTTTTGCCGCAAGGTGCACACCTCCTCCATTAATAGATTTTGGTTCTCTGTGGCCAATTTTCTTAGTTCAGTGTTGACTCTAGTAAGCTGCTCCTACTGTTGATGAATGAATTTCTGCATTTGTTCTCTTTAAGCATCAACATTTCATAGGCAATGATTTTGCATAGTCAGTGTTTCATTTTCTTGGCACATCTTATTTAAGTCCTTTTTAATTAAATGTGTTTCAACGTCTACCATGGACTATTTCAAGATGGCCATTACTGCTTCCTCCTTAACCTTTTGAAGTCGTTCCTGACGCTGTTTAATAGCTTCATCTCTTATTATTACCAAGCTAAGGATTGTTTTCTCTGCAAGTTGGGCATGAAGTTGAGCAACCTCTACGGCCAAGCATTGATTTCACTCTTAAGTCATTTCTAGTTACCCTTCCAAAATAATGCATTTGCCCCTTGCATTTAGCAGCTTTGATTGGGTTGCAGTGATGTTCTCCAAAAGCTCAAAGATCTCTGAAGTCAGTTGCTCAATTCCCACTAGTCATTCCAGTAGTTATTCATGCTAAGCTACATTCATTTTCCCACTGACCATGCCTGCGAACGTCTGCACATCTTGGAGTGTATATATATGGAAGACATATCTTTGGCCTATCTATTGTTCTAGAACAATAGAAGACCAAGAGATATATGAAAGACAACAAACCCTGGCCTTTGGCTATTCCATGTACCACTCTCCACTGGTCGTGATGATTGGCCACATGGAAGAGGTTTGCAATTACATTCTGACATCTTTTGGAGCTTTCTCCAAACATGGCCTAAAGTTTATTTCTTGAAGAATTGATCTTTCGAGCTCTCAAGACTTCATGATGTCTAGGTAGGCTTGAGTCAGAGTGACCTCAAGCCTAGGCACAGGTCCAAGCACTTCTCCTTGTTGAGATTGTTCAGTAGGCACTTCTTCTTCTAGAACCTGTCAAACAAATTCCACTTTAAGTTCCTCCCGAATAGGTCCCATTACATGGGTCACCTCTTGTTGTTCTTGGCCTTGTTTTTGCTAGCCCCTTTCAGCTCTAATTTGTTTCTCCCATGGTTGCGAGGGTTCTCCTTCCTACAAGTGCTTTTGTTTGGGTGCCATCTGCAATCACAATAGAACCATGGATTAGCAATCATTATGTAATCTTAAAACAATTAGGATACCTTAACTCTTGAGGGTAGTTACACTTGGCTAAGCTATGATTATGGCTGATTTAATTAACTTAATTGTTATTTCTATTTACGCCTTATCATTTATGAATCATCTTAGAGGTTGTTGGAAGGGTTAAGTTGGAAAAAGTTGATGTTTATGTATGATTAAAGTTACTAAGCCTTAGGTGAGTTAGAAAACATTTTTGAAAATTGCATCCAAAACCTTAAGGTTTTTGGCCCCCATGATAAAGATCTTACCTCCGGTAAGTGCAAGATTGAAAAACGGAGTGATTTGGACAAACAATTTGAAAGTTATGGGCTTTGGAAGGTTTTGGGCTTTGAAAAATTGTAAAAATTCCCCCAAGTGTTATGAGAAAATGACAAAAAATTCCACCAAAGTGTCCAGTGGTATATATAGTATTTTTGTATTGCATCAATGAGGCCTTAACGATGGGGTCTCATCAACGAGGTTGACTACATTGACGAGGCCTCAATGATGCAATTGTTAACCATCATTTACTTTGGTCAAACTTTCAAAATACAAGGAATTTTTTGATGAAATTAGGATTAAATGAAATCTTAGAAGACCAAGACTAGTATGAAATCATGAGAAGAGGGCGTTGAAGTTCATAAATTTGAAAAAATGGAGAAATTTTGATTTAATGGATGAATGCAATGAAAAATTGAGTACTAAGCAATTTACATAATGGAAAACATGAAATATAATATTGTAGCAATGTCAAAGGTAAGGAACCTTAACTAATCAAGCCAAAAGCTATGTAAGTGGGGCCTCCCCATAGCAGGCTCATGCCCTTTTTGCCCTTCCATAACCTCAACTAAGTAGTTTGTGGGCCCCATAGTCAATTTAATGATCATGACGAGTTAAGGACCAACCCAAAAGAATCCACTCAAGAATCCCAATACATCAAACTAAGACATAGAGCATAACATAGAACCCGAAAATGAGGTGAGTTATGGTAGCATGGATGGATGATAAAGAAGGTGGAATGGGGTTCCAAATTAAGGTCATAAGAAGTCCCTTATGGAATTATGCTTAAAATGATAAAAGCAGCTCCATCCTTAATCCAAACCAAAACCATCTGCTTTTAGTAACTTTGCATCACCACTCTAAGATTGATCCACCTACTCAAGACACAAGAGTATCCCCACAAGACAACCATCCTTCCACAAAGAAGAGAGAGAAGTAGGAAGTGAGGGAGAAAGGACCTTAGTTAGAGGGGACCTTCAGGCATAGGTGTATGCCTTTCGAGCCCCATAACTAGTGCTTGTAGCCCTTTTATTTGTCCAAGGTGTGTGCTTTGAATTTCCATTATTATTATTTTGTTAAATGGGAACCACACCATGTAATGATGTTGTTTGCCTTCTTATCATTGGTGGTATGGAACAATGAGAAGTCCACAAAAAAACACTCAAGCACTTAAGTAAGAAGAAGAGTACAAAGAGTATTGAGTCCCCTTGAAGTCACACCCTTTACAAACCTTTGGGTCCTTCCTAATTTTGAAACTATCAAGGTCACTAATTGATTAAAAGTTTCCTTAATGAAAAAGGGACCTCAAATTCCCAGAATAAGGAAAATCATAGAGTTCATTGGATGGTTGGATGATGTGGACTCACTGCCTGTTCCATGAAAAATAAACCATGTCAAAAGTCATCAGACATCAGAATTCAAAAATAGAAACTAGACATCAACAATCACACATTAAGCACAAACCATCATTAATAAATAGCAATAGTAGCATTGTGTCCTGTGATAATAAAGTAGATTTATTAGAAAAAATGAGAAAATAATACACTCAATCAAAAGAAACACAAGAGACAAAATAAAGTAAAATATATAAGAAAGTGTAAAATAATCAAGAAAATTTAAATGTACTAAAAATTGTATAAACTTAGAAAAAATTTGAAAATCAAAAATTTGTAAAATCAAAGATGTAAAGAAAAAAGGTAGAAAAGCTAAGAGGCCATGGAAATGGTTAGCATGGATGGCCATCTCCCCCATAATAGAGATGGAAGGAGGAGATCCAAAAAATAGAACATGGGTGTCCATCAGGTGAAGCAATATTTACACTGGTCAATCTTGGTTCTAGGAAAGGTTTAACTTGTTGGATATTGACCAACTACTTTTTATTTGGGCTATCAAGTTTGTAAATTATCATGGCCCTAGAGAGAAAAGTTTGATCAATTATATAAGACCCTTCCCACAATGTTTGAAATTTTGCCTTTTGAGGTACATGTGTGGGGTTCTAGTAGAGGACCTTATCTCCTAGTTGAAACCTTACTTTCCTAATTCTAAGATCATGGCATTGCATGCTAAATCCTTTGTTCATCTCATTCAGAGATAGGGCCACTAAGCAATTTTCATCTAGCATGTTTAGATTGATCAATCTCTCCTTTTGTGCTAAACTAAGGTCAAGCTTTAGATCATAGGTCGTTGAGAGTGTATGGAGCTCAAATTGAATTGAGAGTGTTGGAAGTTTTCCATACACTAACTCCTAGGGAGAATATCCAATAGCAAGTTTCCAAGTTGATCGATAAGCCCAGAGGGCATCATTAAGTTTTGTGCTCCAATCCTTCCTATATTTACTAATGGTTTGCATTAATATTTTAGTAATCTCCCAATTGGTTACCTCTACTTGACCATTAGCTTGGGGGTGGTAAGGTGTTGTTAATTTATGTTCTACCCCAAAGCATTGCATTAATTTTCTAAATGTGGCACCTATGAAATGAGTCTCATTATTAAAAATTAGTGAATGTGGCATCCCAAACCTATTTACAATATGTTGTTATATAAATCTGGCAGCAGTGGATGATCTGCAATCTGTAACGAATGCCACTTCAACCCATTTTGTGCAATAGTCAACTACTACTATAATATATGCTTTCCCGTTATCCATGAAGTCAATGCCCCATATATCAAAAGGTTCTAGTGGTTGAATCCACTATTGAGGACCTTCCATACAAGTGATCATCCCCCCATCACATTGACAACATTCACAAGACTTGACAAACTAGTGGATATCCCTAAAGATTGTGGGCCAATAGTACCCTGCCATTAGGATTTTTATGGTCGTGCATCTCCCTACATAGTGGCCTCTATAAAGTCCTTCATGAGCATCCTAGAGAATACATAGTTGATCTTCATTAGGGACAAACCAATGAATCAGGCCATTGGCACACACCTTGTAAAGGTGTCCATTAATTTCCATGAATTATTTGACTTGATGAAGAAATTGTTATTTTTTTCTAAAATCCAAATCTTGTGACATTTCTTGAGTGAGAACATATGTGAGGATGCCATCATACCATACTACTTTTTTAGGTAGTTGTTCATTTATTGCTCTAGTAAAGAGTTCATCTAGAAATTGATCAGAGAGTGAGCTCTCCTCCTCTTTGTTGTCCCATCTTAAGTGAGAAAGATGATCAACGATCACATTCTTCATCCCTTTCTAATCCACCATAGTAATATTGAATTCTTGTAAGATCACAAGCCATTGTATAACACGAGGGCTCGCCATCGGCTTATCCATAAGGAAGCGAATTGCACTGTGGTTTGTATGTACAAATACTTTGTAACCTAGCACATAATGTCTAAACTTTTCTAACACATACACCACTACCATTAATTCTTTTTCTGTGTTGTTGTAATTTAATTGTGACCCCACAATGCTTTCACTCGCACAGTGGATATAATATGGACATTTCTTATTGTCCATCTACACGAGCACGACTCCTAAAGCATAGTTAGATGTGTCTATCATGATATGGAATGGTTTTGACCAATCAGGTGCTCGTAGGATTGGTGTTTCTATGAGTTTTTCTTTTAATTGTTAAAATGTGTTTTCACTTTCCTTGTTNAGCAAGTATTGAAGACATGCATTGAGAGAAACCTATGGCTCAATTGGCAAAAGAGCCATCTCATGGTCCAAGTAGGCATTGTGCTAGGGCACCAAATTTCATAGAAAGGGATTGTGGTAGACCCAAAAAAGATAAGGGTCATCTAAGGAATAACACGCTAACTAAAGATTGTCAAAGATGTTCAGTCATTCCTTGGACACACTTGTTACTACTAGTGCTTTATTGAGAATTTCTCCAGGATTGCTAAACCATTGGTAGAACTTACAAAGAAAGATGCACCTTTCATTTGGAACAAGGAAAGTGAAAACACATTTTAACAATTAAAAGAAAAACTCATAGAAACACCAANCAAATATGTTGTCTGATACTTAATCCACAAATGGTGAAGGAAAGTGATCCTTAAATGTTGCCATATTTAACAACCTAAAGGCAATGCAAACCCATCATTTACCATCCTTTTTTGGTACAATTATGAGTGGGCTAACCCACTTACTATCCACGATTGGATAGATAAACCCCACCTTGAGGAGTTTCTCTATCTCCTCCTTAATGATTTGCTTCAATTTGGGGTTTAGGCGTCTCTGCGACTGCCTTCTAGGCTTCATGGCTAGGTTAATGTAGATGCAGTGCTGGCATATCCTTGGATCAATCCTTGTTAGTTCTAGATATGACCAAGCAAAGGTTGTTGACCATTTATTCACCACTTTCAACAACTTTTCTTTTTTTTTAGGAGGAATTTTGGCATTAATGATGACCAATTTACCATTCTTTAAAAATGCATACTCCATTCTTACTGGTAAAGTTTTTAGTTCTAAGGGCTCCTACTTGAAGTGATCAGGGATCTCCAACTCTCCCCAACAATTATCATCATCTCATTAGAGAGTTGGAAATGGACTTGTTTAATTTTGTTCATGCTTTCTATAGATGCACAAGTTAAGCACTTAGTTGGCTCCATGCATATTCTGCTGCTATCTAAATAAGGTATCAGCCACTGGGTGCCCTCCTACTTTGTGACTACTGTGTACAAACATTGTTGAATATTAACTTCTTGTGCACAATGATTACATGCCTTAATGTATGTTCTTTTGATGGACCAAATATTTTGCACACAATCACACTTGTTATCATTGTACACGATGCATGGAATATGCTTCTTCTTGATTTTTCCTAACTCATTATCCTTAGATATCTCAACAAATAGGTTCCTTATACCCATTTGCGCATCGACCATGCTTAACCAAGCCCTTCCCATGATGATGGGGAAGTCACTTTTCCAATTCTTCACCTTGATTACTAGAAAATTAGCAGGATATGACCACCTACAAACTATGGTCACAATGTCCTCTACTAATCCCAAATGAATTGTAATCAACTGATCTACTAATTCTAAATGGATGTTGCTCTTCTTAAGAGGTGGTAGGTTCCAAGCTTTATACATATCATGGGAGATGAGGTTAACTCTGAAACTAGAGTTAAGAAGAGCCTTGCATGGCTCTTATCCAACAATCTGTAGAAAGATTAGTGGACTTCTTGGATCAAATCTTTTTGTAGGAAGGTTACCAGCCTTAATCTAGTCAGAAATAGCATGATTTATTATTACAGTGTGGATCCTAGGTGAGACTTGATTTACAGGATGCTCGAAGGTATTTAATGTAGAAGATGAGGGTACTAGAGATACAAGGTGATCAGCTGCAGTAGATTGTGAGGGCTAGAGAGGACTATTGGGCCGAAAGAAGGGTTATTTCCTTGATCAATTATCTAGAACACTTAGTTGAAAAATTGGTTGTGAGTGTACAACCCTTGTAGCATTTTGTTGCTACAGGTGTGAAGGAATTTCACCTTACATGGAGAAGCAAGAGGTAACTAAGTTGAAGATGGAGGTGTTAGTGTAGAGGGATGTGGAGGATGATAAGGATATGAATATGGGTTTTCCCCTCGAGTAAATGGTGAATGTGTTCAATGGTATTCCAAAGGGTAATAGTGATGCTGGAATGACGTATGACTTGTCAAACTTGTATGGGAGACAAGTTGCTAAACATAGTACCCGTATGGATCTGGTTGCCTATACGGGTACTACTACCTTGGCGATGGCATTCACCATGATTGTGGTTGGTACCATTGTTGGTACTATTCATAAGGTTGTAGAGGAGTTCCACTTGGGTAGTAAGCTTGTTGTTGCTAGTGGAATTGTCTTGGACTACCTTAAGGGTAAGGAAATCATCATGGAGCTTGCCTATGTGGTAGGCGGGCATTTAATGCATATACTCCAAACTCTTGTAAGTGTGACACCATAGGGTAACATCCCTTGGGACGTTCATATTGATAGATGTCACATTTAATTTCATCATCAGAGTTAGACTCCACAACCTCCTCCACTACAGCAGCTTTGTCCTTTTCACCGTCTACAATTACAATCACTATTTTACTCTTTGGATTCTTCAACAATTTTCAAGAAGTTTGAAACTTTTCAACCTTGGCTAAAATGTCAAAAACATATTTTTGGATAGGCAAGGTCTTTCTGTTCACCACCTCATCAAGTGGTGACTCCTCTTTGTCACAAAATCGGACCTCTCATTTTCTGATGGATGGGTCCCTATTGTATTTTTCAGGACTCTCTTTTTTTTGTAGCTCACCTTCTTCTTTTGCTACCTACTCAATTAGCCTTTGTATCTGATGAGCTATCATTTCAAACAACCTCCCTTGGGCATACACCTCAAGGATTCTTCTTGTTTCTACCCTGAGCCCATCTATGATGTGGTGAAGTTGTTCCCTTTGAGAGTAATCATGGCTAGGGCATTTATGTAAGAGTGAATAATATCGACCCATGGCAACATCCAAGGGTTCATGTGCTTCTTATTTCCAGCCTTGGATTTGCTATCTTAGATTAGACACTCTAGAGTACATTTGATATTTGTCATTGAATAATTCTAACATGGTATTTCATCTTTGGATAGATTTCAGTTCTAAGGACCACTACCAACTTTCAGCTTCCTTAATGAGTGTCCTTGGGAAAAGCTTGAGTTTCTACCACTCGTTCTCAATGTTTTGTAAGGCACAAGCATCTTGAAAAGCTTATAGATGTGTCTAAAGATCAGAATTATATCCCCCCTCAAATCTTGAAATATTGTTCATATTCCTAGATGGAATTCTTACTACCTTTGCAATGTTAAGCATACTTTGAGTTGCTAGCAAAGGTTCATCATCATCGCTACATTAATGATGTTGATGATGGTTTCGGCCACCCCTTCAATTTTGGTGGCCTTCATGGTCATTATTATTTCGTCAATCACCTTCATCACAGTTGTTTCAACGATAGCTTCTATGAGAACTATCAAATGAAGAGAAATGTTCGGAATATGATGAAGAGGATGAAGAAGAAGGTGAACTGCCACCACCACCACAGTGTCTACCACCACTCTTACACTTTTTATGATCTTCATCATTAGATACCTTGTTATTGTGATGTTCACCTAAGTTCCTACTTTGGCTATCACACTTCCTTGAACCAGATTTATGAATAGTTGATCGCAAGGTCAAGTTCATACCCTCACCATCATTAGTAGGAGGTGGACAATCTTCATGTTGAAAACCTTCCAAGGGAGGATCCTCATTGTTCTCTTGATCTAGTAGGAATAAGGGGTTAGTGAAATGTTTTTCCTTTGTGTCTTCATGGAGTCTCTCTTGAAATTTTTCTTACTTACATTGTGTTTCAGTGGGATGATAGTTCCGAGTGTCATATCCATCCACAACGTACTCTTCGTGAAGATCTACTATGCCAAACTTCTTAAGGTTTTAATTAGCATTCTAGGCACAAATCTATGGGGGGTGGGGGATGCCAAAACAACATTGCCCTCCATATCATGCCATCACATCTATTCATCTTGATGTAGGATGAAGATGAAATTTGGCATAAACTCATCTAAATGATTGTATACCACCTTGCATTCCTATGGGATCGGTGGTTTAGTACTGTCATGCTTACAAGAAGAAGAAGACATTTTGTAAAACAAAATGAAATTGTTAGTATGCTTTTATAGTTTATGTATAATGGGAATGATATGGAATTTTAGGTTTGTACAATAATATTAATGGTATTCACTTAGACCTACATAGCACACGTTCCACAAACAAAGTCCCCAGCAATGATGCCAATAATGAGTGGCGAGGTACCCCTATGCCCAACCATACAAATCACAAAGCGTTCATGCACAACTTGGTTAAATTCCATAGACTATCGTTTCCAGTGCACTAGCCCTTTAGGAAGTGAATCTAGCCTTAAGGTCAATCGCTGTTCTCCTAATTACACTTGTGATGCATGTTGGTATTGTTAAGTGTAACTACGGCATCTGATTTTTATCATTTTGTATTTTATATTGTGGGTACTCAAAATGTAGAGGAAAAGGAGTTTAATTAACTAATATAAATGACTAATTAACTAATCACTAAACTAATCTTAACATAAGCATCCATTCCCACTTTTTGTACATGTCCTGAACCCATGTATCCACTACTAGATGACCAAACGTTACACTACTAGGCGTACCAAGCGATAACGCTGCTGGGATTACCAAGTGAATACGTGTTACACTCGAAGTGGTCGTACTTATGTATTTAATCTATCCAGCTTAATAATTCTCATTAACTCAATTTCTGGGAAATAATTGTGAAATAATTGAAAAAAATTAATAAATAATTAAAAACATTGAATCCATAAATAAGAGAGCTAATCTATCCAAAGTGCTACAAGGTTTATCAAAAAGCTCGTCTTTATTGTCGTACACACTATTGTGCTTAGGTATAATAATGCTCAAATAAAGATCCATATACTTAATGACTTCTACTACGAGCACTCAGGAAAAATTCTAACTTTCAAATGGAAAAAATGCAAGAGCTTCACTACAATTGAAATCTAGACTCCCACAAATGCAGTGAGTAGATGCGTATTTATAGGCGATGGACAGACACCACATTGACGCAAGTCAAAATGCATCGATGGGACCTCATGGATGAGGCCTCGTTGACATGGTCGGCTGCATTGACGAGGCCTCATCAATGCAGCCAACAAACAACAACTCATCAGGTATGGAGCAAGATATCATGTGTGGAAGTTGGTTGTGCAAAGCTCTTAATTCAAAGAGAAAAATGCAAAAACTTCCCTAGCTTCAATTGATGATAATGAATCTTTTTGAACATCCTGGGGATCCTATTTATAACTTTTATAGACCTAATATTGGGTATTAGGTATCTAACATCAACTCCCACCAATATTGAGGTTCTTGAAATTTCATATTATGAGGACATTCAACATGGAAAATGAAGCTCTATGATTGGTTGGAAGGTTTCTTGTAAAATCTACAGTTTGGGGTAAGCAAGAAGTCATGTTTAGGCACTAGTAGTGTTAGAAGATGGAATCATAGGCATTAAAACCTTTAGAAGATGTAAGAAAAGGGATATTGGATTCATGTTGTAGAATAGATCAAGTATATAATAGGGAAACATTTCGAGTTTATTAATTATGCACTTGGAAGGTTCAAGATGATGCAATTGTGATAGACAAGTACAAGTTACAAAAGTTATACAAGTGGATCCTCCCCAAAGCAGGCTCCAACCTTTAATGCCCTTGTATAACCACACCTAAAAATGTTCATAGGCATGAAAGGGGTTAAATTCAATGCATACTTGTTAAAAA
This sequence comes from Gnetum montanum, assembly GCA_015680685.1. Classification (NCBI taxonomy): domain Eukaryota; kingdom Viridiplantae; phylum Streptophyta; class Gnetopsida; order Gnetales; family Gnetaceae; genus Gnetum; species Gnetum montanum. Next base: position 99,690 of record MNCI01012629.1, read on the forward strand.
AACACACATTAAAACCACCAATTTGAGAAAATAACTCTATGTCACACAAAACCATAAGTTAGGATCATACAAACAGTGAGATGAGATGGATTTTAGAAAGAATTATAGAAATTGGGATGTGAGGTGCCTTACCATAGGCATAATGAATCCTTATGTGTTATTAATTGTTAAAGTAATCATTAGCCCTTGTTTCCAAGATTCAAACCAAGTATATACCATGTTCTAATGACATCGCATTATTTCATCTCTTCATTTGACAACATCACTTGGTGTTTCATCCAAGGAGTTTATTCATGACACCTTTTCTCTTCTCTTTTTTTTTGTTGTTTTTTGTTTTTTTTTTTTTATGGAAGTTCTGAGAAGCCACGAACCTTCAGGCATGGGTAACATGTCTTTCTATTGGGACTCTTAGAAATTTATTCAATGCCCTTTTATTTTATTCTTATTTATGTCAACCTTACTAGACGACTACCTTTGGGCATGGGTAACATGTCTTTATAATGACATGGTAAGGTAGCACTTATTTTATTCTTACTTTCATTTTTCGTTAGATCTAGAAGGATATAATTACAAGCTTGGCAACATGATATAACATGCAGAAGTGGTCAAAGAGATGATCAAATCCACTTGATGTCACACCCTTCACATTTCCACTTAGTTCTTGACTTTTTTGTCCAAGCACAATGATTACGAATTTATTCTTAGTTTAATCATGAAAAAGAATATTAATGGAATGGATGGATGGATGACATGGCCTCACTATCCAAATAATTAGTCTCTCATGACTTCACAAGATAGAGAAAACCACACCTCAATGGGCTACATGATGTCATTTTATTCATAGGCAAGATTACTTACAAAGGAAACGAAAACAAAATGTGGAAAAATTTGAAAAGGATAGGAAAAATGTGTATTAAAAAATGATAAAATGATCAAAAAATTTGTAAAATAAGAAGATGAAAAAGATCTATTAATTCTGAATGTTAGGAAGGGACATTTCCCCCATGACTAAGTATTTGATCATGACAAGAATTAACAAGTGGATAAGTAGGCTTCATGCATTTGTGAAATAGTGTTAAACTTTCATTTTCAAGCCACTAGGTGTCTTCTAATTTAGTGGCAGCTACATAGAGAGGTTGTTGCTCACACACTTAGTTGTTACATATACGGTGGATCAGAGTATGAGTTGTGTGAACTTTGCAGATGTCTAACCCACAACTACACCCTTTATCATGAGTACTTATACATGGATTCTCTTGTCTCTCCATGATGCTAGGTTCATTGTTTTTGGTAGGTCTTGGAGTAATGATAGAGATTGGCCTTTGCATAGGATCAGAGGACATTGGTTATGAAGGAAAGGATGTTGCACTAAATTGGCATTATGCTATTTTGGGTGAGTTAGTAGGTCCACAAGTGTTGTGCTTATGCATGGAAGACATCCTAAAAAAAATAGTGTTTCTGAGATTGTGGTGGATACCTACTAGCATTATCATGTCTATGTATGCTCACAACACAAGTAGCATCCTTTTGTTTATGTTGTGGTGTTGAACCTTCCCATGTTGCTAGTTGTGACACGTGATGGAGGGGAGTATTGGAATATTGAGGATATGATGAATGGTAAGAGGTGTGAGGTGGTGATCCTTCAGAAGATGTCATAGGTTGATAATATTCAAGAGAGTGGTAGTAGTAATTTGAAGTAGAGGAAGTAGAACTAATTGGGGAAATAGGTTGTTAAACATAATATTTATACGGGTTTAGCTAGCAGTAAGGTTAGCACTAGGTTGATGATGGCCTTTCCCATGACTGTGGGTTTTGCCACTACGTTGGATGATAGTATTGAGACTAGTAATAATTCCTACTAGGATATTATGATTGGTTGTAGGACTATCTATAATTACCTTGTGAGAAAGGTAATTTCATGGGCATTTGCTTTTGTACAAACTTGGGATTCAATGTAGAAGCTCAATACTCATGTAGATGTAACATAATTGGGTAATATCCCTTTAGATGGTCATATATGTAGATGTTGCATCCATCATCTTCTTCAATGATTAAGTCTAGAGCCTCTTCTTCTTTAGCCATTTTTCCTATTTTCCGATAAGTGTTCCTAATTATTTCTTGATTCTTTTTCCTTCTTTTATTGTGATCGCTTGATTTGTTTTGTGTTACTCTCTCCTCTATAGTTTTTTACGAAAGTTATAACTTTCTCATTTATCCATTCCAACATCTTATCAAACCTTGCTTCAAGTTCATTAATAGAGTTTTGTATTGACAAGGTTTGTTGTGAAATCACCTTATTGAGAGCTGCCTCTTTTTCCTTATCATAGATGTGGACCTTCTTCTTTTGAAGAGTTGGATCCCAGTGAGATTTCTCAACATTCTCCCATTTACATAGCTTTCCTTCTTCTCTTGCCACATGTTTGATAAGCTCTTAGATCTGATGGATTTGTACCTCATATAATTGACCTTGAGCATACATGCCAAGGGTCTCCCTCATTTGACTATGAAGCCCATCTATGATGTGGAAAAATTGCACTTCTTCAAAGAAATTATGGCCTAGGCATCTATTCAATAGAGAATAGTATCTGTTTGGGGCCATATCCAAGGTTTCATATTATTCTTGCTTCCATTCTTAGATTCGTTTCCTTAGGTTGGACACCCTTGCATAGGTTTGGCATTTCTCGTTGAAGAGTTTCAATATTATTCAACGATCTATACCACACTTTGGCTTTATCTATTAGTATCCTAGGAAAGAGCTTAAGCTTTTGCCACCCACTTGCAATGTTTTGTAAAGCACAGGCATCATAGAAGGCTTGTAAATGATGTTGTAGGTTAGAATCATAGCCTCCCATAAATTTAGGGATATTATTCATATCAAGCCTTTTTATGTGACTTTCCTTGTGATGCTTGTGGGGTATTTTAACTACCTCTGTGATCTACAGCATGCTCTTAGTGGCCAACAAGGTTTCATCATCATTAGATATGTCATGATGAAAATTTCTATTTCTATTCATCTGATTATGACAATTTTTCCTATGTTCATTTTAATGTCTTTGATTTTTCCTGTGGTTTTGATTTCTATTTTTATTTTGACCCCATAGTGGAGCTTTGTCTCTATACCTACATTCATCTTCGTTAGAACTAAATGTTGAAGAAGAAAAGGAAAATGAGGAATTGGGAGGATTTCCATGGCTTTTATGGTGTTTCCCATGGTTCCTTAATTTATCTTTTCTAGGTTTTGAGGAGGTCCTAGGCCTTGAGGCCTTCCCTGATCTAGGACTTACTTCATCTTCTCTAGGATTGTATGCCTTAGGTGAATGTAGTCCTTGAGTGTAGTCAAGGTGGTCATGAACATATGAAACCCTTGCATGAGGTTATTCACTCTAATTTTTTAAATATAAATCTTGCTAGTTCTCCAATGAATGTTCTCTCCATAAAATGCATTATCACTTCCTTGTGAAAGAGATTATTGTTGGTTTATGATGTGTGTGATTTAATATTTTTGAAAGATAAATCATTAATGCGGTTATAACGTTCATGTATAATATAACTAATCTAGATAATTAGCATCATCCCTAGCAACAGTGCTAATAATGAGCAGCAAGGTACCCTTACGTCCAACCATACGAATCATAACGGGTCAAATTCTGTAGATGGGACTAGCTATGCATCTAGATCGTTATGCCTTGATCGCAGTTTACTATCTTCCCACTTGGACTAGTGGTAGCTTTGTCATATATGGTTTAGTCCAAAGTAAGGCATATGATTCTTGATGTTGTTCAGCCTTAAGCTACTCCTAATGATAATAAAGAAATTAATCATTTAGTCTAATTAACGATAGAAAGTAAAGTCTCACTATCCTATGTGCAATGAGTATTCATTCCTAACCTTCCGTACAAGCCTTAGACTTCATGCAACTACCACTAGGATTACTAGGTGATGAGCTGCGATATCAAATCCTACCAAGCGATATCAAACATCCGATATCGAGACCTGTCTCATTGCCTAAAAATAAGAGGCAAGCGCACTTAGTTTGGTAGTTAGTTCCTAGTTCCTTACCCAAACTCTTGTAGTTTCTCCCTCTTAGAGTTAGAATTATTTCTGAGTGCCCGCAATAGGAGTCATAAAGCGAATGGATCTTTATTCGAGCATTGTGTACCTGAGCACACCTTGTGTCTAGAAATAAAGACAAACTTTGTGATAAACCTTGCAGCATTCAGAATAGCTTATCTCTCACCCTTAAAGTTATTTACAGTTCTTTAATGCTTTCATTAGTTAATTAATGTTGCTTTTATTGATTCATTAATTTTCACAAGCAAGCACACTCAGTATAACCACTTCAAGCATGCGTGGAACACTTGGTAACCCAGTAATGATTAATGTCTGGTAATCTCAGTAGTGTTGCACTGGTTTAGGATGTGTACGGAAAGTGGGAACGAATGCTGGTGTTAGGACTAGTTAGGACCCAGTTGATTAGCTAATTTAAATTAGTTATTCAATTAATTTACTTCTTCCCTCTTTAGCACCAGGACATAAAAATCATATACCTTAAGTTTACTTAACCATATAATCGTGTCATACGGGTAAGCTTGGGAAGACAATGATCACCTAACCCATACTTGTTCTGTGAAGGTGCATAAGCACTTAGTCCTTAGAGTTCAACTGGATCATGCATAATGCTCATATTCGTATGGTTGAGCGTAGAGGTACCTTCCACTTATCATTGGCACCGTTGCCGGGGACTTTGTTGTTTATGCACTAATTAGAACTTAGGAATCTTCCCATCGTTGGAACAAACCCTTAAGGTTGGTTATCTTAAAATTATTAGAAAAGAGAAGAGAAAAGTGTCGCACACTAAAGAATTAATCATGTCTCCTTCTTCTTATGAGAGTGTTTCACCACCTAGGTCTGACACAATGAACAATCAAAGGCATAGTACACATGATGACCCACCAGTGCCCCAATAGTTTCATGGTTCATCTTGATGAGTATATACTAGACTTTACCTTTATCCTCCACTAGGATGAACAACTGCATTGGCATGATTTAGAAGGTAACATAGTGTTACCTTCCAATCATTCAGTCCCAAGCATGGTTCTTCGTGCTCTCACACGAATTGGTATGTAGCAATTATAGGTAGAGTACGTTGTGCATGAACATGACTCGAGATAGTATTGACCCATGGAGGCACAACATCAAAGGGACTTACAATAGGAGAGAAATCATAAATCTATGAAGCGAAAGTGGTCTCAAGATGTTCTGTATGTCCTAAGTAAAAATGAGGGTGGTGAACCTGCCTCAAGAGGTCTTCCACAAAATGATGTTCCTCCCATTGACTTCGATCAAGGGGTTGTATATCAGAATCTTCACTCAACTATCCATAACTCGGATTCCGGTACCAACAGACACAAAGGGTCCAAAAAAGGAACATGAATACATGACAAAGATGGACATTCTGATCATAACCGTGATCGAGGCTGCAACCACTGAAGAGGAGGTAGCATGCACCATCATGGTGATGGTCCTCCTTCCTCTTCACCTTTATCATCTCCTTCCCCCTCTCCTTCAAGATCGAAACGTAGTCATAGAGGGAAAGACCCTAAGGATAATGGTAGGCAAAATAGGAATTATAAAGAAAATAGTCGAGAAAGGGGATGAGGGCATTCTAGAGAAACACACTGCAAAAGGAGGGAAAGTAGGGAATAACAGAGGCATCATAGACGCCATAGACAACATGATCATGATGAACCCCTACTCGCCACTTGAAGTATGCTAGATATAACTGAGGTTGTTATAATCTCAACAAGGCACCAAAAAGATAGCAAGATCGAAAGATTGGACATGAACAATATCCCACGATTTGAAGGGGGATACAATGCTAATCCTCAAAATCATTTGCAAGCATTTCACGATGCATGTGCCTTGCAAAACATAGAAAATGAGCAGCAAAAACTCAAGTTTTTTCCACAGACACTGATCAAAGAAGCAGAAAGCTGGTACCAATCCTTAGAACTAAAATCCATTCACTGATGGAGTACCATGTTAGAATTGTTTAATGATAAGTATCAAACGTACTCCCAAGTGTCCAACCTGCGAAAGCAAATCCAAGAATGGAAACAAGGAGGACACGAGCCCTTGGATGCTACCATGGGCCAATATTATGCATTATTACATCGTTGCCCTGGCCATGGTTACTCGCAGAGAGAACAACTACACCATCTCGTAGATGGACTTAGGCACAAAACATGAAGAACCCTTGGGACTTATGCCCAAGGAAGACTATCCAAGCTTAGAGCCCATCAAGTACAAAGATTGTTGGAGTAAGTTGCCAAGGATGAAGGACAGTTAAGAAAAAGAGAGAGTGTGGAGGAATACAATAGAGATCCTTTCCTCCAAAAGAAGGGAGTTAGATTTTGTAAGGATGAAGACGAGTCACCACTTGAAGAGATGGTGAATAGGAAAACTTTGCCCATTCAAAAACTTGCATCAAAAGTATTAGCAAAGGTGGATCAAATGAGGGACTCCCTAGATACTAGATTTCAAACCATTCTCAAAATAGTAGAGGAGTCTAGGGAACCAGGTAGTGACCGAGAAACGAGAAAAAACAAAGAAACTGAATATGCACATAACAAAGGTAAGGGTAAAGCTGCCATCATTGAAGAGGTTGTGGATTCAAATATAGATAATGATGGTGAATGTGAGATATGTCAATATGACCATCCTAAGGGTTGTTGCCCAATAATCTCACATCTGCAGGAGTCTGGGATGTATGCACTAAACCCATGATTAAACACATGGAAAACACCCCAAAGATTACCTTATCCTTAAGGTAGCCCAAGACAGTTCCACCAACCCTTGATGTATTATCCAAGTGGAACTCCACCACAACCAAATGAACAGTATCAATAGTGGCAACACCCACAATCATGGGGAATGCCACCACCATGTCAATAGTACCCTTACCATCAACCTAACCCGTATGGATACTACATGTAGTAGCTAATCTCTCCACGTGACTCTACTAGTCACGTTACTCCTCAGTCTCACTACCAAACCCATGAGTACTATAAAACTCCTTCTCCTAAAGGAGAGGTTTCACAAACATACTATCTTTCTCATCCAACTGCACCTCTTCCACCCTTAGCTCCATTACCACCTGCTCCAACTATGCAGGGTGAGCTCCNCACCATTCAAATCTTTGAAGCTTCCTTTGAACCAAAAATTGTAGTTAACACACACAGCCATGTTGGCTCATGCAATTACCAATTAGATTAAAGTTAGTGTCTTCATAGGAAATTCTCTGATCCTGGAAGTCCTCTTATATATTTGCAAATCACTGGGAATGAACCTTGCAAGGCTCTTTTCGATTCAAGTTCTGGTGTTAACTTAATCTCTCAAGAAATGTACAAGGCTTGGAACCTACCTCCACTAAAAAAGAGTAACATCCATTTAGAGTTGGTCGACTAGTCCATCACTGTCCCATTAAGACTAGTGGAGGACATTATCACCACTATTTATGGGTGGTCGTATCCAACTGATTTCCTAGTGATTCAAGTCAACAATTGTAAGGGGTACTTCCCAATCATAATGGGAAGAGCATGGCTAAGCACAATTGATGCGTGCCTAGGAATACGTGATCTTTCCCTAGAAATATCAAAGAAAAATACATTTGGAAAGATCAAGAAGAAGAAATTTCCATGCATTGCATACAGTGACATAGGGTGTAATTGCGTGCACAAATCCTGGTTTGTACAATGTTTAACATTGCTTGCATGCAACTAGTGTGTACCAATAACTAACATACAAAGTTGCATGTATGCAACAACCACAAGATAGGAAGGCATCCAGTGGCTAACAACTGACTAAGAGAACGATTCAACTATATGCATGGAACCAACTAAGAGCTTGACTTGCACCTACATTGATAGCATAGATACATTAGAGCAAGTCTATCGTCAACTTCCAAGTCCTGACATCAAAAATATCAACTAGGGGAAGTTGGAAATCCTTCAAAAGTTCAAGCAAAAGCCCCTTGAGTTAAAACCATTGCCACCGATATTGAGTATACATTTCTCAAAAATGGAAAATCGGTAATCATTAACACTAAGCTTGCTCCTCAACAAAAAGAAAGACTATTGAAAATGGTAAACAAATGGTTGAAAGCCTTTACTTGGTCATATCCCGAATTAACTAGAATAGATCCTAGGATATGCCAACATAGAATTTACACTGACCCCTCCATGAAACCTCGATGACAACTGTAGAGGTGACTGAACCTAAAGCTTAAGCAAGTGGTTAAAGAAGAAATTGAAACACTTCTAAAAGTTGGGTTCATCTATCCCATTTCTAATAGTGAATGGGTTAGTCCATTAGTCATTATGCCCAAAAAGGGAGGTAAATGGAGGGTGTGTATAGACTTTAGGCTACTAAATATGGCAACATTTAAAGACCACTTCCCATTGCCATTCTCGACCAAGTCTTAGATACCATTGCAAGGCATTGCAACTATAGTTTTCTAGATGGCTACAATGGATATAATCAAATTCAAATAACACTAGAAGACCAAGCCAAGACTACATTCACAAGTCCTTAGGGGACATTTGCATATAAGCAAATGTTGTTTGGCTTATGTAATGCCCCAACAACGTTTCAACGTTTGGTTCTAAGTATCTTTCAGCAGCAAATAGGAAATGGTGTGAAGGTCTTTATGGATGATTTCTCCACCTATGGAGTGGACTTCCAACAAGCATTGGACCGATTAGAGCAAGTACTAAAACGATGTGTAGAAATAAACTTAAGGCTCAATTGGCAAAAAAGCCATTTAATGGTCCAAGAAGGCATTGTATTAGGGCACAATATTTTACAAACAGGGATAGAAGTAGATCCTGAAAAGATTAAAGTCATCCAAGGAATCACTCAGCAACTTGAAACTGTAAAAGACATATGATCATTCCTTGGACATACTAGCTATTATAGATGCTTCATTGAGAACTTTTCAAGGATTGTAAAACCTTTGGTAGAACTAACAAAGAAGGATGTACCTTTTAAATGGACCAAGGAATGTGAGCTAGCCTTCGAAACCTTAAAACAGAAGCTTGTAGAAATGCCTATTCTACAAGCTCCTGACTGGTCCAAACCATTCCACATAATGACTGATGCGTCCAACTTTGTCTTAGGAGTTGTACTTACATAGTTAGATGACCAAAAATTTTCCTATTACATCCACTATGCAAGTCGAAGTATCGTTAGTGCACAATTCAATTATACCGTAATGGAAAAAAAGTTAATGACTGTGGTGTTTGCACTAGAAAAATTTAGGCACTATGTATTGGGCTATAAGATATTTGTACATACAGATCATAGTGCAATTTGGTTCCTAATGAATAAAACAATGGTAAGCCCTCACATCATATGATGGCTCATGATCTTACAAGAGTTTGATCTTACAATGATCGATCGTAAAGGCACCGAGAATGTTGTTGTTGATCATTTATCTCGGTTACGATGGGACAACAATGAGGATGAATATCCAATTTCTGACGATTTCCCTAATGAACTCCTCTTTGCAGGTGATGGGACGCGATATCACGTACGCGATATCACGGCCATCGTAATATTGCATCCCTCGCAATATCACGTTACCGATATCGCATCCTCCCCCGCGATATCACAGTGCGCCTTCATATCTATAAATAAGAGGTGGCTCTCCCTTGTTTTCCTTCCTAATCATTCTCTTAGTTTTCCTCAATGTATCCTTCAAGATGATTGTGTTAAGCATCACCTTCAAAAAGCCTGGAAAATCCTCCTATTTGAGATTATCTTCTTTATTTGGAAATGTCGTCTAGATGCTTGGTATCAAAACTCAAACTACAATGATTTTGACTACGGTATGAAATGCTCTATTGCTGGAAATGTTTAACTTCAATGTCGCGAACTAGGCTTTCTCAATAATATTACCTTTTCCAACTGAATTCTCTTTGAATTAGGTGTCTTGATCTCCTTCTTCAGCTGTCGTCCCAGGGGGGTGCGATAAGCTTTTGTCTTGTTGTAGGTTGACTGGGGGGTCAACTTGCAACATTGGGCTCTGTTAAGGTTTTGGATTTAATTTTTCTTCTCCAGCTAGCACATCACCTTAACAACCCCCCCTCATCTGAGGCTAAACAGTAGGGAAACTCTAGTAGATTGATCACTCTAGAGATAGAATATTTTCCATGTGCCCGCAGTAGGAGTCCCAAAGTGAACGGATCTTTATTCAAACAAACATTGTACCTGAACACAAGTTTGTGTATGGCAATAAAGACAAGCTTTCCGAATAAACCTTGCAGTGCATGGAATAGGATTTTATTATTATTATTTATTACCTGTTATTATTGCTTGTTATTTACTAGTTTTCTCTCTCAACCCTTCTCTCCTAGTTAAGTGCCTCAGTACGACCACTTCAAGTATGTGCGTTACGCGTGGTAATCCCAGCAACGATTAGCATTTGGTAGCCGCGGTTGCATTGGTTCAGGGTGTGTACGATAAGTGGGAACAGATGCTGACGCTAGGTAATTTACACTTAGTTCATTAGTTAGAGCTAGTAATTAGTTTCTCAACCCTTTACCTTGTTAGCATAGGAGACAAAAACATAAAAAGCTATAAAAATCATATACCTCGGACTTACTTAACCATACACCGTGACAACTACAAGTAAGTTTGGGAAGACAACGAATGATTAACCCTAAGTGTTCCATGGGCGTGTAGGCACTTAGTCTGCAGAGTTAGACCGAATCACGCGTGCTACGCTCGTATTCGTATGGTTGAGTGTAGGGGTATCTCGCCACTCATCAATAGGTGTGATAAACAATCACTTACCCATAGATACAAATTGGTATAGTAGCATTCTCACTTATCTACTTACACAAGAAACACCACAAGGGTTAGACGTTAAAAAGAAATAACAGTTTCTTCACAAAGCCAAATATTTCATGGAAATCAATGGACACCTTTATAAGGTATGTCCTAATGGCTTGGTTCGATGGTGTGTTCCGAATGTAGATCAATTGTGAGTTCTCCAAGATGCTCATGAGGGCCCTTGTGGGGGTCATTACGCGGGGAGACGAACAACCATAAAAATATTTCTTGTAGGATATTATTGGCCTACATTGTTCCAGGACGCTCATCATTTCATCTAATCTTGTGAGCACTGCCAATGTGATGGGGGAATGACTACTAGAATGGAGGATCTACAATAATGGATTCAACCCTTAGAACCCTTTAACATCTAGGGAATTAATTTTATGAGGCCTATTATACCAATGTCCAATGGAAAGGCCTACATTGTTGTTGCTATTGACTACTTTACAAAATGGGCAGAAGCAGCCACTGTTACAAACTGTACATCATCTACCACTGCATGATTTGTTCAACAACAAATCGAAAATAGGTTTGGCATGCCTCATGCACTTATTTCTGATAATGGTACACACTTTATAGGTTCGACGTTTCGAAAGTTAATGCAACGCTTAGGAGTTGAGCACAAACTAACTACACCATATCATCCTCAAGCGAATGGTCAAGCCGAGGTCACCAATAGGGAGATCACAAAAATATTGACACGAACCATTAGCAAGTATAGGCGAGACTAGAGCACCAAATTGAATGCTGCTCTCTGAGCATACTGCTCCACATGAAAACTCCCTAGAGGCTACTCTCCCTATGAGTTAGTATACGGTAAACTTCCAACGCTTCCTATTCAAGCTTAGCTCCATACACTATCCATGGCATGTGACCTTAACCTTGACCTCAATATAGCACAAAAAGAATGGTTAATGAACCTTAACTTGTTGGATGATAATCGACTAGCTACCCTGTCATCCAATGAACTGCATAAGGCCTTTAACAAACAACGTCATGACCTAAGGATTAGGAAAGTCAAATACCAACTGGGAGATAAGGTTCTTTATTAGAATCCCACACATGTACCACAACAAACTAAATTTCAAACGCTATGGGAAGGACCTTATATCATTCATGAAACTTTTCCTTTAGGGGCCATGATGATCTACAAACCTAAAAGCCTGAATAAGAAGTTATTGGTCAACATCCAGCAAACCAAACCCTTCCATGAGCCTAAAACAACCAATACTATACTACCTTTGTTGGTGGAAAACCTTGCTCATTATTTCGGATCTCCTCCTTCCAATTCTGTCATGGGGGAGATGGCCACCAATGCTAACCATTCTAAGCCCTCAATTCCTTTGCTTTTTTTGTTTTACACCATCATTAACATTTTTACTGTTTCTTTGTTTGATTTATTCTTATTCATCACATAATAAGTGCTCACGATGGTGGGTTGTATTATAATAAGTGTTGATTGCTAATGTTTGGTTTTTACCTTTGGCTTTCAATGTTGATGCTAAGATATGGTTTCTTTTGATAAAACAGACAATGATTCCATGTCACCCAATTATCCATGCAACTCTATGGTCTTCCTTGTTTTGGAAATGTACTGTCCCTTTTCTAAGAAAACTTATTAATGAATTGGTGCCTTAGTACTCTTCGAACCAAGGAAAGATTCAAATGGATGGAAAAGGGTGTAATCTCAAGGGGATTCGACACATTTGTGTTGGCTATTCTCTTGGGTACTTGGATGTTTTTCATAGGTTTTCCGCCATCCCACTCTTGACCAAATATCAAAGAGTTGACTAAATCAAATAAGTCTTTGCATGGTGTGGTTCTCACATTCAAAGCACACCCCTTAGACATAATAAAGAAATATGGGCTACAAACACTGGTTATGGCACTGGAAAGACATGTTACCCATGCCTAAAGGTTCCCTCTAACTAAGGCCCTTTCTCACTTCCTGATTCTTCTCTTGTTGGGATGGTGGTGGTTCTATGGATGCATTTTTGTTACTTCGGGAGGATGGGTTGGTCAAGTGTGTTGATGCGAGGTCACTGGATGTGGATAGTTGAATCTAGATTTGGACAGAATTTTATTAAGTCACCTTAACCACATATTACACATGGGGCTTTACACAACCTAAATTTTTGGGATTCCATTTGATTCTCTCCTCTCTTTCCATATTGCTTTCCACATTCCACCTCATTGCCAGTTTTATGATGAGTCTATATCTTGGTTGACACATTATTAGTCTTCAATAAAATTCTTGTGGGTAAGTTCTTAACCTTTGTTTCCATATGTCATTCCGAGAGCCCATAGACTCTTTGGTTTGTAGGTTTGTTAGGGCATTCAGGGCATGAGCCTGCTTTGGGGAGGACCCATTGGCATTCCTTTTTGGGGCAATCATTAAGCTCGTTCCCTTTAACATTTCTCACAATCAACTATTTCTCATTCACCCCATCAATGACATCCATTTTTGCTTTTGTTTTATTGGCTTTACCGTTGTTATTTCTCTTATCCTTCTTATTCTTTAAAGTTTTCCACCCTATTGCTACCGAAGGTTTACTCTTAGTCGTGGGGGCCCTATCACAAATTTTTCCATTCCATAATTATCTTACCCCCTACACCTTAGGTAGTTATCAGTCATAAACCTCTAACCTAGTATCTGCCATACCCACAACCTAGCCAATGTGCTTTATATTGAGGCAAGGTATCAGCTGCATTAGGTTTTATCTACCCTTGCTAATCTGTGAGTGTGTTGTGTGTGCAAATGGCGATTACACAAACAATTAACTAGGATAAGAGGGAGCACTCAAGATGGATTGGAGCTGGAGCGTTTACGCAAGGAACAAGTTTGGACATGTGGCTATGAATGAACAATGGTGTGCACAGTTTCAACATCGGTAGCAACACACCTCATTTTTTTTTCTCTCTCTCTTTTCAAGCTGTCGAATGAGGGTCTGGATGTCATCTATGTACAGTGTTTACCACAATGGGCATGAACACCAATGCTATAATATATTTGTCGATCCATTCCTCAGGCACTCTGAGTCTGTCATCCCATGTCATCGTCAATTGTCATTCAGTCAATAATCCCATACCTTCCCCCAACATTTTGTAAGGAACTCGAGGACGATTTTTCATTCAATCGTGGGGATATGATGAGCCGCGATATCGGGTCCACGATATTGGATCCTGCCAAGCGATATCAAACATCCGATATCGGGACCTATCTTGTTGCCTATAAATAAAAGGTGGGAACACTTGGTTTGCCAATTTGTTCTTAGTCCCTTACCCAAACTCTTGCAGTTTCTCCCTCTCAGAGTTAGAATTATTTCCAAGTGCCCGCAGTAGGAGTCATAAAGCGAACGAATCTTTATTCGAGCATTGTGTACCTGAGCATAGCTTATGTTTGAAAATAAAGATGAACTTTGTGATAAACCTTGCAACATTTAGAATAGCTTCTCTCACCCTTAATGCTATTTACAGTTCTTTAATGCTTTCATTAGTTAATTAATGTTGCTTTTAATGATTCGTTAATTTTCACAAGTAAGCACACTCAATACGACCACTTCGAGCATGCATGGAACACTTCTAGTTCAGGATGTGTATGGAAAGTGGGAACGGATGCTGGTGTTAGGACTAGTTAGGACCTAGCTAATTAATTAATTTAAATTAGTTATTCAATTAATTCACTTCTTCCCTCTTTAGCACTAGGACATAAAACATAAAAAGCATAAAAATCATATTCCTCAAGTTTACTTAACCATGCAATTGTACCATATGGATAAGCTTGGGAAGACAACGATCGCCTAACCCATCCTTATTCTATGAAGGTGCATAAGCACTTAGTCCTTGGAGTTCAACCAAATCGCACATAACATTCATATTCGTATGGTTGAGCGTAGGGGTACCTCACCACTCATCACCAGGCGTACTGTTACTAGGCATACCAAACGATAACACTATTGAGTTACCAAATAGTTATACTTAAGCGCTTGCAATTAGTCATACTCATTCTGCTTAATGACAGAAAATGATAAAGAGTAATAAATGATAAGGAAAATAGTAAGCATTTAAGTAATTAAAAATAGTAATAAAGCTAAGTGGATGTTGCAATGATGAAAGTAATCTTGATCTTTATTGCCGAACATGTAACATGTCTAACTATGTCACACTCAAATAAGGATGTCGTACAATCACTTAACATCGCACTATGGGCATGCACCGGAAACTAACAAAACTTGAAATCTATTAGAATCTATGAATCTACCCCCTCTATCTATATATTGCAATTGTGCACCCAAGTGTTATATTTATTGGTTAGCATGGAAGAGGTGATATTGGATCCTCGACATCGAAGGTTGTGCCTTGACATCAAATACTCGACACCATGGCTTCGATATCAAGTACTCGATATCACAGCTCTACAAAACATGACTCATCAATGTGTGTTGCCTAATACAATCGCACTACACTTCTAATTATCTTCTAATGTGTGCCATGACTTTTACTATGCTTGTAGGTGCTGTAAGTGATAAGGTGTAGTCCACCTTGAGTTTGCCCTTCTTTCGTAGTTGAATTAGAACTCTTGGGTGGTGTCATGCAATGCTTTTCAAAGGTGGCATTGTAACAAACACCCCTGTTAATTTGAGTTCTTTTTTAGTATGTTTTTTTTTAAAATAGTGTAATGGGACCATAGGGCTATATAGAATTTAATTTAAAAAAAAGATAAGGTATCAACAAATATAGGCTAGGTGGTTCAAAAGGATATCAAATTTGGCTTTAAATCATTTAACAACTAACCAATGCTTTTTAATAAAAAGTTAAATAGTTTAATAAGGTTAAGAAATTGATTCAATATGATAGATCAAATTTAAATTGAAAGAAAATAAAACGCAAATCAAAACGACTTATTAGTCCCATTTTGATTTATAATTTTTTGAAATTAAATAATTTAGTTTGGTTTTAGTTAACGTTTAAACTTAACCAAATTAATCGATGTGATTGTATTATCCCGATGAGCCAATACTAAAATGTAGAAACATGTACATTATTGATCCCATAAGGTTATAACGGAGATATGTAAATACCAGGGAAAAACGCATTAAGCTATTCCTCGTAAGGAATTATCGAGGTGTTAAAACATTTATTTTTAATCATATTTATCCCTAAAATATAGACTCAAACTAGAGCTTTAGAACCGAGTAGTGCCTAAAATTAAATCTATACTTCAACTTAATCAGGGCTTCAGGTTGGGATTTGTCAGATTTTGCTTTTAATTTCGTTCCTTAATGGATCGTTAGTAAGGAATTCCGTTGGGCTAAATATCTTGGAAAGCTCAGACTAACAAAAAAACGCAAGCTACACCGTCAACATGACATCAGCCCCACTTGAAAAACTGCGATAACAAAATGAAAAAGCCCCAATCACTCACAGGCTAAACGGCCGTATCGATCACACAAGCATTGAATCCAAAACCCAAAACGCAGGAGACGTCCATAAAAACGCGCACAGCCTCACAACACGGCGCACTGAATGCTTGGTCGCAGTGGCACACACTACTAGGGTTTCGGAAGCCAAGCCATGCCCGGATACGACCGCAACGCCGACGACGCCCATCCCAACTCCAATTCCATGTCTACCTCTCCTTTCCACGACGACTCAGACCGCCACCGCCACCGCAGCAGCCAAGACCCAGTCCGTGACCGCGACGGCCATCGCGGCCCCTACCGACATCGCAGCAGGACAGACGCCGCCACCCGAGACCGCGACCGCGACCGAGACCGTGACCGTGACCGTTCCTCGCACCACCACCGTCATCACCGGCGTTCCCGGTCGCGTTCTCGGCCGCGCCACGGCCGCTCCAGGTCGCGGTCGCGGTCACGGTCACGGTCGCGCCACAGGCCCCGCGGCGGCGGCGGCGGCGGCGGCAGCCGGTCGCGCTCCCGATCCAAGAGCGGCAGAATCAGCGGCTTCGACGTGGGGCCCTTGGGCATGCCCCCGCCGCCGCTTGCGGGGGCGGCCGCGGCCGCAGCGCCTTCTGCAGCCGTCGCGTTGCCGCCAGCGGTGACGGGCGGCGGCGGCGGCGTGGCGGTCATGAGTCCGGTGGATCCGGCGGCGGCGGCGGCGGCGCTGGCGGCGATCCCGGTGCAGGCGATGACGCAGCAGGCGACCCGGCACGCGCGGCGGGTGTACGTGGGGGGGCTGCCGCCGCTGGCGAACGAGCAGGCCATCGCGTCGTTCTTCAACGGCGCGATGGCGGCCGTGGGCGGCAACACGGCGGGCCCCGGCGACGCCGTGGTGAACGTGTACATCAACCACGACAAGAAATTCGCGTTCGTGGAGATGCGGTCCATCGAGGAGGCGTCCAACGCCATGGCTCTGCACGGCATCCACTTCGAAGGCCTGTCCCTCAAAATCCGGCGCCCCACGGACTACAATCCGTCGCTGGCCGCGGCGCTGGGCCCCAGCGAGGCCAGCCCTCACCTGAATTTGGGCGCCGTCGGGCTCACCCACGGCCCCCCCCTGGGCCCCGCCGTGGGCCCCGACCGCGTCTTCGTGGGCGGGCTCCCTTACTACCTGACGGAGTCCCAGATCAGGGAGCTGCTGGAGTCGTTCGGCCCCCTGAAAGGTTTCGATTTCGTCCGCGACCGTGACACCGGCAACTCCAAAGGCTACGCCTTCTGCGTCTTCCAGAATCCCGGCGTCACCGACATCGCCTGCGAGGCCCTCAACGGCCTCAAAATGGGCGACAAAACCCTGACCGTCAGGCGCGCCACGGTTCCCGGCCAGGGGAACCCCGATAATGCCAGCGTTCTTGCGCAGGTCCAGCAGCAGATTGCTCTGCAGAAGTATTGCCTCGGCATGGGCGGGATTCTTGGCCCCGCCGAGCCTCCCGAGCAGGAGGCCGGCACTAGGGTTTTGTGTCTGAAGGATGTTGTGAGTGCCCAGGAATTGAGGGACGAGGAGGAATACGAGGCCATTGTCGAGGATATGAGAGATGAATGTTCCAAGCATGGGAGTATTAAGAATCTGCAGATCCCCAGGCCCGCGCCGAGTTCCGATGGAGCTGGAGGAGGAGAAAATATGGTTCCCGGTGTTGGGCATGTGTTTGTTGAGTATGACGATGCCGCTGCCGCTGCCAGGGCTAAGGCTGCCATTAATGGCAGAAAGTTTGGGGATCATATTGTTGCTGTTGTGTTTTTTCCGGAGGATAAATTTGCCAATGGCGATTATTCTCTGTGAAGACACCAAGGAATGGCTTCTGCAGTTCTGCCCAGGTTGTGAGGGTAATTTGTCGGCCCAAATTATTCTGTGTTTTTGGTGTTTAGTGTTTTTTGGGTTTGGTGGTTACTGACAGTTTATTGTATGTATCGTTTAATTTTAATGTGGCGTGTTTGTGTATGCAGGCTAGGTTATGCTATTTATGAGGATTCTTCCAGCAACTTCGGCTTTGATGTGATGAATGGCAGGCATCGGAGTTTTGGGGTTTCTGTTTTTGTTTGTCTAAATGTGCAGTGTGCCATTTTTGTTACCTGACCACTGTGATAAAATGAATTTTTTTTGTTCGTTTCAATGCATTTGCAGCCAGAGATCTGTTGTATCTTGTTTAAGATATGAAGGATGATATGTTTTAGTAGTGGCGACATTTTACTTTTCTTTTTCTCTATGCAGTACCACTGCAGGATGATTCATCGTATTTGGAATGGCAAACTTCCTAATGTTGTGGAGGGTTTTTACTTATTTTCGTTGTTCTACAGAATGAGTCTGGTGTCATTGCACTAATTATAAGTTTATTTTGGCTTAAATGTTGGTTGGTTGGCTTGACATTTTTCTTTTTATCTTTTTCTTTTCTCAACAGTTTCAGGCTATGTTAGTTTTTACGTTTAGTGCTGGAATTCTTGGAATCATGAGATTGTTTGAATGGTTGATAAATTTCTGAACATGTTAGGTATCAAATGAATTTTTGGATATTTGAATGATACTATGAAAGTCTCTTCCAACGGTATTGCTTATTAAATATACATTTCATTGTAATTTTACAGAAGATACAGCATTGTATTTTGGGAAGGCAATGATGAAAAAACTGAATGGCTGCAAGCTAAGTTACTAATAATTGGAGTTTATCTTTTCATTCTTGGTTTATTTCTTGAAAATCTTGTTTCCCCTCTACTGATAATATGCGCTTTTCTTTTTTTGTCTTTTGTTTTATGTTTTGTCTTATGCTTTTGGCAGAGCTGTAGTTGAGGTTGTTCAGGGCAGCCTATATATTTTTCCAGAACAAAAATTTCCACGATGCTCGAAAAGAAAACTACGATCATGAAAGCTTTCAGTATGAAGCCGTCATTTAATAATCGATATCTCCTTTCTAACTTGCCATGATCTTAGCTAAAGTATTTTCAGTTGCAAATATTATTTTAGAAAGGGCATTTTAATGTTTTGTGATTTGCTGAATGTGGGACATTGGCGTTTTGCAATTTGCAAGTAATTTTTTCGCTTAGTTTCTGCTCCTCGACATTGAGGACAAAAAATTATATTGTTCAATTATTGGTTTTGCCTTGTAAGTAATGTTTCATCAATTAGTGCTTGCATAGAAATAGAGAGTAAAATAGGCAACTTTCGCATAACCTCATCTAGAGTATATTAATGGTTTGCAAAATCAGGTCTCTAAAGGAAGGATTTTTCATTTTTTATGTGCAGTTACAGTTTGCTACATTAAGATTATTTGAAAGGACATGTTGCTTCAGTGACTACAAATACATATATAATATCTGCTTGATTATATTTTTCTGAACATTGTTGCTACATTCTTCACAAACTCAACGAGTGCTCTTCACAGGTTTCCGAGTTTTAGAGACTGATTGCCGAGTTTAATAAATTAGAAATACATCAATAGTTTTTTTAAAACATTTATGATTATTATTTTCAAAATTTCAAAGACTCTGATTGAGTTTGCCTGGGGTTGGCCCGACGCACGAGTTCGAGATTCAACAAGATTTCTACATATGGGCGTTTGTATTTGTTTTTTTAAAGAATATGGTGGCTTTAGTACTAAGCTGATTGATCTTTTGTCTTGTTTTGCTAGAAGTTCTCTGTAGTTTACTGGTGTGATTAGAGGGGCTCTAGGGGGGTAGAAGTTTTGGTGAGAAGCTCCATCTTACTGTGGCATCATTGAACAAGCTTCTTCCTCTGGCTGCTGCACTATTGAACAAGCTTCTTCCTCATTGACCACAGACAATGTTGTTTGATTTTCATCATTGTTAACAAGCTTCCTCCGTTTTTTGGTCGGAGATAGTCTTTGATTTACAACATTGTTGCCAAACTCTGATTGGAGAAAAATAGGGCAGCATGGTAAAATACGCAAAACTAGGGCAAATTTCTCATAACTCTTGAAATTTTGGAAATGATAATTATAAATGTTAGAAAATCTTGGTGTATTTTGAATCTGTTGAATTCGGGTTTCCTTGAAACTCGGTAAATCTAGGTGAACTTGGAGACTCCGACTTGCAAGTTTGTATAGAGTTTGGCAGCAATGGTTTTGAATGCTTTGTTCTGTTTGGTACACACTTGGATACAGCGTCCATGGCTTACGTGCAAGGTGCTTTTCACTTGAATTATGAACTTTGCAGGAAATGATAATGGTGTGTTTGCAAATCATTTTTGAATTTTTGTTGACTGCGTTTATTTAAGTGATTTGATTAGAGATGCCATAACAAATGTTTGATTTAATTGATTTGATTCATTTCAGTGATTTTGGCATGAAATTTATGGAACATTGTGCTATAAAGCTATTTGTTAACTAGTGACAATGAAATAAAGCTATTTGTTAACTAGTGACACTTTCAAATTGTCTTATAAGAGTGGGTATCATGAGTTTGCCAGACTTTTTATACCTCGAACCCTTGTGTTCTAGTTGTGCGAATGGTGGATCATAGGTCATTGCCAAAGATTGGATGCTGATGTGGTTTGTTGGAGTCTTGAACATACTTATAAGTAAGAAGGGTTCTTGTAATGGTTTTTCTAGCCTATAGAAGATTGTGCAATATTCAATGAGAGCCATGTTTGAGTTGTCAAAGATTTGAATGAGAATTGAGAAATAAGTTTTGAAGCTCTATATGTCTAGAAAGAAAGATTCAGTCATTAGGAAGACGATCTTTTTGGCAAATCCAACGTGTCCAAATATTAGAATTTATTAAGCATCTTATTTAATCAATCAAATTGAATGTAGAGTATAGCTTGTATTTTAAGTTATTCATATCTTATACTAATTTGGGTTTAATACCACTTATTGTGTGTGGAGACTTCAATGTTAATGGTGAAAGGACTGTATATCAATTTTTAAAGTCATTTATGTTGAGATGCATCTAAATGAGAAGCCTAATGTAAATAATGCATTGCAAGCACTACAGCATATAATTACCTTGACTAGTTCATATAGAAACTATTATGTTCAAATTGTGATTATATTCTTTAACATAACAAGGAGTCTCCGAAACCTTATATTATTCTTATTTGTTCTTTTCTCTTTTCTAGAAAATGGTTTTCTCCATGAATTATTAAGTTTAAAATAAGAGTTTATTCTATCTTCACTTAGATACTTTACTAGTGCATCTGAGATTTTTGTGGGCGGTAATTGGTAGATCTCAAATTCTTGCTATTGGTAACATGAATTTATCTTCTTTAAATTTTTATGCAATTAGAGAATGTGTGGGACTTTAAACCTAATGAGAAAAAGAGAACTTAAAAAGCTTTGAGAATAAACAAAAGCTTAGAGGGTAATTGTCATGTCCCATTCTCAAATGATGTCATTTGTTATTATTGTTAGATGCCATTTAATAAAAGAGCACATGGAGTCTTGACCATGTCCCTTTCAACATTTAATAACTCATTTATATTGTTAAAGGTTCCTTGAGATAACTTTTCAACATTTAATAACTCATTTATATTGTTAAAGGTTCCTTGAGATAACTTTTCAACATTTAATAACTCATTTATATTGTTAAAGGTCATGTTAATGTAGAATTGCAAAGCAAATAAGAGGAAGTAACGATAGTCAAATGAGGTTGGAAAGGTAGAGAGTTAACCATGGATAAACCATGATGGTAGTAACGAGTTGCTTTTAATGAATAAATGTTCAAGAAAAACAAAACTAGGAAACCAATCTAAACAAGATAAGTTATGAGAATGAACAAAAGCTTAAGAGGGTAATTGTCATGTTCCATCCTCAAATGTTGCTATTTGTTATTATTGTTAGTTAACATAAAAGGAAAGAGCACATGTAATTATAACATTTGACCTAATGTATTTATATTGGTAACTTAAAGGACATGTCAACATAGAAGTGCAAAGTAAATACTAGTGAGTAATAATTGTTAAATGAAGTTAGAAATGAAGAGATTTAACTACCCCTACTATGTAAGTCTTTGCCTAAGCTAGGAGATGAATTGCTTTTAAGGAATAAATGTTCACAAAAAAAAAAAAAAAAACCAACTTATGAACCCCATTTAAAAAAGATAAGCTATGAGAATGAACAAAAGCTTAAGAGGGTATATTTGTCATGTCCCATCTTCAAATGCTGCCATTTGTTATTATTGTTAGTTGACATAAAATGAAAGAGCACATGTAATTATGAACATGTCTCTTGAGACAACTTTTTAAGGTTTTATCTAATGTATTTATATTGGTAATTTAAAATGACATGTCAACATAGAATTGCAAAGCAAAAAATAGTAACAATAGTGAAATGAAGTTGGAAATGAAGAGATTTAACTACCCCTACTATGTAAGTCTTTGCCTGTCTTTGCCTAAACATGATGTTAGCTGTGAATTATAAATGCTCAAGAGAAATAACCCTCGTAACATGATCCTAAAAATATTCATTTAGCCTTAATTTCATGACTCCTAAAATTCTTGCCCATTCCTACATTTTCTATGTGATTTGACACTACAGCTTTCTCACATTTTAAGACCTGCATGATCTATTAAATAGAGATTATATTTTCATGAAAATTAAAGATAGACTTTACCACCTTACTTTCACTTCCAATGCCAATGAGGCGATTACCGTCAACTTGATGGGCTCAAACGCCTATTTTATTTTCATGGAAAGGAAAAAGGCCATGCTTGATTACGGTTCTGTGAAAGCCTCTTTCATAAAATTCTGTGAAAGCCTCTTTCATAAAAATCACTCTTGCCACAAAATGAATCGGTTGCTGCTGCTATTACGAAAAGTTTTGTTGAAAATTGTTACATTTTAAACAAAAAATTGAAAAATTATTTTTGGTGCTCTAGACGGTATAAATCAAATCTGCAACCGCCCATGAACAGTTGGTCTAAACCATCCCAATCGACTTCACTGAGTTTGGCGAGTTAAAATGTGTTAAGGGCCCCTAAATCTAAATATCAACTACATTCGATATGTGTACAGATTTTGATACCTATACTGATCTTGAATTCAACCAATTTTTTTATTATGTTGCACATATCCCGTAATTTTATTTTATCCAATGTTTTCAACAATATAACATTATCAAAACCTACCTCCAAGTGAAATATTACAACTCTTAGCAAGACGCATATTTCCCAATTCTCCCTCTTTTTATTGAAGCATGATTTCTAACCACAAAGCATGCACAGGAGTAGCTAGAGGAGTTCTTTCTAATTCTTTCAAATGTAAAGATTTGGGATGTGCATATTTTCTACGCACATTATTAATTTCCGTCAAATTACACCCAACAATTTAGTTATCTTCGCATTTTCTATCAACTTTGTCAATATTCATTACAAAAGAAATTTTAAGAAGCTTGAAATAATCAAGAAGTCACCTCCGATACACAGCCTTTCCTGCTGCTCAACGATGTTGGAAATTTAAAAACTTAATTCCCCACCCAAAACAGAAAACAAAAAGCAGAGCAAACGCTGCTGAAACAGCAGCAGATATAGCCAAAAAATCTTCTCTGAAACCAAAATATTCTTTTATAAAATGTTTCACAGGCAGGGTCCTGCCATCCGGAGTCTCCAAACTTCTTGTTAGATCACCATACTGAGAAACAATGAGCCCATAGAGAGTCCATCCGTAAGGATTTGCCCAGTAATACCATCTCCACCATACAGGTATTTTCTGTTAAACCAAGCAGATTCAGATTTTAGCCTTCCAATAACTTCAAAGAAAGAAAATCAAACAAACTTTTCTCTGGATATTGCACTGCTTTGATATATACATGAGATGAACAATAGCAAATATTTATTTTTACCTTGTAAGGAATTAAGAAGCCAGAGAAGAGATTCCACAGCATGTAGAATGGTGCAGTAAAGATGGCAGCAGTGTTCTTCTCTGGAGTGAGTGCCACTGACATCATCCCAAAAAATGTGGAGTAGAGCAATGTGATGTCCATGAAGAAGAAAAACCAGAGAACTTTCTTCCATGCCCATTCATATGATGCCATGGGATAGAACAGAACCAGAAAAATTGCTGATTGGATTAAGACATAAGGAAGCTCAACTGCAACCTGGTCCAGAATTTCAGCTTAAGAAATATCAGATGGAGGAAGTTTATTTGGAACGTTACTTGTGGGTTTTCTACATTATATTATTGCTTTACATATCGAATTACCTGAGCAAAAGCATATGGTAGAGCATCATACATGCTGGCAGCTTTTTCTCTGTACAGTACTAGTCTTTCCACCAAGACAACAGGTTGCACACCGGCACCATTGGCAACCCCCAAGAACACCACAGCTAAATACAATGCTCCCATTGAATTCAGCAAGTCCTCCTCATTGCTCCTGCAAGAACTTGCCAATTAGTACTATGATGGCAATGACTCAACATCCAAACATAGGGAACAAAGAATAAGATACTAAGTTAATGAATACCAATCCGTATGGTTTGTTAGATGGTTAAGACGTTACATAGTACTTCATTAATTGACAATGAAAAAGAGATTATAGATTCAGAAGAGACTCAAAGTCTTGATCCAGGCAGGTAAGAACGGTAAGGGAAACTAAAAAATTAATGGGTTATGGCATGTGGTACATGATTGTCAACTACGCTAAGATCAGGATTGTTCACAAAGACAAAGTGTCTAGAGAACTGCAGTATGAACCATTGTCTGTAATTAAGTCAACTTCATTCTATCTGCCATAAGTGTTTTGAGTTGTACACAGATTGTAATCCAATCAGACAATACTGAATTCAAACAAAAAGGTGTGCCGATACAGTTATCCACAACTGTCACAAGCAAGAGTTTCCCAAACATACTTGGAAGACTTACTTTGTAAGAGAGACCAAAAATTGATTCCAGTCATCAAAAAAAGTTCACTTTTTACCTTTTTGATCCAAGACCCCAGAAAACTGTGCCAAATACCAAAGAAACTGCAGCTGTAAAAATATATCTGATTGCAGTATACTGGGGATTTCTCCAGTAGGATCGCCTCTGTTTCCACAGGCAGGCCATGAACTGACCAAAGAATGACTGAGAATACTTGCTTGGGAATTCAATGTCAGTTGCTCCTGAAACGGGCTCGCTCAGGGTTTCTATCAACTCCATGTTTTGACTGTAATATTGGCATGCTTGTTAAAGTGGATGCCAGGACAATTATCTTTAAAAGAGCAAGTCATATAAATATGTTTTTCGAAAGAGTGAATAATATCAGAATAAGTACTGCAACACGCACTGGTAGATGATTGAAGATTTGAACATTTCTGCAAAGTCCACTCCTAGACGCCGTTCTTCTGCCACTGAAGTCACCTCCAGCATCCAAGTTGCAGGGTTGTAACCCTCGCGTATCTCTGGAACTCCAACGGACTGTATGAAACCCGAGTCAATGGCACTAGTATATGAAAATTGCTACACAAGCTCTACAGTTTATACTTTATACTGAATGTAAATCAGTGTTAATACAACACTTTCACCGTTGATGCTATTGCAAAAGAAAAAACATAGGGAGTATTCTATGGCAACAGCAAATCCTGATGCTAGTCCAAGAGAATATTCAGACAGAGTTACCAAGTAGATCACCTAAACCAAATACCACATAGATATCAAAGCACAAAAACCAAATGAAAATAAATCTTACCGAAAGGTACTCTACAAGCTTCTGCGAATTCCTTCCCAATGGGCCTGCATAAATTAGTTGACCCCCTTGTTTCATTAAGAAAAGCTGCATCCAGATCCAGAGTCAGATATCAAAACACGTAATATCGCTTATCATCGGGAATGTGGATCAGTTGGGGAAAGAAAAAAAGAGAATAAATGCATAACCCAAGATCCTCACCTCATCAAATGATTCAAATATATCAATACTTGGCTGATGAATGGTACATACTATAGTTCGACCAGTATCTACTATATTTCTGACAGTTCTCATCACTATGGCAGCTGCACGAGCATCTAATCCAGATGTAGGTTCATCCATGAAGATAATCGAAGGATTGGCTACAAGCTCCACAGCTATCGTCAATCTCTTGCGCTGCTCAGTGGAAAGGCCAGTAACTCCAGGAAGTCCCACCAATGCTTCTTGCAGAGAAGTTAACTCTACTAGCTCCATGACTTCCTCTACAAAGGCCTGAATCACAAAATCAAGTATCACTAATTAATATACAATTCAGCTGATGAACATGGAATCTACTAAAAAGAGCTAAGGAAAGTACCTCCCTTGTGTCTGAATCCACTTCTGAAGGGAGACGTAACCAGGCAGAATATATGAGAGATTCATAGACTGTAACATAAGGAGAGTGGATGTCATTTTGTTCGCAGTAGCCTGAAATCCTGGCAAAAGTTTCTTGCTTTTTAGGGTAACCAGAAATAGTAATGGTGCCTTCGATATATCCCCTTGTTTTCCTCCCAGCCAAAACATCCATCAAAGTTGTCTTGCCTGCTCCACTGACTCCAACTAAAGCAGTCATCATGCCAGGCCTGAAGGCTCCACTCACATCTTTTAACAACTGCAACCGGTCCCCTCTTACTCCCATTTTCTTCATCTCCTGCTTGACATTCATTATGAAAAATCCTTAATTATGCCTGTAGAACAAACATCCTTGATTGCAATGCAATATTCACAGCACATGCTACATCAAAGGCTCCCCAAAAAAATCACAAAGACTAGTAAGTGTATGCAGGATTTTCTGATCATGGTTCATAGCTATTCATGTATCAAATCTATGGATATGTTGCCCAAAGAATGCAACTGACTACAACTATGATTTCCTCATATTCTTCTATACAAGGCATTCACATTCTGCTCAAAGACTATGTGATAAAAGACTTGCATAAGTAAACATTTATTACATTAAGTACTGTTCATAGTTTACAGTACCAAGAATTGTTTTCCAACGAAGAAACAGCCATATAATATACAAGCTCTACGCACCAGAGGCATGTCTATATAGTAATTGATATGCTTGAAGCACATGTTATAAGGCTTGAATGGAAGAACCATTCCTCTTCTTTGCTGTGTTGTTGAAGAAGAAATCCTCGATTCCAGTCTCCTGTTGCTGCCCTCTGAAAGCACATCTTAAAATAAATACCTTGGTAAAAACACTCTAATGATCTGCATTTTCTGAAACTAAAGCAAATACTGAAGTTTCTCAGTGTTTACCTTACCTTCTGTTCTGCATTTGGCAACTGCTGAAAAAGCTGAAACAGAGCTTAATTCTATCATGTTTTCCCCTGTCCTATTTGCATGCCTCTCCCTCAAAAGTTGTTTAGAAATCGTTGTCTGTTGCCCCTTTAGTGCTGCAAGCAGAACAATCAGAGTTCACTATGGATGGTAAGAGGATGGACACCGGCAGGAATGAGGCTATTTAATTGCAAACTTACGGTTCAGAAAAGCCAAAGAGAGAGCAAACAAATTCTGAAAGACAACGGAGTATCCTACAAGAACCCCAACACCAATCCAAAAAAAGTAGTCTTGTACAACCAAGTCCCGGTACTTCAGTATTTTTACTCCCAAAGTTTCAGTCCCAAATACCTACATAAGCATGCAACAAAATTTGGAAAATAGCTATAAATTAAGCATGTTCACGGCCACAAGAATCCTATGTATTATCCAACCTTATGCCAGCTATGGCCCAGGAACTCATTCAGACTGATAGCATTTTGGGCATACATAAGAGGAGAAACCCAGTAACCCCATCGCCACCAGGTCCTGATATGATCTGTTACAGTTCATTCTGATTTAGTTGACACTTGAACATTAAAAAAATATTAGATTTAAGTAATGTTTTAAGACGTTTGAGCAAAGTACTACACCGAACCCTTGGATAATATGAAGCCACCAAGAACCATAGTCACCAGCATGGACATTGAGCCACAGGTTTGAACAATCACCATTTCTCTGCAAACTCCTGCAATAAATCTGAAATATCCTGTTGCCGTCTGATGTACCGCGAACAAAAGCAGATACTGGCGGAGAAACCTGGATATAATCATGGCACATTCCTTGTTAGTTTGTCTCTGACTAAATTACATATATGAAAGGAAATTTCTTTGCTATTTCAGCAACATGTGTAACAAAATATAATACTCAAACTTTTGAACATAGCTCAACTTGTCTATAAAGAAAGCATCACAGAAGCTACGACAAATCCTGCAAATCTGCAGATTTGAGAAGCTGACTAACTCTAAAACAAATCTTTCAAGTCTGTGAGCACACTAAATTTGGCAAATTATGAAAATAAGCGGTAAGGTCTTGACAATGTTCAAAGGATGTCATCAAATGGCCCGCTGAAAAGAATTAATTAAAAGTCGCAGTGCAACCCACGAGAATTTATTCATGCACTTTAAATGAAATTCATGTAGATCATTATCCAACCCAAAGAAAATTAGGACAGTAACAGACCTGTAAACGTTACTGTCGAAGCCGATGCTATAGTAGGTAGCACACACCCAGAGACCGGATTCCAGCAAAGATACAGGAATGCTGAGAATCCATGCAGGAAAAGCATAGACCCACGTTGGATACATGAACATGTCTCTTTGTCTGTACAGAACAGGAAGTCTAAATACGATAACGGCTGTCTCTGCAAATCCATTGAACAGGCAAATCAATATCCCAAAGAACAGCGCTCCCAAATATGTTATTCCATCATTTACTGTCTCATGATGCATCCTTGTGCGGATGAACACAGTGCTGGTTATTGCCGCAACAAAGCTGATCTGCATAAAACAAAATTCAAACTTAGTAACGTACATAGCATACCTGTTTTTCCAGCAAGTTTCAAATCCTACTAAATTTATGATCAATTGCACTTGAGTATTTCTGAAGGTCAACAATTAGAGAAAATAAATACTCCTGATTTCTCAAGGTCAACAAGCTAAAGTTAAAAGCTAGTTGAGATACAATTCCAACATTTTGCAATCTTGCTCCTGAAAAATGGGAAAAAATGGTTCATTTTTAGCAAATGTTGGGAACGGTGGTATTCTGCTGAGGAACCCTTATACCCTAATAGTAAGACTCCTGATTTGGTTTGATTCCTACGAAGTGCTGAGTTATAAAGTTCTACTTAAATTTTTGTGTTGGCTATATATCTTGGGGTACATATGATCTAGTTTTGAATTGGCTATATGATTTTCATTCCCCAACACCTATACAGGTGGCACCTGGTTTTCCCAATTCTGTTTGTTGGTTTAATTCTGAAATTTCTTGCTCTGGTTCTAACAACGCCAACAAAGGTTTTCTTTTGAAAAAACATTGTTGTGTGTGTGTTTTTTTTTACCCCATTTTGAAAGGTTCTTTTGGAAAACATCAGATGCCGCAGCACAAACTCCACCAATGCGGGTCCCAAGCCCAGATACAAGAGGAGGAGGGTTCAGGTTGGTAGCTGGCTGTAAAACCTTGCTGGATCTCATAGATGAGTTCTTTTTCAGATTTTGCAGATGCTAGGGCATTACTGAGATGGGATGTACAACAGTCATAGATGATCTCTCGCTCTTCATAGAGGTCAATGGTGAAAAAGAAATCATGTAGCTGACCCATTTTTTTGGAACAAGGCTAGAATAATGACGATGAGGAGGTGCACCAGCAATTGGACAGAGTTTTTTTCTCCAATTTCCCGACAACGGCACTCTTGTAGACACAATTTGTGGTTTTTTTTAATTTTTTATTTGAAGGGTTCTTTTGGAAAACACGAGATGCAAAACCAATTGGACAGACAGTGCCTGGTTTTCTCCGATTCTGTTTGTTGGTTCAATTACGAAATTTCTATGAGACAGGATACCAACCTGTATTATTCTGAAGACATAGAGGCCTACTAATCTTTTGAGGATGACTGTCTCCCTCCAAAAACCAGCCTTGAACAATTCTGCTTTGCTCACGCCATATTTGGAGAAGCTAAGAGCACCAGGATCACTTCTGCGCTTATCGAAGGGAACAGCTAATCTTGTCCTCAGTTTCTTCCCCACATGAAACTTCTTAAAGGCCTTACACATCTCTCTCACCGAGATATATCTATAATCCCGTTCTGAATTAGCCCAATACTGCTGCTGATCCTTCCTCGATGTGACCTGCAATGAATTTCTCTCTTATGATGGAATTATTAATAATGAATAACACAAGAAAAGGAAGATTTTCTTTTTCATTGCAATTCATACTTCCTGCAAGAAGTCAGCAACAGCCTTTCTTTCCGGGCATTTAAAGCCCACGGTGCTCAAGAACTGCAGAATGTAGTTTCTGGGACCGTGATAAGCTATTTGGCCCTCTGACATAAGAATAATGTCGTCGAAAAGCTCATACGTTTCTGGAGCAGGCTGCAGAAGGCATACTACGATAGTGAGGTCTAAGGCACGACATGAATCCCGAAGGAATTTTGTCAATTGAAAAGCTGTGCTGCTGTCTAGCCCTGTTGATATCTCATCCATGTACAGAACCCTTGCTGGTCCAACCAGAACTTCTCCTGATTTAACAATAGGAATTTGTTTGCCACACTTCAACAACTCATGTTCCACGAACAAGTACCAAATGCAATTAAGTGTAAAGACATGGAGTTTTTCAAATGGAATGTTTTAATGCAGACATTTTCCAGAATCTGTTCATTCAAAGCACTAAAGAATAAGCCAGTTCTAGTTGATCAGCATGCTTATAAAGTTTTGGAAAGTATCATGGTATTTTCCAGGAAATTTTATAAAATTTCAGGTTTTTAAATAATCATATATTTTATTCATAGGTGAAAGAACTCATGAGTACCTGTTGTAAGACGCTTGACTTGCCCCCCTGAGATTCCTCTGCGTAATTCGTCACCTACCAAAGTCTCAGAGCAAACATCTAGACCCATAACCTATCATTAACAAAATTCAGGCATTTTCTTCGGTTATTGAAAACCAAAGAGCTATGTTT
The DNA here is from genome assembly GCA_015680685.1 of Gnetum montanum. Taxonomy (NCBI): domain Eukaryota; kingdom Viridiplantae; phylum Streptophyta; class Gnetopsida; order Gnetales; family Gnetaceae; genus Gnetum; species Gnetum montanum. The sequence goes on from MNCI01012629.1 coordinate 130,910, forward strand.
TATATGCGAATCAATAATATTGGGCTTACTCTCATGATGTAATCGGTTACAAGCTTGCATGATCCTTCATTGCCAAGAGCAATTCCCTGTAACAATGAAATTAGTTTTTATTAACCGGCCTTGAAAATCCATGTCATTGGGGAGGTAAACATATACATTCATATTAAATCAAATTATCAAATCTTTTGCCTACCTTAACAGCCAGCGCCTTCAAAAATGAAATAAAGGCACAAAAATATGATTAGGGAGAGGGAAAAAAACCAAACCAGGTAGTACCTTCATAAATATGTCAATTATTTCATCTGGTTGGATGCTAGCGTAGTTCTCTCTTCTGGTCAGTTCCACCATCATGTCTGCATTCCAAATTTCATTCAATTCAACATGCATCAGCTTCGTGTTGAAGGCAACAAAATCTCATAATATTAACCCTACGTTTGATTCTTTCACTTTCTCCTTTCCATTGTTCTAATTTCATTACCATATCTATTTCCTACTCCTTGACATCGTCCAGAGAAATCTAAGACCTCTCTCACAGTCAATTCCGGGAGGTGAAGGTCCCTTTCGTTCACATAAGCAGCAGTTCTTTGAGGAACAAATTCATTGATATCATGCCCATTGTAGGTGACATTGCCTGAAACCTACAAAATCCATTTCCATGCATTATTTTATTTTTCAAATACAAAAAATCGAAAAAGACACCGCCTGCCCAGAATATTTGGGTCTCAACAATAAATATTTATTGCTGTGTTACATGTACCTTGAGAGATTTGTCCAGCATTCCTGCTAAAGCTAAAAGAAAAGTAGTTTTGCCAGCACCAGGGGGTCCAAGCAGGAGTGTCAGTCTGCAAAGAATTACTATTCCACACTTCATTCGTCAATTTAAAAAAAAAAAAAAAACATAACCGAAAACTAAACCATCCATGAAAAGATGGTTTTCTTTGATGTAGTGTAGTTTTTAGATTTTTTCACCTACCTGCCAGGTCTTATCATGCCAGTAACGTCTTCTAGGATAGACATTTTAGTTTTCCCACCAGAACTGAAGCCGAAACACTTGAATAACCCCTGCTTTTTTAAAACCCACAAAAAGAAACCAAGGTTACATCCCAATTCAAGTTTATCTAATTCTACTCAGTATTCTCAATAACTGGTTCCTATCTGACTGACCTCTGCCATGTTCATCATATAATTGGGTATTGTGGGCAACGCTCTGCTCCCTACATGTACCTCTGCTTGCACACTCAATTGCTGATAACGTACTTGAACCTTGGGAAAGTGCAGTCCCACCCTGAAAAGAGATTTAGTTACAGAATGGAGGAAAACACATTACTCAAAACAAATTCAGTTAGAACCAGAAACCCTCTTGCAACCAAATTTAAGTAGTCATAGAGACAACATATTACTTTTGTTCGAAAAGGCATACGCTAAAAGTCAAGACTCATCATTGACGACACAATTGTGGAAAAAAGGGGTCATGATGATATAACGTTGTTTCACAGTTGTGGAAAAAAAAGGGTCATGATGATATAACGTTGTTTCACAATTGTGGAAAAAAGGGGTCATGATGATAAAATTGTGAGAAAAGGTCACACCCAAAAGTTCAATGTTCTTGGAGGAAGGGTCAAAGGATAATCTCTTTTTGAGTAGCTCTAACACAGGTTTTTCAGTTTGAGAAACAAATTTAGATAAGACCAGAATCCTGGAAACCCTCCTACAGCCAAATTCAAGTAGTCCTACAGACAAAACATTTTACTATTATAGAAAAAAGGCATACTCTAACAGGCAAGAGTTATCATTGACACATAACTGTGAAAGAAAAAGGTCCATGATGATAACTGTGCGGGTGCAAAACAAAAGGGTCATAATGACACAATAATGAACAAAGGCCATCACCAGGAGGCTCAATGTTCATTGCCAATGCATCCCGGAAGAAGGGTCAAAGGAAAACCTCTTTTTGAATGGCTATGAACATAGAGTCGAACCCAGTTTTTTCAATCTGAGAAACAAACACAGATAAGGACCAGAATCATTGTAACCCTCCTAAAACCAAATCCAAGTAGTCATAAACACAAAACATATTACTTTTTACTCTCAAGAGTCATCATGGATGACACAATTGTGAAAAAACAAAAAGGATCATGATAAGACAATTGTGAAAGAAATGTATCACACACAGGCTCGCTGTTCATCCGCCCAGGTATCCTGTGAGGGTACCTTCTTTTTAAGTCTAATTTCAGACTCCAAAAATAAAAACATAATGAAAAATGACACTATACCTATCCATTCTGTCACGAATCATAGACAAGAAATGGTATGGATCTTCTGGTGTTGCACCTGAAAACAGGCGATCAAGCAGAACCCTACGATCAGCAATGGTGAGACGGGACACATCAACCTCGCATGCCTCACCCAGAGGTGTAGTAATCAGAGCCCTTCTCAGTCTGTCGTAACTTGGGAGACGACGAAGAGCGGCCCACATGAGACGTTGCTCGTCCTCCTCTTCCTCATCTGCCATGTTAACAGATGAAGAACCAACACTAACAAGCTCATCTGATTCCAATCCTAATCCTGTTCTTGATAACGAGCTTCCCCTCATTTTGCTACTGCTGCTGCAATTACCTTAACTTAAACACAGACACAAAACGAATCGAGACTTCCACTCCACAGTCCACACTGAGACTGAAATCAGCAGTATGTAGTAGTAATCACTGCAAAGTTTTGCAGGTTTTCATTGAACCCACAAAAATCCCACAACCCCCCACAGGCATTCTTCTTCACAGGAGTACGCGGAACCCATGCATTTCTTCAATCATGGCACGATTGCAGAGCCTGTGAGGGTTGCGTAGATCAGGATTCCATGGGCAGATACGGCCTGGTGAATGGCAAATCTGTACGTGAATTGCAGCTGCAGCTTTTGATATAAAGCAAGCAGGCGACCACATATGTGCATCACCTCGTTGGGCGGTGGCAGCAGCATGCTGATAAATGCAGTTGAGGGGTTGAAGTAGGTTTAAGCATTGATTATGGTAGCGTATTGCCCTATGTGAGTTGAATTTCCTGATTCCTGATGAAAGTGCTTTATATCCTATTCCTATTCCTATTCCTATTATTTGCAGCTCGTCGTGGAGGAGAGACTTTTGTTATCTCATAAATGCTTCATCTGCCTGATTGCTCATTTTTGACATTTCCATGTGAAGCAATTAAAACTCCTTGTCCTTTTTATTTCGTCGTGTTGGCTGTTGTCCGTTTTGTATTCCAGCCTCTCGTTTTCAAATTTGACGTCCTGATAGGACAGTTGGTCATCTGAGCTCCACAGGCCCAAGAACAAAAACCAGCCAAAAAACCATATATGTATATATATATGCTACGGCAGGTGCAAATCAAACCTGTTCCAAGAATTTTTGTTGTGAAAATACCACTTTAACTCCAGCAATGCCGACCATAACCACACTGGAGAACATGAAATGAAATGACATGGAGAAATGTCAGACCTCAAAGAAAATTACATGGCAGAACAATGAAAGAAAGAGGCCTGTGCATCAACGCACCTGCAGTTACATCGATCCTACATGTAACTCAACAATAATTATGCTATTTTCAGCGACCACCTTACCTTCTAGAATGAATGAATGCGTGAATTGCAAAACGTTGATTTCAACGGATCCTTCTTTTATAGTTGCTTTGCAGCCTGCTTTTCACGGTGTATGTGTATTTGGTAACCATGGCAAATGCTAAACTTTCGCGAGGAACACCAGACAGTCAAAAGTGATTTAATGCTTGGACTGTTGCGATACAGTAAAATTAATTAGAAGAAATTATTTATGGAACTGAATTGGGAGATTTTATTAGGATGGTAGAGTTAGAGGATCTATTGAACAGCCAAAAACTGATTCATCATTGGATGCAAAAAAATTCAAATTATTAGCTGTTAGGTGATTCAGCAACTATTAAAAACAAACGTTGCTCATCCTTCATAGCTGAGACCCTCATCTTTATCATGACGTTAACTTAGTTGATTTTTTATTTTTTAAAAGTAAAACGAGCAATTCTACTGCAGCTTTCCGCAGTATCCTATTTAAAATTTATTGCGATTGATAATTACCTATAGCTGAAGTAAAACCATGGCAGTAACTGGCAAAACGCAAAACTTAGTTGAACAATTACGAATTTAACCTCGTCAACCTAAAAGTCTAAAACCGACGATTCAATGTACACGTATCATCATAAAATCCATGCAATTCCACGGTCGCTGAAAGTTATCGATGATTGCATTTGACCCCGCAATATTTAGTGCATTTTGGTAGCCTGCAGCTTTCCATGGCAACGCAGATGCACTGCCCCGGCAGGTTGGATCTCTCTTTCGATTCCTGTTCAACAGGATATTGGTGTTGGTGGTCACAGAAATTCTACTCTGTATTAGCATTTAATGTTTTTTATGCAGACGGAGGTTGCTTGGCCTTGGGCAGAAATGTTTGTTCTACCGACACATTACCGGTAAAACCAACTCTTGACAAGCTTAGATATCATTAAAACAGATGATATTTTGTTTATAAATCGATGCTATCATTGGAAGATCTTATGAGTGGGTTAAAAAAAAGTTACGGGTTCAAGTGCAGTAGGTCATCTAATACCTTAACATGATAAGTAGATAGACAACTAAGAAAATGAAATGAAGGTTAGCTCTATTATTGCAAGTATGCAATGTAGAGCAAGAAAAGAGAGAGCTGTATCGTTACACTAGAGCAAGGAAAGAGAAAGATTTATCATTGGAGGGGAGGGGTTTTTAAGGTGAACTAAAATCATAGAAAAGATAATCCTACAAATAATAAGCCTTAACAAAGTTCAAGGGTCAAAATTGCAAAGCAAATTGTACCCTTGGGACAAGTGCTATTAAAAATTAAAAACTCTAACAATTCACACTTGTCAAAAAAAAACTTTATATTATTTTTAAAATCTACATAATATTGAAGTTGGACTACACTAGCAATAGAGCACTTCATGCCATAATCAAAAGTAGTGTATCTCATGTTTTGGTACCATATACTTAACCTCCATTTCTATATGAAGTAAATAATCTCAAAAACTAGGATCTTCCAAGTCTTTTGAAAGTGCCAAATAATGTCGTCATTTTTACTAATTGCAAATTTATTTAGAAAACAGGCATTACCAAAAACCATGAGTGAATGAATCCTTTGTTTGATAAATAACACATCTAGAACACTCAACCCTTAAGAGATGAAGCATGTGTTCAATGGAAAGACCCTAATGAATCAAGTACTTGAGAAAAATTTCTCAAAAAAATATGATAGTTCTTAAAAAAATATGCAAAGAAACATGACATGAGTGGTGTTCAATGAAAAGAACAACATCTGATGATGATGACTAGTAGATATTTCGAGCATGTATGGTAATGTTTGAGGTGTCAGAAAGCTAGAAGACAAGGATTAGACTACTGATATTAGCTAATCATTTATCTGGGTTAACTTTGGAATTAGGCTATCATTGTAGAGGCAATGTAGGCTGTTGATGTCAACATCACCCATGAATGGGACCTTATTCTTTCATTCATGATCTTAACTGAGCATAAACTAAACTAAAGTCAAATACAAGTTCCCACCAATTATTGAGATGACTGCGACTATCAAACTTACCCATCATCTGTGTCCAACACCATGAGCTCCTACTTGGGAGGCACTCCAACACCGATTTGTGAAAAGTGCTCACTACTACCAAGCTCCATGCTAGATACCACTGGGTTCTCAAATTCCTTAACACTATTTTTGCTAATGTTGTGGAGGCTCTATAGAGGATCAGGGTTTCAAGGAAGAATGTGAGGTCAAGGGATTTTCGGTGTTGTGTGTGTTTCGAGATTTCAAGGCCAATGATGAGATGAAGTGGATGCTATGCAACCATTCTTTCCATTTTGATTGCTAGTTGCCTTAGCTCATGATGCACTACACTTGCCCTATTTGCCTCTTCCAAATGCCCACTAAAGCTAAGAAGCAATCGTGCTGAGATGCTCATGGTTAGTCTCAGGCTAAGGATCAAGCGAGTGGTCATGGTAAGGGTAATTCTTCTTCTTCTAAGTTTTTGACATTGATAAGCAATGAAGTAATCCAACACCCAACCATACAAATCACAGGTGTTCACACACGACTAGATCATAATCAATGGACAACGCAATGTGAATATGCTAGTAATTGGTTTAAGTTTGAGACCATTTTCTTTCTACATGGAGCTAGTGAAGTCTATGTGTATAGTTTAGCTCATCATGAGATATATGATAATTGATGTTGTTGGGCCACTGCTACTCCTAGTGAACATGATGAATTGGAAATAGTTTCTAAATGTAAGTAAAATTGTAAACGAATCTATTCTATCCTAATGCGATGGATATTTGATCCTGGTCTACTGCACATGCCTTGAACTTATGCAATCATCACTGGGATTACCAAGTGTACCACTATTGGGTGTACCAAGTGATAACACTACTGGGTTACCAGATAACTACACTTAGCACTCAAAACTAGTCGTATCCATACTGCTTACTTTTAGCATGTAAAAAGAAGTGCTTGTAAAGTAAATGATTAACCAGGGAAAATAGGAACAATTATTCTAAGCAATCAGAAAGAAAACTAAGTGGATGCTGCAATGATGATAAGCAATCTCAATATTTATTATAGGTTGATGAGTGGCAAGGCACCTCTACGCCCAACCATATGAATCACTAAGGCATTCATGCATGATCCAATTGAATTTCATGGATTCCTAGTGTTCTTGTACGTAGGATTCAATCTAGAAAGTGAATCTAATCGTGGAATGATCGTTGTCTTCCCAACTACACTTTTGAGGCTCAATTGTATGGTTAAGTGTACTTGAGGCACATAATTTTTATTATTTTATAATTTTTTGCCTAAGGGTTGTGATAGATTGAGAATAAATTAATTAACTAATTCAACTAATTTAATTGCTAATTAGTAAGTAACTATCATAACATAAGCATCCGATCCCACTTTCCATGCACATCCTAAACATGTACAACACTACTAGGCGACCAAGCATTAAGCACTATTGGGATTACCAAGTGTTATATGTATGCTCAAAGCGGTTGTACTTATGTATGCTAGTTTATTTAACTTAATTAATTAATTACTTAAAGTCTTAATCATTCTAGCTTAATTAATGAAAACAATAAAGGCATAAATAAATCATTAAGCTAGTCCAAGTGCTATAAGGTTTATCAAAAATCTCATCTTTATTGCCACGCATATTGCAGTGCTTAGACACAATAGTGCTTGAATAAAGATCTGTATACTTCTTAACTTCTACTATGGGCACTTAGAAAATTATTCTATCTCTTATTGAAACAAACTACAAGAATTTCGCCACATTAACATGGCTAGGGTGTCAGATTTATGGACCTACTAGGGTGTCACGTTAATGGGATCCCGTTGACGGGGTTGCGTTGATGGCATCTCATCAACATAGTTAACCGAAGACACTTCATCATACCCCCATGATTGAATCAAAACTCATTCTCGAGTTCTTTACAAAATTAGGAAGGTATGGGATTATTAATTGACACACAACATAACAAAACTAACACAACAAAACAAAACTAAGTGCCCAAGTATACAAATCAACATTGATTACAAAATTGTGGTGTTCATGACACGAAATTGAACACTAGAACATGATTAAACAAAATTAGAAAACACGTCCTTTGACAGTATGAAGACGATTGAAAAGATTATATGTTCTTAGGCAATGGAGGTTCCTGAGGTTTTGAAGGACCTTCTCCTACTTCTGATGCACATGATGGTTGAGGTAGCTATTGTTGTCTTATTGCAACTACCACTTTCAGTGGAAGGCAAAAGGCATCTAACAATGCCTTCATCTTGTCCTCCTTGATCCGAGGATTATTCATAGTCCACGTAGCATCACTAATGTGGGTTGGAATGGGGATATCCCACAAACAGGGCATTATTAGGAATAGCTCCTTCACATTGATAAACTAGGTAGTGAATTACTTGCGTTCAATATCGAATGCCTTGAGTGCATTCTGCAACTCATGGTAGTTATTCATCCTCTTGGCTAGGTTCTTGGTAGTTGATCTTTGATCAATAAACTTTACATTAAGAACCTCGAGTTCTGCATTTGCCACTACAAGCTTCTACTTAGTGTCCTTGTGGTGCTTGAACTCTGCCTCGTACAATAAGTATGAGTTGGCTACTTGTTTCTCCAAATTAGACCATGGTCATTCGATAGTTAGCATAGCCAAAGTTGCATATCGGAAATTGGCGAGCTCCATGTATTCTATCATCTCCTCAATCTGCAACTCCTTCATGCGAATCTTCGTTTTGTTGTAAGAATCTATCCCATCAATGATAGGTTGCCACACCCCTCTTCCTTGTTGGAGGCTCTCATTTACTTTTGCCTTTGCTAACTAGATGTATTTTTCATTAACTTCTTTATGTAGACTAACCTGATCTCTATAGTGATTTTTGACTCTCTCAAATTTGAGAGACTTTGATTTTTAGGCAACTACTTTGATTGCAGTCTTTTGACAAAGAGCACAAACCTCTTCCATGGAGAGTTTTCTATTTTCACTGCCAATTTTCTTAGCTTAGTGTTCACTCTGGCTAGTTCCAGAAAAACATTTATTCGAGATTCTAAAAAAGGTTATTAGAGATACTAGAAAATGGTTTTTGAAATACTAGAAAAAAGATTCTTCAAGATACCTAAATTTTTTTTTAAGATACTAGAGAACAGTTGTTCAAGAAATACTAGAAAATGATTCTCTAGGATACCAGAAAATGATTATTCAAGATAACAGGTTCTTCTAAATACCAAAAAAATGGTCATTCTAAATACAAGAAAATGGTTTTTTTGGAGACTAGAAAATGGTTCTTCAAGATACTAGCAAAATGGTTCTTTGAGATATTAGCAAATAGCTGTTTGAGATACTAGAAAAATGTTCTTGAAAATATCAAAACAAGGTTCTTCAAAATACTAGAAAATAGTTCTCTAAGATACCAAAGCGATTCTTCAAGATGCTAGAAACTGATTCTCTAAGATACCAAAGCAGTTCTTGAAGAAATAATAAAAATAATTTTTAAAGAGCCTTTAAGATACTAGAAAATGGTTCTTTGATATATAAAAAAAATGTTTTGCAAGATACCAAAAAATGAATTTTCAAGATACTAGAAAAATAGTTTTTCAAGATACTAAAAAAAGGTTCTTTGAGATACTAGAAAATGGATCTTCAAGAAAAAGGTTCAAAATACCAGAAAATAGTTCTTTTATACACTAGAAAATGATTCTTTAACATACAAGAAAAAGAATTTTTTAGATACAAGAAAATCATTCTTCAAAATACTAGCAAAAGGTTCTTTGAAATACTAGAAAAAGGATATTAAAAAATTGTACTTCAAAATACTATAAAATGGTTTTTTAAGATACTAGAAAAATATTCTTTTGAGATACAAGATAAAGTTTTTTCGAGATATCAGAATAGTTATTGATGAGTGGCGAGGTACCCCTACACTCAACCATACGAATACGAACGTAACACGCGCGATCTGATCGAACTCCACAGACTAAGTGCCTACACACCTCATGGAATACTTAAGGTTAATTATTCATTGTCTTCCCAAACTTACTTGTATTTGTCATGGTGTATGGTTAAGTAAGTCCGAGGTATATGATTTTTATAGCTTTTCTGTTTTATCTTCTATGCTATTAAGGTAAAGGGTTGAAGAGACTAATTACTAACTTTAACTAACTAACTAAGTCTGAATTAACCTAGCGTNCACGCGTAACGCACGTGCTCGAAGCAATTGTACTAAGGCACTTAACTAGGAGAGAAGGGTTGAAAAAGATTTAATAACTAATAAAGCATTTAAATGGAAAACAGTAAATAACAATAAATAAAATCATATTTAGCCTATTCCATACACTGCAAGGTTGAGAAATCAAAGAAAGGTTCTTTGAGATACTAGAAAACATTTTTCAAGATACCAAAAAAATGGTTTTTCAAAATACTAAAAAATAATTTTTCATGATACTAAAAAATAGTTCTTTTGAAATATCATAAAATAGAAATTGATTTTTTAAGATACTAAAAAATGGTTGTTCAAGATATCAAAAAAAGGTTCTTCCATATACCAAAAAATAGTTCTTTTGAAATATCATAAAATGTTTTTTAAAATTCTAAAATATGATTCTTCGAGAGACTAGAAAAAAGGTTTTTTTGAAAAACTAGAAAAGGTTTTTTTTTAAGATAACAAAAGAAATGTTATTTGAGATATAAATTTTTTTTCGAGATACCAGAAAAAGGTTCTTCAACATACTAGAAAACTCTTTTCTTTAAAATTTTAGAAAATGGTTTTTCAAAATACCAGAAAATGATTTTTCGAGATACTAGAAAATACTTCTTTGACTTAGCAAAAAAATGTTCTTTGAGGTATCAGAAAAATGTTCTTCGAGATATTATAAAATAGTTATTTAAGATACTAAAAAATAATTCTTAAAAATACTAGAAAAGGTTATTCTAATATAATAAGAAGTTTCTTCAATATAGTAGAAAAAAGTTTTTCTAGATATGAGCAAAATAGTTCTTCGAGATACTAGAGAAGGATTTCACAAGTTACTAAAAAAATGTTCTTTGAAAATACCTAAAAAATGATTCATTTGAAATATTAAAAAAAGGTTATTCAAGATACTTTATAATTATGCTTCAACATATTAGAACATGGTTCTTCGATATACCTGAAAAAGAATCTTTGAGATACACAAAAAAGGTTTTTTGAAAATAATAGAACAACAGTTCTTTGAGTTTGACACACAAGAAAAAGGTTATTCAAAGATACCTAAAAAATGATTTTTTTGAAATATCTAAAAATGCTTTTTTGAGATACCTCAAAATGGTTCTTTTAGAAAATACTTTTTCAAGATACCAAAAATAATTACTTAAGATAGTGAAAAAAGGTTTTTACGAGATATCCAAAAAAAGGTTCTTCGAGATACTATAAAAAACTTTTTTAACATACTATAAAAAGGTTTTTAAGGATACCAGAAAATAATTTTTTGAGACATCACAAAAATTTTTTTCAAGATACTAAAAAAAGGTTATTTAACATACTAGAAAAAGGTTAATCTAAATACAAGAGACTAAAAAAGTATTTCTTTAAGATACTAAAAAATGATTTTTTGAGATATCAGAAAAAAGTTCTTTGAGATACTAGAAAAATGTTCTTTCAACATTTTAGTTAAAGGTTTTTCAAGATACCCAAAAAGTTATTTGATATACAATAAAAAGATTCTTTGACATATTAGAAAAATGTTTTTTGAAATACTAGAAAAAGGTTCTTTGAGATATTAGAAAAAGTTTTTTTAAGATACTAAATAAAAGTTTTTTGAGATATTAGAAAAAGATTCTTGAAGATAAATAGAAAATTGTTCTTGGAGAAGGTTGTTCAAAGAATAATAAATGATTCCTCAAGATAACAGAAAATGATTTTTTAAGATACTATAAATTAATCTTTGAGAAACAAGAAAAAAGTTTTTTGGGATACATAACATGTTTCTTTCAAATACCAGAAAAATGTTTCTTTAAGATATTAGAAAAAAGTTGTTTGAGATACTAGAATGATTATTTAAGATACCAAAAACTAGAAAAAAATTCTTTAGCATGCCAAAAAATAGTTTCGTTAGATAACAGAAGAAGGTTCTTTAAGATACAAGAAAATAATTCTTCAAGATAGCAAAAATGGTTCTACGAGATTACAAAAACTAGATTTTTGAGATGCCAGAAAAAGATTCTTTAAAATATTAGAAAATAGTTCTTCGAGATACAAGAAAATGGTTCTTGATGATACCAAAAAATGGTTTTGTGACATTCAAGAAAAAGCTTCTTCTTGATACCAGGAAATAGTTCTTATAAACATTAGAAATGTTTTTTCGAGATAGAAGAAAAAAGTTCTTTAAAGCATCAAAAAAAGGTTCTACCAAAAAATGACTTTTCAAGGATACTAGAAAGAGGTTCTTTGAGATACCAGAAAATAGTTCTTCAAAAATACTAGAAAAATGTTCTTCGAGATACCAAAAAAATAGTTATTTAAGAGCTTTCAAGATTTCAGAAAATAGTTCTTTGAGATACTAGAAAATGGTTTTTCAAAATATCAGAAAAAGGTTCTTTGAGATACCATAAAAGTGTTTTTCGACATACTAGTAAAAGTTTTTTTTAGATACAAGAAAATGATATTTTGAAATACTAGTAAAATTTTTTTCGAGATACTAGAAAAAGGTTTTTTGAGATACTAAAAAAAGGTACTTCGAGATACTAAAAAATGATTCTTTAAGATACAAGAAAACTAGAAAATGGTTTTTTGAAATATCAAAATGGTTATTTGAGATACCATAAATAAATTTTTCGAGAATACTAGAACTAGGTTTTTCAATATACTATAAAAAGGTTTTTTCGAGATTTTAGAAAAAGGTACTTCAGGATATCAAAAAAGGGTTTTTTGAGATACCAAAAAAAAATTCTTTTACAAAAAAAAAGAAGGTTTTTTGAGATATTAAAAAACGATTTTTCAAGATACGAGCAAAAGATTCTTCAAGATGTTAGAAAAATATTCTTCAACACATTAAAAAAAAATTCTTTTAGAAAATCAGTTCTCTTAGATATTAGAAAATGGTTTTTCGAGATACTAAAAAAAGTTTCTATGAAATACCAAAGAATCATTATTTGAGATACTTGAAAAAGGTTCTTCAAGGTATAAGAAAAAAGTTATTCTAGATACTAGAAAAAGATTATTCGATATACTAGAAAATAATTCTTCGAGATACCACAAAAACCATTCTCTGAGATACCAAAATGGTTCTTTGAGATACAAATAAACCAGAAAAAGGTTTTTCACCATATCAAAAAATGATTCCTTGAGAAAAAAAGTTCTTTAAGATACTATAAACTAGTTCTTTGATATACCAGAGAGTGACTCTCTAACATTTTAGTAAAAGTTTCTTTAAGATACAAGAAAATGATTTTTCGAAATACTAGCAAAAGGTTCTTTAAGATATATAAAAATGGTTTCTTGAGATGTTAGAAAAGAGTTTTTTAATGTATCAGAAATTGGTTCTTTAAGATATTAGAAATGGTTTTTTGAGATATTAGAAAATGGTTCTACAACATATTAGAAAAAGGTTCTTCGAGATACTAGAAAATAGTTCTTTGAGATACTAAAAAATTAATCCTTGAGATTCTAGAAAATAGTTCTCTAACATACAAAAAAAAGATTATTTGAAAAATTAAAAAATGGTTCTTTAAGATATAGAAATGATTTTTCAAGATTATAGAAAAATGTTCTTTAAGATACGAAAAAAATGTTCTCCAAGATATCAGAAAAAAGGTTCTTTGAGATACTAAAAAAGGGTTTTTTAAGATATTAAAAAAACGTTCTTTAGGATATTAGAAAAATTTTCTTCAACTTACCAAGAAAATTTTTTTGAGGTCCCAAAAAATGATTATTCGAGATACGAGAAAATGGCTTTTCAATATACCAGAAGAACAGTTATTCGAGAAATTTGAACGGTTATTTCAAATACCAAATAACCAAAACATGTTTATTTAACATACCAAAAAATAGTTCCTTGAGAATAAAGGTTTCTTGAGATACTATAAAATAGTTCTTCAAGATATGAGCAAAAGTTTCTCGAACATACTAGCAGAAGTTTATTCAAGATACATGAATACGGGTCTTCAAAATACCACCAAAAGGTTTTTCAAGGTATTAAAAATGATTTTCTTCAAGATACCAGAAAAAAGTTCTTATAGATACCAGAAAAAGGATCTTTGAGATACAAGAAAAGCGATTTTTCAGATATCAAGAAAAGGTTCTTTGAGATACCAAAATAATTCTTTGAGATACTAGAAAATTTAAAAAAATTTCTTTGGGATACCAGAAGATGAATCTTTGAGATACCATAATAACTATTCTCTGAGTTACCAAAATGGTTGTTTGAGATAATAAAAAATTAGAAAAGGATTCCTTGACATACTAAAAAATGATTCCTTAAGATACTAAAAAAAGGTTCTTCGAGATATAAAAAAATAGTTCTATGAGATACCAGAAAACCATTCTCTGACATACTAGCAAAAGTTTCTTCAAGATATAAAAAAAATGTTCTTCGAGATACCAACAAAAGGTTCTTCGAGATACTAGAAAACTATTGTCTTTGAGATAATGAAAAAGGTTCTTAGAGATACCAAAAAATGGTTTCTCGAGATACTAGACAAAGTTTCTTTCAACATACCAGTTAACGATTCTTCAAGATATCAGAAAAGTTATTTGAGATACCATTAAAAGGTTTTTTAAGATACTAGAAAAAAGTTCTTTGAGATGCTAGAAAATGGTTCTTTGAGATATTAGAAAAAGTATCTACAGAATATAAGATGAATGTTTTTTGAAAAACTAGAAAGTGATTTTTCAAGATACTTGAAATTAGTTTTTGGAGATACCATAAAAAGTGATGAGTTATCATTGGTTAGCTACGTTGATGAGGCCTTGTTGATGTAGTCAATCGTGTTGACGAGGCCTCATCGACAAGGCCCTGTCGACGCATTTTACCCTACGTTGATGAGGCCCCATTGACGTAGTATCTGTATGTCACCTATAAATATGCACCTTTCAACTACATTTATGGCAATCTAGATTTCAATCATAGCAAAGCTCTTATATTTTTTTCATTCAAAAGTTAGAATTTTTTCCTTGAGTGCTCGCCACAAGAGTCATTGAGTGTATGGATCTTTATTCGAGCATTGTTATACCTAAGCACGATAGTATGTGCAACAATAAAGATGAACTTTTTAATAAACCTTGCAACACTTTGGATAGATTAGCTCTTTTATTTATGCATGCCATGTTTTCAATTATTTGTTAATTTTTATCAATTATTTTGCAAATATTTTCTAATAATTGAGTTAATGAGGTTTTTAAACTAAATAGATTAGTATGACTGCTTCAAGCGTAACACATATTCGCTTGGTAATCCCAGCAGCATTATTGCTTGGTATGCCTAGTAGCATAGCACTTACTCACCCGGTAGTGGATATGTGGGTTTATGATGTGTACGGAAAGTGGGAATAGACACTTATATTAGGATTAGTTAAATGATTAGTAAATTAGTTAATTTAGATTAGTTAATCAAGTTACTTTTATTCATATTTGAGAACCAATCTATAAAACATAAAAAATGATAAAAATCGAATACCTCAGTTACACTTAACCATACCATGAACATCACAAGTGTAAGTGGGAAGATAATGATCGACCTTAAGGCTAGATTAACTTCCCAAAGGGCTAGTGCACTGAAAACGATGAAGTCCATGGAATTTGACCCAGATCGTGCATGAATGCTTTGTGATTCGTATGGTTGGGCATATGGGTACCTCGTCACTCATCATTGGCAGCATTGTAGAGGACTTTTGTTTGTAGAATGTGCATTATTTAGGTTTAAGTGAATATCACTAATATTGTTGTACAAACCTAAATGTCCATATCATTCCCACCATACATAAAATTATAAAAGCACACTGAAAATTTCATTTTGTTTTACAAAATATCTTCTTCTTGTCGCAAGCTCGAAGATACTAAACCACCAGTCCGACAAGAATGCAAGGTGGTATACACTCATCAGATGAGTTTGTGCCAAATTTCACCTTCATCCTACATTAAGATGAAGAAATGCGATGGCATGATATGGAGGGCAATGTCACCTTACCCCTCGATAGATCTATGCTTGGAATGCTGTTTGAAACCCTTAAGAAGTTGGGTATAGCATATCTTCAAGAAGAGTATGTTGTGGATGTATATGACAATTGGAACTATTATCCCACTGAAACACAATGTAAATGAGATGAACATCAGGAGAAACTCCATGAATCTACAAAGGGAAAACATTATACTAATCCCTTATTCCTACTAGATTAAGAGGACAATGAGGATCCTCCCTTGGAAGGATCTCAACATGAAGATTCTTCACCCCTTGCTACTGATGACGAGGGTGTGAACTTGACCCTGTGATTGACCATTCATAAACTAGGGTCAGGAAAGAGCGATAGTCAAAGTAGGAACTTGGGTAAACATCACAACAATAATGGATCTAAGGTTGGTGATCATAATAAGCGTAAGAGTGGTGGTAGACACCATGATGGCTGTGGCGATCCACCTTCCTCTTCATCCGATTTTGAACATTCCTCTTCATCTAATGGTTTTTATTGAAGCTATTGTTGAAATAATGGTGATGAAGGTTATCGACGAAATAATCATGATCGTGAAGGCCATTAAAATCTAAGGGGTGGCCGAAACCATTATGATAAACCTTTATTGGCAACTTGCAGTATGCTTAACATTGTGGAGGCAGTAAAAATCTTGACCTGACATATGAACGATTGTCGAATCAAGTGCCTATATATGAACAATATCCCAAGATTTGAGAGGGGATACAATTCTGATCCGTAGACACACCTACAAGCTTTTCAAGATGCATGTGCTTTACAGATAATAGAGAATGAGTGGCATAAACTCAAGCTTTTCCTAAGGACACTTATTAAGGAAGCAAAAAGTTGGTACCAGTCCTTACAACTGGAATCTATTTGAAAATGGAGTACCATGTTAGAATTGTTCAATGACAAATATCAAATGTACTCTAGAGTGTCTAATTTGAGAAGACAAATCCAAGGTTGGAAACAAGGAGCACATAAATCGTTGGATGCTACCATGGGTTGATACTATTTACTCCTACACCAATGCCCTAGCCATTGTTACTCTTAGAGGGAATAACTTTGCCACATCATAGATGGGCTTAGATTAGAAACAAGAAGAACCCTTGGGGTGTATGCCCAAGGAAGATTGTCTGAAATGAGAGCTCATTAGATCCATAGGTTAATTAAGCAAGTAGCAAAGGAAGAAGGTGAGCTACGAAAGAGGGAAAGTGCTGAAGAATATAACAAGGACCCTTCCATTAGAAAATAAGAGGTCTAATTTTGTGACAAGGAGGAGTCACCACTTGATGAAGTGGTGAACAGAAAGATCTTGCCCATTCAAAAATTTATTTTTGACATTTCGGCCAAGGTTAACAAGTTATGGGACTCTTTGGATGAAAAGTTTCAAACCACTTTAAAAATTGCTGAAGAATCCAAAGAGCAAAACAATGATCATGATGATAGGAGGCGAAAAGAAGCTGAACGTGCCTACCAAAGAGGTAAGAGCAAAGCTGCTATAGTAGAGGAAGTTGTGGAGTCTAACTTTGATGATGAAACCGAAATTGACATTTATCAATATGAACATCCAAAGGGATGTTGCCCTATGGTGTTACACTTACAAGAGTCTAGAGTGTACACATTGAATCCTTGCCTAGCATGTAGGCAAGCTCCAAGATGATTACCTTACCCTCAAGGTAGTCCAAGATAGTTCCACTAGCAACAACAAGCTTACTACCCAAGTGGAACTCCTTCACAATCATATGAACAATACCAATAGTGGTATCAACCACAATCATGCGGAATGCCATCACCAAGGTAGCAGTACCCTTATAGGCAACCAGATCCATACGGGTACTATGTTTAGTAGCTTGTCTCCCCTAGAAGTTCTGTAAGTCATGCATCATTCTAGCATCACTATTATCCTCCAAAGTGCCATCAAACACATTCACCATTTACTTGAGGGGAAAACCCATATCCATATCCTTATCATCCTCCACATCCCTCTACACCTGCACCTTCACCTTCAACTTAGTTATCTCTTGCTCCATCCATGTAGGGTGAAATTCCTCCATAGCTGCAACAACAAAATGCTACAAGGGTTGTACACTCACAATTAGTTTTTTAACCAAGTGGTTTGGATAATTGATCAAGGAAATGACCTTTCTTCTAGCGCAGTAGTCCTCTCTAGCCCTCACAACCTACTTTGGCTGATCACTTTGCATCTCTGACACCCTCATCCTTTGCATCAAATACCTTCGAGTGCCCTTCAAACCCAGCACCACCTAGGATCTACATTGTAATGCTAACTTATGCTATTTCTGATTAGATTAAAGCTGGCAACCTTCCTACAAAAAGATCTGATCCAAGAAGTCCACTCATTTATCTATAGATTGTTGGACAAGAGCCCTGCAAAGCTCTTCTTGACTCTAGTTTCAGAGTTAACCTCATCTTCCATGATATGTACAAGGCCTGCAACATACCACCTCTTAAGAAGAAAAACATTCATTTAGAATTAGCAGATCAGTGGATTATTGTCCCTTTGGAATTAGTAGAGCACATTGTGACCATAATTGGTAGGTGGTCCTATCCTATTGATTTTCTGGTAATCAAGGTGAATAATTGCAAAGGTGACTTCCCCATCATTATGGGAAGGGTTTGGTTAAGCATGGTCAATGCATGAATGGGAATAAAGGACATATCCTTAGAAATATCCAAGGAAAATGAGCTAGTAAAAACTGAGAAGAAGTGTATTCCATGCTTCACATACAATAATAATAGGTGCAATTGCATGCAAAATATTTGATCAATCATAAGCACATACATTAACGCATGCAATCAGTGTGTGCTAGAAATTAATATTCAATAGTGTTTGTATGCAGCAGGCACAGAGTAAGAGGGCACCCAGTGGTTGATAGGTAATTCAGATAGTAGCACAATATGCATGGAGCCAATTGAGAGTCTAACATGTGCATATGTTGAAGGCATGGACAAGATTGAACAAGTTCATTTCCAACTCTCTAATGAAGATGATGATACCTATTGGGGAGAGTTAGAGGTCCCTGATCACTTCAAGGAGGAGTACTTAGAACTAAAAACTTTACCAGTTGGTATAGAGTATGCACTTTTAAAGAATGGGAAACCAATCATCATTAATGCCAAACTTGCTCTTGAACAAAAAGAAAAGTTGTTGAAAGTGGTGAATAAATGGCTAATAGCCTTTTCTTAGTCATATCCAGAGCTAATAGGAATTGATCCAAGGATATGCCAGCATTGCATCTACACTAACTCGGCCATAAAGCTTAGAAGGTAGCCACAGAGGCGGTTGAACCCCAAATTAAAACAAATTGTCAAGGAGGAGATAGAGCAACTTCTCAAGCTGGGGTTCATCTATCCAATCGTAGATAGTGAGTGGGCTATCCTGCTCATAGTAGTATCGAAGAAGGGTGGCAAATGGCGGGTTTGCATTAACTTTAGTTTGTTAAATATGGCAACATTTAAAGATCATTTTCCCTTGTCATTTGTAGATCAAGTGTTAGTTACCATATTCGAGCTTTGTTATTATAGTTTCTTAGATAGTTATAGTGGCTATAAGAAAATCCAAATTGTGCCAAAAGACTAGGTCAAGACAACATTCACAAGTCCTTGGGGACTTTTGCATACTGTAACATGCCATTTGGCCTATGCAATGCCCCTGCAACATTTCAATGCTTAGTCCTAAGTATCTTTCAACAACAAATCAGTAGTGGTGTTGACGTTTTCATGAATGATGTCTCTACGTATGGAGTTACATTTGAGTAAGCCTTGGACCGACTTGAGCAAGTATTGAAGAGATGTGTAGAGATAAACCTATGGCTCAACTGGTAAAAGAGACATCTCATGGTCTAAGAAGGCATTGTGCTAGGACACCGAATTTCATAGAAAGGGATTGAGGTAGACCCAGAAAAGATAAGGGTCATCCAAGGAATAACATGCCAACCAGAGATCATTAAAGATGTTTGATCATTCCTTGGACACATTGGTTGCTACCAGTGATTTATTGAGAATTTCTCTAAGGTTGTAAAGCTATTGGTAGAACTTACAAAGAAATATGCACCTTTCATTTAGACCAAGGAATGTGAACATGCATTCCAACAATTAAAGGAGAAACTCGTAGAAACACCAATCCTACGAGCACTAGATTAGTCCAGACCATTCCATACTATGAGAAATGCATCTAACTATGCTTTGGGAGTAGTGCTCACATAGTTGGATGATAAGAAATGTCCATATTATATCCACTGCGCAAGTAGAAGCATTGTGGGGGCACAGTTGAATTACACCACCATGGAGAAAGAATTAATGGTAGTGGTATACATGTTAGAAAAGTTTAACCATTACGTGCTAGGTTATAAGGTATTTGTACATATAGACCATAGTGCAATTAAGTTCCTCATGAATAAGTTGATGGTGAGCCCTTATGTTATACAGTGGCTTGTGATCTTGCAGGAATTCGATCTTACCATTGTAAATCGAAAAGGGAGCGAGAATGTGATCGCTCACTACCTCTCTCGCTTAAGATGGGATAACAAAGAGGAGAAGAGCCCGCTCTCTAATTAGTTTCCAAACGAACTCCTCTTTACTGGAGCAATAAATGAACAAATTCTTGAAAAAGCAATATAGTATAATGTCATCCTCACATATCTTCTCAATCAAGAGATGCCATATGACTTGGATTTTAGGAAGAAGTAACAATTTCTTCATTGGGTCAAATACTTCAAGGAACTCAATGGACACCTTTGTAAGGTGTATGCCAATGGCCTGATCCGTTGGTGTGTCCCTGACATGGATCAACTACACATTCTCCAAGATGCTCATGAAGGGCCTTGTGGAGGCCACTCTGCAAGGAGATGCATGGTCATAAAAATCTTGATGGCAAGATACTATTGGCCCGCAATCTTTAGGGATGCCCACTTGTTCATCAAGTCTTGTGAAAATTGTCAATGTGATGGATGGGGGNCCCTCAATAGTGGATTCAACCATTGGAGCCTTTTGACATATGGGGAGTTGACTTCATGTGTCCCATTAGATCCATGTCTAACGGGAAAGCGTATTTTACAGTAGCAGTTGACTACTGCACAAAATGGGTAGAAGTAGTAGCTGTTACTGATTGTACATCATCCATGATTGTCAAATTTATACAACAAAATATCGTGAATAAGTTTGGGATCCCACATTCACTAATTTTTGATAATGGAACTCATTTCATAGATGCCACATTTAAAAAAGTAATGCAACGCTTAGGGGTAGAACATAAATTAACATCTTACCACCCCTAAGCCAATGATCAAGCAGAGGTAACCAACTGGGAGATTATAAAAATACTAATGCAAACCATTAGCAAATACATGAAGGACTACAGTACAAAACTTAACGACGCTCTTTGGGCTTATCGTTTAACTTGGAAACTTCCTATTGGATATTCTCCCTATGAGTTAGTGTACGAGATACTTCCAATGCTTCTAATTCAATTCAAGCTCCGTACGCTCTCAATGGCTTGTGTTCTAAACCTTGACCTAATTTTAGCACAGAAGGAAAGATTAATCAATCTGAATGTGCTAGATGAAAATTTCTTAGTGGCCCTATCCTTGAATGAGGTGAACAAGGCATTCAGAAAGTAGCATCATGACCTTAGAATTAGGAAAGTAAAACTTCAACTTGGAGATAAGGTTCTTTACTAGAACCCCACACATGTACCCCAAAAAACAAAATTCCAAACATTGTGGGAGGGACCTTATATAATTAATCAAATCTTTCTCTCTGGGGCCATGATAATTTACAAACCTGATAGCCTAAATAAACAGTAGTTGGTCAATATCCAATAAGTCAAACCTTTCTTAGAACCAAGACTGGCCAGTGTAACTACCACCTCAATAAATGGACAATCATGTTCTATTTTTTGGATCTCCTCTTTCCAACTTAGTCATGGGGAAGATAGCCATCCATGTTGACCATTACCATGGCCTCTCAGTTTTTCTACCTTTTTGTTTTTCACATTGTTTTTTATTTTACAAATTTTTGATTTTTGAATTTTTCTAATTTTATACCATTTTTAGTACCTTTCAACTTTCTTGATTATTTTACACTTTCTTATATATTTTAATTTATTTTGTTTCTTTTTATTTAAGTGAGGTATTTTCTCATTTTTACTAATAAATTTGCTTTATTATCACAGGACATAATGCTATTGTTGTTGTTTACTAATGATGGTTTGTGTTTAATGTGTGATTGTCGATGTCTGGTTTCTATTTTTGAATTTAGATGTCTGATGAATTTAACATGGTTTATTTTTTATGGAACAGGTAGGGAGTCCACGTCATCCACCTATCCAATGAACTCTATGGTTTTCCTTGTTTTTGGAATTTGAGGTCCCTTTTCATTAAAGAAACTTTTAATTAATCAGTGACCTAGGAAGTTTTGGAATTAGGAAGGATCCAAAGGTTTATAAAGGGTGTGACTTCAAGGGGACTCAGTACTCTTTGTACTCTTCTTCTTACTTGAGTACTTGAGTGTTTTTATGGACTTCTTATCATTTCATACCACTCAATGATAGGAAGATAAATAATGTCGTTGCATGGTGTGATTCCCACCATTCAAAAAAAATAAAAATAAATACAAACTCTGGAAATTCAAAGCACATTCCTTTGACACGAATAAGTCTTTACATGGTGTGGTTTCCATTTAAAAAAACAAATAATTATGGGAATTCAAAGCACACCCCTTAGACAAATAAAAGGGTTACAAGCACTAGTTATGGAACTCAAAAGACATGCACCTATGCTTGAAGGTTCCCTCTAACTAAGGCCCCCCCCTCTCACTTTCTACTCTCTCTCCTCTTTGTGGAATAATGGTTATTTTGTGGAAGCACTCTTATGTCTTAAGTGGGTGGATCAATCTTAGAATGGTGATGTGAAGTCATTGAAAGTAGATGGTTTTGGTTTGGACCAAGGATGTAACTTCTCAAGTCATTTTAACCACAAATTTCACAAGGGACTTCTTATGACCTTAATTTGAAACTCCATTCCACCTTTGTATCATCCATCCATGTTTCCATAATTCACCTCACTACTGGGTTCTATGTTATGCTCTATGGATTAGTTTGATGTGTTGGGATTCTTGAGTGGATTCTTTCAGGTTGGTCCTTAACTTGTCATGATCATTAAATCGACTATGGGGCCCATGGACACCTTAGTTGAGGTTATGTAAGGGTAAAAAGGGCATGAGCCTACTATGGGGAGGATCCACTTGCATAGCTTTTGGCTTGATTAGTTAAGGTTCATTACCTTTGACATCGCTACAATCTTATATTTCATATTTTCCATTGTGTAAACTACTCAGTACTCCTTAATCTTTTATTGCATTCATCCATTAAATTGGTTTTTTCCATTTTTTCAAATTTATGAACTTCAACGCTCTCTTCTCATGATTTCATACTACTCTTGGTCTTCTAAGCTTTCATTTGACCCCAATTTCATCAAAAAATTCTTTGTATTTTGAAAGTTTGATCAAAGTCAATAGAAGTCAATGGTGGCCAATAGCTACGTCGACAAGGCCTCGTCGATGCAGCTGACCCCATTGACAAGGTCTCGTCGATGCAGTGCAAAAATACTCTATATACCATTGGACACTTTGGAATTTTTTGGAATTTGCTCATAACACAAAGGGAATTTTTGCAATTTTTTAGAGTCCAAAACCTTCAAGAGCTCATAACTTTCAAATCATTTATCCAAATCACTCTGTTTTTCAATCTTGCACTTACGGGAGGTAAGATCTTTATCATGGGGGCTGCAAACCTTAAGGTTTTTGATGAAGTTTTGCAACATTTTTTGTAACTTCGCCAAGGGTTAGCAACCTTAAAAATATAAAAATATCAAGTCTTTCGATAGTTAACCCTTCCAACAACTCGAGGTGGAATTTGTTCGACAGATTCCAGAGGAAAAGGTGACTACCAAATAATCCTAACAAGGAGAAGTGCTTGGACCTGTGCCAAGGCTTGAGGTTACTCTAACTCAAGCTTGCCTAGAAATCATCAAGTCTCAAGAAATCCAAAGATTAGTTCTTTAAAAGATAAACTTTGGACCATTTTTGGAAAAAGCTCCAGAGGATGTCAGAACATAATTGCAAAGCTCTTCCATGTGGCCAGTCATCATGTTCAATGGGGAATGGTACATGGGGGAGAGCTATCTCTTTTGGAGTAGCCAAAGGCTAGGGTCCATTGTAAAAATTAAGGTCATTCAAGTGTCCTATTTGGTAGAAGCTATTGTACAGGAACTAGGGTTGCCATACATTAGAACATAGTTGGTAGAAATATCAACAAAAGGTAATCTTGAGGCAAAAAGGGAATGGACTTGACAATGCTACGAGGTGGACTGTAAGGAGTATGATGCGCTTACACTGGTGGAGCGAATTTATTTCAAGATTGCAGCCTATCACCTTAATCCAATAGTGAGTCCAAGCAAGGTGACTGCCTTCTCTACTTGAGCATACCCCGCTCTAAGCGAGAAATTTCCCATTAATCTTCCATAACTAATTTATTTGGAGATTGAAAAGCGCTTCAAAGAGAATGAACATGGAAGGAAGACCTTGCCCTTTCCGTGCCTTATCAGGAAACTTTACAAGAGGGCAGGTATTGTTTGCTATTTAAATGACACTCTTAGGCATGCTCCCTTGGCCTCATGGATGGAAATCATGAAGGATAAGACGCCAACAACCACTCAAGAAGAGGAGTTTCTACCACCACCACCCACGTAGGAGACAACACTGAAGGCCTGGATAGTCCTTGAGCATTTGTGACAAATTCAAGAATGGCTCTTGAGCGAACAAGAGCAACAAGTAGGAATGAGTGGAGTAGATCCATTTATGTATCGACCAGTAATAATTCACCTTAATGAGGTGGCCCAAATAGTTAGCCAAATGGAGAGAGGTGGTTCCATTTTCTCTGCCCAAAGAACACAACTACCTTCGAGGTCGGATTCCAATGCTCGAGAGGTGACAGTGTCATTAGCAATACATCATCTATTTATAGAAATCTCTGGGAATGCTACCACTTTTTCAGTGTGGTTGAAGGAAGGTGAAGAGGCAACTATCTTGATGATGCAGCACCAAGGGCATGAGATAGCGGTAGAGGTGATAGCTAACCATGTAGTTGAAGCACAAAATGCACCTATAGCATCTGTACCAGATGTATCTGTAGTCTAAGATGTGTAGACATCTGCAAGCATGATTAGCAGAAAATTGAACATAGCCTAACATGAACAGTTATTGGAACGACTAGTAGGAACCAGACAATTGACTCTAGACATGTTTGATCTCCCAAAGAACATCATTGTAACCCAATTAGAGCTGCTGAATGCAAGGGGCAAATGCATCATTTTGGAGAGGCAACTAGAAGTGGCTCAAGAGTAAAATCAATGCTTGGCTATGAAGATTGTTAAACTTTGTGCCTGACTTGCAGAATAAACAATCCTTAACTTGACAATGACAAGAGATGAAGCTACCAAAAAACTTGAAGAACGATTTCAAAAGGTTGATGACGAAGCAGTAATGGCCATCTTCAAATAGTCTATGGCAAAAGCTGAAACACATTCAATCAAAAAGAACTTGAATTAAATGTGTCAAGAGAATGAAGCATTGATTGTGCAAAATCATCACCTATGAAATGTTGATGCTTAGAGAGATGAAATATAAGAGTTCATCCATTGAATTGAGGAATTGGCTATAGAGAACCATAATCTATCAATGGAGGAGGTACGCACCTTGCGACAAAAGTTTGCCATTGAGATCATCGTCGAAAAGAACGAAGCTCTCAAATTTGATAGAGTGAAAAATCACTACAGGGACCAGGTTGGCTTGCAAAAGGAAATTAATGAAAAAGAAATCCAGATGGCAAAGGCTAAAGTAAATGAAGCCCTCCAGTAACTCCAGCAAAGAAGAGAGATGTGGCAGCCCATCCTTGATGGGATTGATGCCTACAACAAAGTGGAGATATGCTTGAAGGAGTTGCAGAGTGAAGAAATGACAGAGTATATGGAGTTGACCAATCTTTGTTATGCAAACCTGGCAATGTTGACAACTAGATAATCGTAGTCAGAATTGAAAAAATAAGTGGCTAGCTCGTATCTACTATAGGACACTGAGTTCAAACACCACAAGGACACTAAGTAAAAGCTTGAGACTACTAATGCTAAGCTTGAACTTCTTAAAGGGTGATTCACAGATCAACAATCCATTGCTGAGGACTTAGCCAGACGGATGAATCACTACTAAGAGTTGAAGAACACAGTGCGAGTGTTCAATATTGAATGCTAACAGTTCGCTACCTGGTTCGTCAATGTTAAGGAGTTGTTTTCAGCGATCTTGTGTCCTTGGGATGTGCCCATTCCAACCCACATTAGGAAAGTTGCATGGACAGTGCATGATCTTAGAAGTAAGGAGGAAAAAATGAAAGCACTACTGGATGCTTTCCACCTCCTACTTGAAGTTACAGTAGTAGTAGGACAACTGCAGTTATGTTAACCATCGCTAGTGCATGAAGCTGGTGAGGGTCCCTCGAAGCCTTAGGAACCACCATTGATTGGGATCATTTAATCTTCTCCATCATGCTTCACACCATCAAAGAATGTGTCCAATTTTTTGAAGAGTTGTGTTATGGTGTTCAATTTTGTGTTCTGAACACCACCATTTTTGTCATGTGTTAATCTATACACCTAGGCACTTCATTTTTTGTCAAAGTCAGTTAGTTGTTTTGTTGAAAGCAAGTTAATTAATAATCTCATATGTTCCCAATTTTGTAAAAGAACTCGAGGACAAGTTTTCATTCAATCATGGGGGGTATGATCAGTCGACATTAGTTGGCTGCGTCGATGATGTAGTGAACCGCGTCGATGAGGCCTCATTAACAAGGCCCCGTTGATGCATTTTGCCCTGCATCGATGAGGCCTCATCAACATAGTGTCTATTTATCACCTATAAATATATGCCTTCGATTTGCATTTATGGTAATCTAGATTTCAGTAGCAGTGAAGCTCTTGCATTTTTTCTATTTGAAAGTTAGAATTTTTTTCCTGAGTGCCTGTAGCAAAAGTCATTGAGTGTACGGATCTTTATTCAAGCATTGTTGTACCTAAGCATAATAATGTGTGTAGCAATAAAGATAAGCTTTCTGATAAACCTTGCAGCACTTTGGATAGATTAACTCTTTTATTTATGAATTCAATGTTTTTAATTATTCTAAATTATTTTGCAAATATTTTATAGCAATTGAGTTAATGAGGTTATTAAGCTAGATAGATTAAATACATAAGTACGATCACTTCGAGTGTAACACATTCACTTGGTAATCCCAGTAGCATTATTGCTTAGTACATTCAGTAGTGTAACACTTGGTCGTACAATAGCGGATATGTGGGTTCAGGATGTGTACAGAAAGTGGGAATGGATACTTATGTTAGGATTAATTAAATGATTAGTAAATTAGTTAATTTAGATTAGTTAATTATATTACTTTTATTCATATTTGAGCACTAATCTATAAAACATAAAAAACGATAAAAATCAAATATCTCAATTATACTTAACCATACCACGAACGTCACAAGTGTAATTGGGAAGACAACGATTGACCTTAAGGTTAGATTCACTTCCTAAAGGCTAGTGTGCTATAAACGATGAAGTCTGTGGAATTCGACCAGATTGCACGTAAATGCTTTGTAATTCGTATGGTTGGACGTAGGAGTACCTCACCACTCATCAAAAAGGTTGTTCAAAGAACTGTAAATAGCTCTTCAAGATAACAGAAAATGCTTCTTTGAGATACCAAAAAATTATTTTTTGACATACAAAAAAAAAAAAGTTATTTAGGATACCATAAAACATTTCTTCAAGATACCAAAAAATAGTTTTTTAAGATATCAGAAATTTTTTTTTGAGATACCAAAAAATGACTTTTTAAGATACAAAAAAACAAGAAAAAGGATTTTTAGCATACCAAAAAATATTTTCTCAAGAAAAAGAATTTTTAGGATATAATAGTTCTTCAAAATAGTAGAACAATTATTTAAGATATCATAAATAGATTTTTTGAGATAATAGAAAAAGTTTTTCGAAAAAAAATTAAAAAAGTTCTTTTAGATATCATAAATAAGTTTTTTGAGATAACAGAAAAAGGTTTTTTGAAAAATTATAAAAAAGTTATTTGAGATATCAAAGAAATATTATTAAAGATACTAGATAAATGTTTTTTGATATACCAAATTTTTCTTTTAAGATACTGAAAAATGGTTATTCAAGATAGTAGAAATTTTTTTTCAAAGAATCAAAAACCTATTATTCAAGATATGAGAAAACTATTCTTTAAGATATTAGAAAACTATTTTTTTAGATACTATAAAATGGTTCTTTGATATATAAGAAAAATGTTATTTGAGATATCAAATTAAGGTTCTTCAAAATATTATAAAAAGGTTTTTTGAGATATCAAAAAGGGGTTCTTTAAGATACTACAAAAAAAGTTTTCAAAAAACTAGAAAACTATTTTTTCAGATACCAAAAAAATAGTTCTACAAGATACTAGAAAATGATTATTCGATATACCAGAACAAATTAATGATATAAAAAAATTGTTATTCAAAATATCAAAAAAAAGTTATTCGAAATACTAGAAAAAGAATTTTGAGATATCAGAAAATGATTGTTTAAGATATTATAAAAAGATTTTGCATAAAACCTGAAAACGATTATGCGAGATACTAAAAAATGATTTTTCAATATAGCAGAGAAAAGTTATTAAAGATACTAAAAAAGGGTACTTTAAGGTATTATAAAAAGATTATTTGAGAGCTCAAAAAAATTGTATTTGTATAAATTACAAAAACATACCAGAAAATGGTTATTCATAAAAAAAAGATCTTTAAATAATAGAAAATTAATTTTTTTAGATAGCAGAAAATTGTTCTTATAGATACCAGAAAATGGTTATTTGACATAATAGGAAAAGTTTCTTGAGCTAATAGAAAATTGGTTTTTGTGATACCAAAAGAAGATTATTTAATATACTTAAAAATGTTCTGTAAGATACTAACAAAATAGTTATTTAAGATTTAGTTGCTTGTTTAGGTTTTGCGAGATACTAGAAAATGGTTCTCTAAGATACCATAGTGGTTCTTTGAGATACTAGAAAATGTACTTTGAGATACCAAAAAATAGTTATTTAAGATACTAGAAAAATGGTTTTTTGAGATACCAAAATATTTTTTCAAGATACTAAAAAATAATTGTTTAAGAAATAACAATAAATGGTTCTTTACGATACTAGAAAATGGTTTATTCAAGATAAAAGGTTCTTTTAGATACTAGAAAAAAGGTTTTTATAGATATTAAAAAATGATTTTTTATAGACCTGAAAACAGTTGTTTGAGATACTAGTAAAATCATTTTTCGAGATACTAATAAATAGTTTATTAAGATACTATAAAATGGTTGTTTGAAATACCAGAAAAATGCTTTTTAAAATATTAAAATAATGTTTTTCCAGATATTAGAAAATAGTTCTTTAATATACTAGAGCGATTCTTTAAGATACCAAGGAATGGTTCTCCAAGATACCAAAGCGATTTTTGAAGAAGTAAGAAAAATGGTCCTTCAAGAGTTTTCAAGATACCAGAAAATGGTTATTTGAGATACTAAAAATAAAGTTATTCAAGATACTAAAAAATGGTTTTTCAATATACTAAAAAAATGTTTATTTGTGATATTAGCAAAAGGTTATTTGAGACACTAAAAAATGGATATTTAAGAAAAAATGTTATTCAAGATACCATAAAATAGTTTTTTGATATAATAGAAAATAGTTTTTTGACCTACGAGTAAAAGATTCTTTAAGATATAAGAAAATGATTTTTTGAAATACTTGCAAAAGGTTTTTTGAGATACTAGAAAAAAGTTTTTCTATAAACCAAAAAATGTACTTTTAGTTATCATAAAATGATTTTTTGAGATATTAAAAAAATATTTTGTCGAAATACAATATAATGGTTCTTTGAGGTATCATATTATCTAAGATATCATAAATACGATTTTCGAGATATCATAAAAAAGTTCATTGAGATGTCATAGAAAGGTTGTTTGGGATGTCAAATAAAGGTTTTTCAAAATACTAAAAATGGTTTTTCGAGATAGTAGAAAATATTTATTTTCAAGCTATTAGAAAAAAATTCTTTATAAATAACAAACAATAGTTCTTTGAGATAGTAGAATGGTTATTCAAGATACCATAAATACGTTATTTGAGATGCTATAAAAACGTTTTTTAAGATAATAGAAAAAGATTTTTTAAGATACGAGAAAATAATTCTCTGATATACTAGAAAATGATTATTTGGATACTAGAAAATGGTTATTCGAGATATTATAAGAATTGATCTTTAAGATACTAAAATAATTTTTTAAGATACTAAAAACTTAGAAAGAGGTTCTTCGACATACCAGAAAATGATTCCTTGAGAAAAATGGTCATTTTGTTTACAAAAAAAATAGTTTTTTGAGTTACCACAAAATAGTTTTATGACATACTAGCAAAATTTTTTTCAAAATATAAGAAAATAGTTCTTTTAGATACCAAAAAATGATTTTCTTTGAAACATCAAAAAAATGTTTTTCGAGATACTACAAAAAGGTTATTCTAGATACTAGAAAAAGGATTTTTTAAATTTTTTTTTGAGATACTAGAAAAATGTTATTTAAGATACTTGAAAATGGTTATTCAAAATACCTAAAAGTAGTTCTTTAACATACCAAAAAAATAGTTTTTTCAGATACTAAAAAAATAGTTCTTTGATATAATAGAAAAAGATTCTTCGAGATATTAGAAAATGGTTTTTTAAGATACTATAAAATGATTCTTTAAGATGCGAAATTTTTTTTTTTCGAGATATTAGCAAAAGATTTTTTAAGATACCAAAAAAAGGTTCTTTGAGATACTAAAAGAAGATTTTTTGAGTTACAATAAAACAATTGTTTGATATATCAAAATGATTCTTTAAGATACCAGAAAATTAGAAAAAAGTTATTCAACATACTAAAGAATAGTTTATTTAGATACCAGAAAAATGTTATTCAAAATCAAGAAAATAGTTATTTTAGATATTAGAAAATAGTTTTTCGAGATACCATAAAAAGGTTGTTGTAGATACTAGAAAATAATTTTTGAGATACTAGAAAAAAGTTATTCCAAATACTAGAAAAAACGTTGTTAAAGATACTAGAATAATTCTTTGACATACTAGAAAACCAAAAAAAGGTTCTTCAACATACTATAAAATAATTTTTTGAAATACTATAAAAAGGTTATTTGAGAGATTAAAAAATGATTCTTCGAGGTAATAGAAATGATTTTTTCAAATATTGAAAAATAGGTTCTCGAGATACCAAAAAAAGGTTATTCAGATACTATTAAAATGTTCTTCGAGACACTGGAAAAGGATTCTTTGAGATACCAAAAAATGGTTTTTAAGGATACCAAAAATAGGTTCTTGAAGATATAAGAAAATGGGTTTTAGAAGATAACACAAATGTTTTTCTATGACACTAGAAATAGGTTCTTCAAGATACTAAAAATAATTCTTCAAGATACTAGAAAAAGGTTTTTTTGAGATACTAGCAAAAAAGTTCTTTGAGATATTGACAAAAAGATTTTTTGAAATATTGGCAAAAAGGTTCTTTGAGATACAAGAAAATGGTTCTACGAGATACTAAAAAATAGTTGATTAAGCTATCAAGAAATAGTTATTTCAAGATATTCAAAAATGGTATTTCGAGATATCAAAAAATGGTTATTCAAGATATCATAAAAAGGTTTTTTTGAGATACAAGAAAAATGATTCTTCAAGATACTAGAAAACAAAATTCTGACATACCCGCAAAAGTTTTTTCATGATACTAAAAATTGCTTCTTTGAGATACTAGCAAAAAGTTTTTCAAGATATCAAAAAATAAGTTTTTTAAGATACCAAAGAAGATTCTTTAAGATTCTAAAAAATGATTTTTTAAAATACCTAAAAAAGGTTCTTCAACATACTAGAAAATGGTTCTTTGAGATTGTAACGATTGAAAACATTAGTGGCTAGAATCACTGAGGGATTAATGGATGCACAGCCTTAACCCTACCTCCATGTGAGGGCCTTGTTGGAAATGGAGGCAGAGCACCCTAAACGATCTTGTTGATCGAATAGGGACTTTGCTAGTTGTAATCGGGGCAATGGGTATAACTGGGGGGTCACATGGTTAGCCAAAATGCAAATGCAAACAATATGTAGTACAACATGACAATGCGTGAAAAAGTGTAGAAAGATGTAAAAAAAAATTGCAAGAAAATGCTAGAAACGAGAGAAAGAAATGGAACACCACCCCAAATGAAAGCATAGTTAACTTCAAAAAGGTCTCAGAAGGTACACAGTGTAAAATAGGTATAGTGGAAGCACAGTCACAGTCTTGGTGGTGTTGGGCCATGAAGTTTGGTGCTCGAATTGTGTCTACTGGGTTGGCCACTGCAATGTACTGTGTGGTGTTCTATAGGGTTGAAATGGGGCTATGGTGTACTATGCAGTGTAGCTATGCCTCTGTATTGGTGTGGTGTGCTCTAAGTCTCGTTCACCCAGGGAGCTAAGTGCTAAGATGCCAAGATGCCAAATGCCAAATGAAATTGACAATTGTCCAACTGATGAAAAATGGAAGTCCACCCCTCTCAAAACATTAGGGTGTAGAAGTATTTATAGGGCTAGGGTTAGCCTAAGATGCAGAACAGGCGCCATGTGGCAGTGCAGTAGGTGGGACCATAAGAAAAATTTAAAAAATTTTCTAAGTGTGGAGGTGACCAAAAAAAGTTTTAAAACTTTTTTAACTTTGGCCACTACACTTGTCCTGTGTTACGTGTAGGACACGAGACATTAGCTGCTATGATCATCTCATATTACATGAGGGACACCAGATGCTAGCTGCTACGCTCGTACCATGTTACGTGCGGGATATGGGACACTGGCCGGGGACAAGGCGTAGCATGGACACTTAGAAGAATCTAGTGAAGATTGTAATTCTTGTTCTTGTTATGCTAGCTACGCTATAGAGCATAGCAGGAGGGCTAGCCTTAGGAGTTAAAAAATCTACCAAATGCCTCTTCCATGCTAAGCTAGCTTGATAGCTTCTGGCTTGACACTTAGGCAAAACTGGTCATGGAAGTGTGTGCTATGCTAGCTATGCTCTACAACATAGCAGGCAAAGTGAGAGTGTAGCAGGATCCTTAGAAAAATTTTCATGCACTTGTTGTTGATACTTGGAAAATTTTGTAAAACAGGTCTTGTTGCATGCTACGTTAGCTACGCTGGGGAGCATAACACCAACACTTAGAAAAATTTGCAAAGTTTTGACACTTAGACAAATTTGCAAAAAGTGCCATTATTCTGACAGTTAGAAAAATATTGCAAATTTGGTAGTTGGAGCTGACTACACTCAACACCTAGAAAGATTTGGGCAAAGTGCCACTATTTTGACACTTAGCCAAATTTGTAGTCAAGATGCTGAGACTTGAAATTTTGTGGTGTTTCAATGGCCTCTCATTGTTGATGTTTAGAGGAGTGGCCTAAGAGATGTCGACAAAGAATTGCAAAACACCATAACAGACATGACGCCAACATTGCTCATCAGTACCTAATTAAGTGATGCTTCACCATGCTCAAGAGTGTTAACGGAATAGAAATAGAAATTTTCACCACGACATGTCTAATGATGATGAACCCTTATTGGCCACTAAGAGCATGCTGCAGATCACAAAGGCAGTTAAAATATCGCATAGGAATAGTAGGGAAAGTCACATAGAAAGGCTTGATATGAGTAATATCCCTAAATTTATGGGAGGTTATGATTTTGATCCACAACACCATTTACAAACCTTTCATGATCCTTGTGTCTTACATAATATTGAAAGCAGGTGGCAAAAGCTTAAGCTTTTTCCTAGGGCACTAATAGAAAAAGCCAACATATGGTATAGATTGTTGAAACCAAATTCAATTCGGTGGTGGTCCACAATGCTGGAACTCTTTAATAAGAAATATCAAACCTATGCGAGGGTGTCCAACCTAAGGTAATGAATCTAAGGATGGAAACAAGAGTAACATAAACCCCTTAATATGGCCTTAGATAGATATTATTCTATATTAAATAGATGCACAAGCCATGGTTTCTTTGAGGAAGAGCAACGTTTCCACATCATAGATGGGCTTTGTAATGAAATGAGGGAGACCCTTGAGATGTATGCTTACA
Organism: Gnetum montanum; assembly: GCA_015680685.1. Taxonomy (NCBI): domain Eukaryota; kingdom Viridiplantae; phylum Streptophyta; class Gnetopsida; order Gnetales; family Gnetaceae; genus Gnetum; species Gnetum montanum. Next base: position 165,018 of record MNCI01012629.1, read on the forward strand.
ATCAATTATACGGGCTATAAACACATCAGATCTAAGAGCTAATTAAGCATGTGGAAAAAGAAGAAGGAGAGCTATGTAAATGGGAGAATGTTGAGAAATATCACTGGGACCTAGCTCTTCAAAAGAAGATGGTTCACATATATGATAAGGAGAAAGAGGTAGCTGTTGATAAGGTGATTTCGCAACAAACCTTATCGATACAGTAGTCTATTGATGAAATTGAAGTAAGGTTTGATAAGATGTCGAAGTGGATAAATGAGAAAATTACAATTTTCATAGAAATAGTCGAGGAAAAGATAACAAAAAAAAAAATTAAGAGATCACAATAAATAGAGGAAGAAGAATTAAGAAACAGCTAGGAACACTTATCGACAAATAGGAAAAATGGCTATAGAAGAAAAGGTTGTAGATTCAACCATTGAAGAAGATGATGGATGTGACATCTACATATATAATGACTTGAAGGGCTATTGTCTAGTCATGTTGCATCTTCATGAGTATTGGGATTTTGCATTAAATCCTAGGTTCATACAGAAGCACATGCTGAGGAAATTACCTTTTCCACAAGTTAATTATAGATAGTCCTACAACCAATCATACTATCCTAGGGGGACTTCTTACCAAACTCAACACTATCATCAACCGCAATGGCAAAACCCATAGTCATGGGAAAGGCCATCATTAGACCAGCCCTACCCTTACTACCAATCGAACTCGTATAGATATTATGTTCAACAACTTGTTTTCCCAACTAGTTCTATGACCTCTACTTCAAATCGCTACTATCACTCTCCTAAGTATCATCAACCCATGACATCTCTTGAAGGATCACCACCTCATACATCTTACCCTTCATCATATCCTTGATATTCTCATACTCCACCCCATCACATGTCACAACTAGCAACACAAGAAGGTTCATCACCACAACATCAACAAAAGAATGCCACTTATGCTACAAATGTGCATAGACATGATAATGTTAGTAGGTTCCCACCACAATCCAGGAAATGTCCTTGCTTTAGGATGGCTCCCATGCATAAATAAAACACTCATGGACCTACGACCTCATCCAAACCAACATAATTCCAATCAAGTGTAATGCCTTCCCTTTCACAACCAATGTCCTCTGATACTACACAAAGGCCAACATCCATCATTACTCCAACACCTAATAGAAGTAATGAATCTAGCATTATGGAGAGACAAATGAATCAATGCATACCTAATCATGATTAAGGGTGAAATCATGGATCAGAAATTTGCAAAGTTGACACAACTCATACTCTGGCCCATTGTACATTTAACAACCAAGTGTGTGAACTACAACCTGTCTACACAGCTACTACTGAACCAAGAGACACCCAGTGGGTTAAAAATGAAAGTTTAACACTATTTCTTGTCATGATCAAACACTTAGTTGTGGGGGAAATGCCCCATCTAAACACTTAGAATTAATAGGTGTTTTTCATCCTTTTGTTTATAATTTTTTATAATTTTTTCATTTCTTGATATAAATTTTTCCTATCCTTTTTATCTTTTCCATATTTTTTTTTTCATTCCCTTTGCTAGTAATCTTGCTTGTGAATAAAACGATCATGCAGCTTATTGAGGTGAGGGTTTTTCTATGTTGTCAAGCCATTAGGGATTGATTATTTGGATATTAAGACCACATCATACATCCACCCATTCCATTAATAAGAGGTTCTTATAATGGTCATAATGATATTCTTTTTTCATCATTAAACTAAGAATAAACTTGTAATCATTGTGCTTGGACAGAAAAGTGAAGAATCAAGTAGGAATGTGAAGGGTGTGACATTAAGGAAATTTGTGAATCTCTTTAATTAATTCTATATGTTCTCTCATGTTGCCAAGGTTGTAATTATATCCTTGTAGATCTAACAAAAAATGGTCATAAGAGTATAATAAGTGTTGCCTTACCATGTCACTAGAAAGACATGTTACCCATGCTTGAAGATAGTCCTTTGGTAAGGTTGACATTGATAAGAATAAAATGAAAGGATACTAAATTAATTTCTATAGGTCCCATCAAAAAGACATGTTACCCATGCTTAAAGGTTGGTGGCTTCTCAAACTTTCATAAAAAAAAGAGTGCCATGAATAAACTCCTTCCTTGGACAAAATGCCAAGTGATGCTGCTCCTGGCAACTGTTGTAGTCTTATGGTTATCAAATGAAGTGATGAAACAATGTGATGTTATTGGCACATGGTTTGGACTTGGTTTGAATCTTGGAAAGAAGGGCTACTGCTTACTTTAGCCATTAATAACACACAAGGATTCATTATGCCTATTGTAAGGTACCTCTTGTCCTAATTTCTATAATCCCTTCTAAAATCCATTTCACCTCATTGTCCGTATAATCCTAACTTGTGGTTTTGTGTAACATAGAGTTATTTTTTCAAATTGGTGATTTTAACATGTGTGTTTTGTTAACAGGTATGTGTTGCATTCAACCCCTTTGGTGCCTACAGACATTCTTAAGTGTGGTTATATAAGGGCATTGAAGGTGGAGCCTACTTTGGGGAAGACCCACTTGTATAATTGTTGTAACTTGTACTTGTCTAGCACAACCACATCATCATGAACCTTTCAAATGCATAAATGATAAACTCAAAACCTTCCCTTCTCATATAATTGACCCGTTCTACACCATGAATTAAATACCCCTTTTCTTACACTTTTGAAAGCTATTAATGCTTGCGATTTCATCTTCTAACACTCCTAGTGCCTCCATATAAATTAGCACTTACCCTAGAACTATGGATTTTACAGGCAACCTTCCAACCAATCACAGAGCTTCATTTTCCATGCTGAATATTCTCCTTAAATGTATTTCCAAGCACCGTAATATTGACTACTTGATATTGGGTGGGACTCGATGTCAAATACCCGATATTGGGTTCATAAAAAGCTATAAATAAGACCCCTATGGTGTTTAAAAAATTCATTATCATCACTTGAAGCTAGGGGAGTTTTTGCATTTTTCTCTATCATCTTAAAGCTCTATGCAACCAACTTCCACACGCAATATCTTGCTTCATACCTCTTTGATTTTCATGGTTTTTGAACCTAGTTAAACCTGGAGTGTTTAATTTAGTTAGGGGAGGATGCTTGCATGGAAAACTTACACCAATTTTTGAAATTTTCTATCACCCAAAAGGTATTATAAGGGTAAGCTTGTTAAAAAACCTTAAGTAATTTAATGAATAATCAATTATATGAATGCCAACCTTAATTTTCTTGCCCAAGGGATCATAACTATCATTATAAGCCATACATAAGGGAAAAGAAGCCACTTGCAAAGGGTCATGCAACACCAATATGTGACAAGCATAGTAGAAGCTATCATAGACCACATCAAGGAATTTTTTAATGTGCATGTTGTGTCTCCAGTAGCTTTTATTGGAACTAGAGATGTGAAAATGTTAGCTAGGACTTCAATAACTTCTATAGTGAATGAGGATGTGCTTGATAGATTGCTGTAGATTGGATAAGTAATGCAAACTCTATTTGACATCCCCAATGATGTCACTATAGTACAATCCAACCTCATCACCAAAAAAGAAAAATTGATCATGGTAGAGATTAGGGAAGAGCATGTAGAAGCAGAAGTGCACAGGTTACAATAAGAGCTCATCACCCTAAGAGCTAAAAGGAGGGATCCTTCCCAATTTGTTATAGATGACTAGTTAGAACAATTCCAAACAAAGTAGCTAGGCTAGTTGATTAAACAGAACATAGTTGTTAATAGGAAAAGGAGAAAATGATCTAGAATGCCTTAGCCATTGAAGCCCAAGCATACACCCATAAGAAGGCATTGATAGCTACACAAGAGGAGAATAAATAGCTTGTTGCTAATAATGCAAGGTTGAACAATATAGAGAAATAGAAAAATATCTTGGAAGAAAGTGTCCACTAGTTAAGAGAACAATTGGTGAGGATCAATCAAGACATAAGTAGATTGGCTAGAGAAAATCAAACCCTCTCAATGGAGGAGGTCTATGCAATCCACCAAAAATTTGCAATTGAGATAAACACATGGAAAAACGAGGCTAAGAAACATGAAAAACTGAAGAAGCACTTTCAAGACCAAATTGGCATGTACAAATAGATTAATGAAAAAGAAATCTAGATGGAAAAGGCCTTCATCAGTTCCATGTTATGAAAAGGAAATCTAGATGGCAAAGGCCTTTATCAGTTCCATGTTAGCATAGAATCCTAATTGGAAAATCCATCTTGGATAGCTATGCCTTGGTCCACCAAGTGGAAGTGAAGGATAAGGACATGCAAATTGAGGATTTGCAAGAGTACATTGCATTGGCTAACCTTCGCTATGCCAACCTTGCCATGTTAATAGCAAATTAGCCTAGAAATGAGTTGGAACAACAAGTAGCAGCCACTTATGACTTGTATGAAAAAGAGTTTGTAGATAGGAAAAGTGCTCTTCAAAAAATCCATGTGGCAAACTTGGAATTGAAAGTAATTAAGGCTCACTACCATAGGCAAAGATATGTAGCCTTGGACTTGGCTAAAAGATTAACAAATCATCATGAACTAAGAGAAAAGGCTAGATCCTTCAAGTAGGAATGATGATAGTTTGCATCATGGTATGTGAAAGAAAATAAGATGTTCTCGTAGCTACCATGTCCATGGGATGTATTGGTTTCAACACACATTGGCTCATTAGCTTGGATGGTGCATGACCTAAGAATAGAGGAGGAGAAGTTGCAGGTGCTCATAAATTGCTGTAAATCCTAGAAGCCTGATGATAAGGGGAAGCAGACCATGGAAGAGCCACCACCTTTGGGAACTACATGAATTTCCCCAATTTTTTTATTTTTCATAATGTGTCTATTTTAGGTAAAAGACCACTGTAGCATGAAAGAGTCAATTTGTGTGCTTTTTAAGTTAATTCCATACCTTCCCAATATTTTGTAAAGAACTTGTTCCTCATTTTTATTTAGCTCGAGGATGAGTTTTTATTTAGTTGTGGGGGTATGATGAGTCATGTTTTGTAGGGTTGTGATATTGAGTATATGATATCAAGGCCACGATGTCAGGTATCTAATATCAAGGCATAACCTCCAATGTCGGGGATCTAATATTGCACATTCTATACTAGCCTATAAATACCAGACTTGAATGCATGGTTAGGATATAAAAAGATAGACATAGATAGATAGATTTTAATATATTTCAAGTTTTTTTAGTTTCTAGTGCATGCCTGCAGTGTGATGTCAAGTGATTATATGACATCCTTATTCGAGTGTGATGTACTTGGACACATTACATGTTTAGCAATAAAGATTGAGATTACTTCCATCATTGTAGCATCAACTTAGTTTTATTATTGTTAATTGCTTAAATATTTACTGTTCTCCTTAGTTAATGTTATCATTCATTGTTTTTTATTATTTTTGTCATTAAGTGGAATGAGTATGACTAATTGCAAGTGCTTAAGTGTAACTACTTAGTAACCCAGTAGTGTTATCATTTGGTATGCCTAGTAATAGTATGCTTGGTAATCCCAATAGTAGTTGCACGAAGTCCAAGGCATGTATGGAAGGTTAGGAATAGATACTCATTGCACATAGACTAGTTAGACTTTACTTTCCATTGTTAATTAGATTAAATAATTAATTTTCTTATTATCATTTGGAGTAGCTTAGGGTTGAACAACATCAATTATCATATGCCTCACTTTAGACTAAACCATATGTGACAAAGTTACCACTAGTCCAAGTAGGAAGACATCAAACCATGATTAAGGCATAATGATTTAGATGCACAACTAGTCCCATCCACAAAATTCAATCGGATTGTGCATGAACATTTGTGACTCGTATGGTTGGGCGTAGGGGTACCTAGCCGCTCATCACTTATGTTTGAACACTTAGCCACTATAGCTACTTTGCCTTTTCATCCAAAATCTTTTTTTTCTTGCCCTTGCCTTTCCCAAAGGCTTGATCTATTCTCTCCTCCATAATTTTCAATGTTGGTGTAAATTTTTCATCAATTGAGTCTTGCATTTTTTCTACGCAATGTTAGTTAAATATTTCTAAATTGGTAGAGTCTTCTTTTAAATTATGTGTTCCAAGGTTTCTTCCTCTTGAGTGTCACAAACTCGTGCATCTCTTTTCTTGATGGATGGATCTCTATTATATTCTTCAGCTAATCCTCTCTTTAGTAGCTCACCTTCTTTCTTCACTACTTGATCAATCAATTTCTAAATCTAATGGACAGTCATTTTTAATAATTGGCCTTGGGCATAAACCCCAAAGGTTTCTTTGGTCTTATTCCATGATCCATCTACAATGTGCCTTAGCTATTCCTATTGTAAGAATCCATGGCATGGGTATTTGTGCAATAGTGAATAGTACTTGCCCATTATTGCATCAAGGGTTTCATGAGTCCCTTACTTCCATCCTTGGATTTTTTTTCTTAAATTGGACACCTGTGAGTAGGTTTGGTATTTTTCATTAAAAATTTCTAGCATGGTACCCCATCTTATGATTGATTTAGGTTTGAGTAATTTGTACCAGCTCTCTGCCTCTTTCACAAATGTTCATGGGAACAGTTTCAACTTCTACCAATTACTTTCAATATTTTGTAGGGCATAGGCATTGTGGAAAGCTTGGAGGTGGTATTGTGGATCAGCATTATAACCACCCTTAAATCTTGGCATGTTATTCATATTGAGCCATTTGATACAACTATCCCTCACATGCTTGGTTGGAGTGTAAACAACTTCTTGGATGTTAATCATATTATGGATTGTAATTAGGGATTCACCATCATGATCGAGTTCATGTGCTCTATTGTAGTGGTGCCCTCTTCTATGCTCATACCTTTCATGATCTTCTCTTCAATTCTTATGTCTTCTTCATTCATAACCTTTATCTTCCTTATATAAATGCCTTCAACAATAATCATGATAATCATGAGTCCTTCTCTCCTCCCTATCATGGTCTTGGTATCTTAGCCTCCTCCTATCAATGTCCACTAATGATTATGAGGATGAGGATGAGGTAGTGAGAGAACGGTGCTAGCTTATCCTCCTTACATGACTCCTATATTCTTCTTTATAGGATTTGGTAGAAACTCTTGGCCTTGAGTCTTACTTATACTTTGAGTCAGTTGCCTCCCTCGTAGGTGTCTCTACTAGGGTCAAATGTAGTTGAACTTTGACAGGTTCCTCTAATAAGATGATAGGTGTCTGTGAATGGACTTCATGATTTTGATGGAGTTGTGTAGCAATGAATGCATTACCATCAAGCTCTTCTAAGATAATAGGAGAATTGACTTTATTTTCTTTATTTTGAACATGTTTGATTTCCATGGTAACATCTCTCTTTATGTGCTCCTCAGTGGGCTGATAGGGGCATGTCATGTGTTTGGTCACATGATACCTGTCAAGTACCTCGCTTAAATTCATTCCTCTTAGAGTTGTGTGAAGCATGATGGGTGCTGAGCATTCTTGAGGTAGAACAATGTTACCTTGAAGATTCTCTCTACCTTAGTTACCTATCTTAGTGAAAGGTGAAAGTAAAATTAGGATAATAAGGATCGTGATGAGCATATGAGATCCTTGCTTACATTGGCATACTCCATATTTCTTCATCACTAATTTTGTCATTGCCTCTTTCTATCGCTTTGACATGCAAAGATGTATGCTTGTTTGAAGCCATATTATGACTTAAGATGTTTGGTTAAGTGTACTTAATTATTTAGGTTATAATTTTAACTTTGAATTCTAATACAACAAACTTTGTGAAATCAATTACTCAAGATACATTGACTTGTCCCCAAAAATAGTGCCAATGATGAGTGGTGGAGTAATCCAACACCCAACCATACAAGTCATAGGCATTCATGCACAACCAGATCATAATTTATGGATGAGGCAATGTGAATATGCTAGTAATTAGTTTAAGTTTGAGATTGTTGTCTTTCCACCTTGAGCTAGTGAAGCCTATGTATATGGTTTAGCTTACCATGAGACACATGATAACTGATGTTGTTGGGACATTGCTATTCCAATATTTTTACTCATTTTTTCTTTCACATTTTCAAATTTTATGTTCTATTAAAATTATTGGTTATGTTTTCTCTTTCACTGAGACTATTCTTGGGCTAGTTGTGTTCATAAGCAAGGTATTCTTGGTAATAATCTTGCTAAATTTGCACATCAACACCCCTCAATGGTGCTAGAAGGAGGGCATCATTATGGTTTTCTTCAAATAACTTTATTTCTTTGTTATCTTGTCATTAGTTTCAATTTCATTTTTTTTCTTTCTTTCCCACTTTAATCAAAATCCAAAAAAAATATTTTAAAAAAATCTCTTTTGTTGTTCAGTTATTTTATGGTTGGACTTAGTGAAAATCTTATGTCTTAAACTAGAAAAATAACAAAACAAAACTACCTAGCTAATCATTTTCCAAGTCACATTCCTATAAGACCTAGATCTAAGTCCTCACATTCTTCAAACATGGCAAATCCTATTGCCCAACCTTTGATCAACAAGCTTTTCAACTTTCAAAATTTCAATGAATTCCAAAACCTCTTCAACATACTTTCCTTTTATTTGATCCCTCTGTTAATGACACTCATCAACATATTCAAAATTTTGAGATATTATTAGGCATATACAACCTAGTTTAACTTGATGTCACATGTAGGTCTTTTGTCACTACCTTTTGAGGCACAACTGAATGGTCTCTAAACCTTTCTAGTTTATTAATCTTAACCTAGAATGACTTCAAATCTTGTTTTCTCTCTCATTTTTACAAATTTACTAGTCTCGCTATAGCTTCTAGTAACTTTACTAGCCTTTGAAAGCTTAGTGGAGAAACAATTAGAAATTACAAATTAAAGTTCCTCTAAAAATTATTGTATGTTCATAATAAGATGCATCCACAACTGGAAGGAATCTTAAACTTGTTCCTCTTGACCATTAATACTTTCTTCGCATATGTAATCAAATCTAATTCTAATATCACTAACTTGTAAGGAGCCATGTCTAACGTAGTCAAACTTTAATAAATCACTCTCAAAAACTCTTTACAGTCCCAATTTAGAACTCTTGGCGTAGGTTTCTAAGCCTCAATTATTTTGAATCCTTTTTAAATGAATCCTCCAATTCTCAACCCTCTACCAAACATTCAAAGTTCAAATACTTCCTCTTCTTTATTTCCTCAAAACCTTAGCCTAAAAAATGATTAATTAAAGGCCTTAATTCAATCTATTATCAATCCTCCCTCCATACCTTCCATCCCTAACCTTGAGATAACACAAACCTTCAACTTACCTAAAGTTGAGAGTCAAGCTTCAATGAACCAAATCCTCACCACCTTACCAAAGCTTTCTAATGAAGTGATTGAACTAAAACTTGTGACATCCGAAAATGTTGGTGGCTGGAACATCGAGAGGTCTGTAGGCGTACAACCTAACCCCAAATCCGTGCAAGGGTTGTGTTGGGGAAACAAAAATGAAGTGCCCTGAATGGCTTGGTTGATTAGATAGGGACTTATGTGGTGTAAAAATAATCGTTTGTAAAGGCATTTATGAAGCGTTACACGGAGGAGTTTGTAAAGGAGTTTATGAAGCATCCGTTTGTAACATCTTAAGCGTGCAAATATGTATCTATAATAGAGAAATGTAAGAGTTATGCTAAAAATTTAAAACAAATGCTGAGAAAGAAAATGGAACAAAAGTTTGGGAGTAGAGAAATGCACCACCCCAAGGCCTAGGAGTGTAACTTTTTCTTGGACAAGATATGAAATGGTACGTGGCATCAGACAAGCACAGTGGTAGCACAACGATGTGATCATAGTCTTTGGGACGTTAGGGACATGGTGCTAGTAGCTACAAGGGAGGTTGAACCTGCTGGGTTAGCGGTCATCACGCTCTGTGGGTGTAAGGGAAGAGTGCGTCGCGGTGCGTGCTAAGGTTTCAAGCTTAGGTGCTTAGGTGCAGGAGTAGTGGAGATGCTATGTAGATTACTTATGAGTATGGTCATCTCTCATAACTGTATCATAGCTTATATTCATAGTTGTGACATCCCATCCCCAGATGTCATGGAAAATGTTAAATATATGATATATTAGACATTATGTGTATAAAGAAAATATACCAAATGTAAAATATATGTGATATTCAACATTATGTATAAAGGAAATAATAGGAAAAATGTAGAAAGAGGAAGAAAAGAATGCTTTATTGATATGGAATAGTGTATCTAGATCATGCTTTGAGAGTGTTCCTTGGGGTTTTCTTCCTTTGGCATCTATCCCTTAAAGGCAATCTAGCACTAGCACCATAGTTAGGCCTATAACCTGGCCAGAAGGAATGGCTAGCCCACTTCTTGTCCTGCTTCACCTAGCTTCCCATGACTTGCTTGTACTGGCTCATCCACTCCATGCTAGCATGACCTCTAACCCCAAGTATAAATGCCTTAGGTCAAACCTCCAAAGGTTATCTTAAGAGACACATCCATTATTACAACATGCCCTTTTGTGTCTCAATTATAGCTACCCTTTCAGGTCTCGTTAAGATAACAATGAAACTTGTTATGAAAAGACACCATCTTCATTAGGTAATAGCATCATTTGGAAATGGGGATGTGACAATAGTTATCTTAAAATTACTCCTGGAGCTTGGATTTCTCTTTCAATTCTAGTTGTTCAGAAGATAGTTCAATTAGGATATCTTCAATTTGTGTAGCTAGGCACACAATTTCTACTTTGTGCTTTCACATTTAATGTTCTTTATGCAAACTAGGATTTCTCATCCATATCTAAAAATGTTTGTTCTATCAATATGCTATTGGTAAAACAAACTTTTGACAAGCTTAAATAATGTGTATTGAACATTTTCTACCACTATGTACCATAAAGTAGTAGGAGATAGAAAGCATAGTAATCAAAATACCCAAAAGGAAGAAACTATTAGTAGGAGATAGTCATGTAATATTGAAATTATAGGTTCATGTTAGTCTTGGAGAGAAGATTCATAGAAAATGAAGTGAGGCTGAGTACTTTAATATATATCTCACAACCAATTAGAAACCAAGTAAGAAAGTAACAAACCAACTAAAATTAAAAAAGGAAAGATGTTATATAGAAGAGAAGAGAAGGTGAAAAAGACTCTAGAATTCACAATCTAAAGAAGATAAAAAGCTACTAATGTTGTGACACTAAGTAAGAAAGAGTTAGTTACAGCAAATTATCAAATCACAAAAATCGAACATAGAAAAATAACAAAAAACTTAACCATTGATGGGGCATGATAACCAAAAATTAGCTACTTAATAAATCCTTAGGTAATTTTAATACTTATAAAACCATATAAGCATACAAATAAACTTGGAAGCTTAATAGCTTACTAAGCACTTGGAAATCTACCTTAACTTATTAATGCTAACTTAGGCCTTTGCATAACATAAGATTAGAGTTTAGTGAAAAATCAATATTCATGGCCAAAATAGAAATCCATTGAATTAAAAAAGCATAACATAAAATAAATAAAGAAATATCCTTTGTCTACAACACATCACTTAGATAACAATGCTTCCATGTTATGCTCAGATATAAAATTTGCACCAACATCAAGTTATTCCATTCAAGCCTTTTAACTAGAATTTGCATGAAACACATATAGGAAGGGTTAGAACACCTTCATAGTAGAGGAAACTATTGATGCATAAATTTTGGATGTACCAACATTAGGAAAAAAATTTATTTAAGGAGACTATTGCCTAGGGCACCTCCCATATGGGTACATAAACCCAAGAATAGTCTTAGCTGGAGAGGGCTATGCGATGTTAAAAAAAAGGTAAATTAAACTAGAAAATTGAGATAGTTTAAATTGAATAACTATCTTGAACTTTAAGACTTCATGAAAATATAGTAGGTAACTAGAAAATTTAAACTTTTCCCTAGTCCCTATTGCTACTGCTAGTTTGTGTCATCTCGTTGTTGCGAACACCACCACAATCAACACTACTTGTAGCCACTAGGAGATGGAGATAAAGAGAGAGAGAGATGCTACTATTGTCAACTCTGTGTGCTATAGAAAAGTCATTCATAGCCTTTGTTTTCTACCATGCATGCCATTCTATCTACCACATGTGCTACCAAAGAGAGGAGAGGCTGGACCCCTCCACTGCCACTTGGAGTGCATGCCTGCTACTATTTGTAGTTGCATGCTACTATCTGCCATAGACATGCCTACCATAGATGTTGCCATTCATGCATCACTTGCTGTTGGTGGTAGAAAACCCAAGGAGGTTACCTGCTACAAATTCATCATAGTCAAGAGAGATTTCCTACCATAGTGAATGTCATGCACTAGTTTCTTTAGATGCATATCTAACACTGCCACTACCATTACTATCCTAATGCATGCCACATTGTTGATGCTATTGTGTTGATTGCAACTGCCACCATCATGTGCCTTGTGGGAGTGAGGAGAGGTTGGCCGATGATGATACACTAAAGAAAGGAAAATCATCGTCCACTAGTCTCCTCTAGAGAGGGGAGTCCTTGATAGATGATCCATTTATTACCTTTTAGGGTCCATCAGCATTCCAACTAATGTTGAGAGTGAGAGGGGAGGCTCGTTGAACAATGATCCACCTACCACCTATTGCTGCTACCCACCTGTGCCACTACTATTCACTGTGCCATGCATTACTACTGATGCGCACTCCATAGATCCTATGCCTTTTGTCTTTGCAGCCATTGGAGGAGAGAGAGGAGGCTATCGAATCTTATTGTCACTTGCCATGTGCATGCTATTGTAGTTTGCCACTATCCACAGCCACACCTACCACATGCTTGTAAGAGTCAGTAGAGGCTCCTAGGTTCGATCCTGCTTCATCTTGCAACTATCTTTAGCATGCCCTATTGCTACAAGAGAGAGAGGAAAGGCTATAGGTGCTACCTACCATCTGGCACCATGTCACTAGACTAGAGAGAAAGGAGGCATCACCCCCTCTTCCTTCACAACATCTGCTCACCTTCCTTTTATAGTCACTCATCTGGGTGTTTGAATGCCCATGTGTTGCATTGGTTACACCCATCACCCAGGCCCTTACACAACTTCTATAATGCCCAGGAGTACCCCACCATCCACCATCTTTTTAACTCCTACCACCATCACCATTAGTTACCCCACCTTTGCAACCATTATGTAACCCACGTTCTACATCATTTGGGCTGTTACGCAACTTTTGTAATGCTTGAGACTGCCATGTCATCCACCACCTTTATAACTCCTACCACCATCACCATTAGTTACACCACCTTTGTGACTATCATGCAACCCATAATCTATACCACCTAGGCCATTATGTCCATGCCATTATGGTGTGACAACGTAATTGCTACCACAAGATCACCATTATGAATCGGGCCTCAATACGTGCTTGTACAAATTAACTTTCTTTACGCTCAGTACCAGGGGATTAGACTTATTGATCATGGCCCCATGCCTAACATGGACGATGTTAGCATCAACAAAAAACGACCTTAGTGCTACTTAAAATAGGTTGAAAGAAGCGGCTAATGCTACAAAATACATTGTTAGAACCAATAACTATTACTAGTTAACATGGTTGTTAATTAAGATCATTAACATTACTATTAATACCTATCATTTATCCATGATTTTTCCTAGGTTCCTGTGGTATTTCCATGATGTTCTTAGCATCAAACATTAGGCTAATATTAACTTAACTAGTTAGCAAGGATTGTTTGGTGTGTCACCTTACCTATCTAGCTTAACACTCATGTATAAGAATGTCCAAATATTATGTTAAAAACCCTTATGAATGTCAAATGACCAATAGTTAGGTTATATTATGGCTTGTATCAATCCCATAATTACCTTAGATCCTAGCTTCTTACTACCATCCTAGATAAGATCTACTACTAATTGCATGACCCATAGGTTGATTGGCCAACTTTGGAGTTAACTTAGATAGCTAAGGAGTCATTTCTGTACTAGTTTCCTTATTGAAAATCATGTTGTTAATGGACCCTTTGATACTATTTGCATTTCTCTTAGGTTAATGATTAAGCTTTGAAATCAACCAAGATGAAAAAATAGCAAATATCATTACCCTACTTATCATCAATGAACCCTACTAATACTATCTGTAATACTTTCAAGTTGATGGTTCAACTTTGAAGTCATTCTTGATGACAAACCAATCAATATCAGTAACTTGAATGTTTTTTCCTTAGCTTTCAATGTCTCAAACATGCCCATACATGCCCAAAATGTCTGCTAGCTATTATTGAATGAAAATGTTATTTCCCTCTGATGTCGTGATTATCATCTCATTTTGAAAAACATGAAAACATTTCATCATGTCTTGCATCATAATCCTCCTTATATTTATCATGACCTAGTTCATGACATTTATGAGGACCATTTTCATTGTCACCACTAGAAAGAGATGATGTAAGAGAAAGATAAAGTTGAAACACAAAGTAGAAATTGTGGAAAATTGTTAATTACAGTAAGAAAATAGCACACCAAAGTTTGATTGACAATAAGAAAGAAGTTAGTTTGACATAGAAAAGAATAATAAAAATGTATCTTTAAAGAGGATTGAACTATGATGAAGACTTAATGAAAGAAAGAACATTTCTTGTACATTGAATGATCAGTTGAGAGCAAAGCTTTATCAAGTAAGAGTAGGTTCAAATGTAAAAATTACTAAGAGATTCATCACACACAACGATGAACAAGAGAGCAATAAGAGAGATATGCATAAATGATGTCAAGAGAGGCACCCTTGGTAGGCACAAATCTAATTAGAACTTTATATAACTCAGCATTGCCCACTGGAATTGAACCCATAACCTGGAGCTTCCAAATCAAGTGCCTTACCAATAGGCTAACATCTAATTGCAATAACATAATTTCTAAGATTAGATTATATGTTTCTACAAGAGAGTTTAAATGATCAAATAATGAATTTAAGTCATCAAAAAAATATTAAAATAAGCCCACATGCATAAGAATGGATTCCAAGATAAAATAAAAGAATAAGCAAACTAAACCTAAAATAATTATTTAAATGTATTTTTATCATATTATTACATTATTCTAGTATTGAATACCATAATAATATAAATTATATATAATATCATAAACATTAATAAAAGACTAGCAATGAGCCATCATCATCCTTCCAACCTATCCTTTACAAGAGGCACCAAGCATTAGCAAATACTAAGAAATAATATTCAAGAAAAGAAATACAAAAGAATAATATTTCAAATATGTAATAAGAGTAAGGTCTAAGATCCAAACTATAAAAAACATGAGACATAATAAAATATATATACTTATACATAAGAGTTGATCCAAGATACATTATGCACAAGCTTATAAGAAAATACGCCATGATATAGTAATCATAAAATGCCAATGTAATACATATAAATAAGGAGTCAAAAGTTCAAACCTCAAGATGTACATCCATATTTAAAAGAGAGACATTAGAATACACTAGCATGAACAACTAATAAGATACAATATATTATTAACATAATATATTTAAATATACCCTTATACTTAAGAAATAAGCATAAGAAAATAAATAACAAATCTAAGATCCTAGGTTCAAAACACTAAGGTATTCCACAAATCCTCTTCATATGGTGAGTTTTCTTGAAAACTTCTTAATGTCTTCAAAAACATATGAAGTAACTATGAACAACATTCCAAAACTATTTTCAAAATGTTTGATATTTCTTCCCATCAATAGGCTTATTCATTATGTCTATAACTTGAATAGTATTGAGAATATTTACAAGGTCAATCATATGTATTTGAAAAAATTTCCGAATTTTATGAACTTTCACATAATAGTGTTTTTTCTTATCATTATGCACCAAATTTTAATCTCTTTTAATAGTAGCTTGACTATCAACTTAAAAATATGCTCTCTTCTTTTGTTGAAGATCAATAATATCAAGACCTTTTCTCAACCAAATAATCTCTTTGTTGGTTTTCCATGTTGTTGTGTATTTTGCTTTGATGAAAGATGCAGCAACTGATTTGCGCTTTTTAGATCTCTAGGTTATAGGTGAATCTACCAAAAAACATTACATATCTAAATGTAGACTAATATGTATATGTATCCTGAGCATAGTTTGAGTGTGAATATGCTATTTTAATTGAAAATTCATATTTCTTTTTTAGACATGCCTTAAGTTTGAGTTATTTAAAGGTATTTAAGCACACAAACAAGTGCATCCATATTAATTTCATGTGTAATTTACATATATATATAGAAAATACACTAATAACATAGCTCATATTAGGTTATAAGAAAGTTAAATAGATAAGACTACCAACCAACCTTCTATACTTAGTTGCATTTGTAGGTTCAGTGTCATCATTTGAACTTAACTTATCTCCTTGAGGTATAGGAATGATAACATGATGAAAATGCATCATTTTAAAAGATCTGAGAAGGTTTTTAATTTATTTTTTTGGCATTAGGATGATGCTCTTATTTTTATGTAATATCTTGACTCTAAGGTAAAAATTAATAATGTCGAGATCAAAGATTTGAAAACCCAAGCTCTTAAATTCTTTCACTTCTTTTTTATGGCTACTCAATGTTAACACATCATCCATAAAAATGGTAATATAAGTTACTTTTTCTTTACTTGGTAAAAATAATATCATCAATATCTTGGTAGTTACAATTAAATCCTATGGACTTTATGTATGTTGATAACTTTTTATACCAAGTTCTAGGAGCTTACTTAAGTCTATATAAGAACTTCCCTAAATAACAAATCTTTTGCACTTCATTAGGAATCTCAAAGCCTTTAGCTTAAAGCATATAGATTTCTCCTTGAAGATCACCATTTAAGAAAGTTTTTTTTCCAACTAAATGATGCAACTTCTACCTTTTTTGAGATGCTAATCTTATAAGAGTCCTAATAGTTTTCCACTTGGCTATCACAACAAAGATTTCCTTATAACCAACACTTTCTTGTTATCAAAAGCCAATGACAAGGAGATGGACTTTGTGTTTATCTAGTGTACCATCAACATTATACTTTTTTTGATACATCCATTTATTTTACAAAGGTTTATGTCTAAAGGGTAAATCTATGAATTCTTAAGTATCATTTTTTTTATTAAAACTTATTTTAACTTCATAGCTTTTTTACCAATAAGCATGATGATTTGCTTTAAAGAAGTTAGAAGGTTAACCATTAAATGTGAGATGAAGTTCATTTAATCCTATATTTGATTTTTATTTTTTGTATATATATATAAAACTTCAAAATTTGATCAAACCTTCCTTCCCATCTATTTAAACATTTTTACCATCATTAAATTCTTTAGATTAGCTAGTGGATTATTGATCTTATTGATGATCTTATGATGAGGGTTGATAGTAAGCATCTTTTGATTTGCAGTGTCTTTTGGATAAACTGGCCAGTGATCTATGTTTTTTCACCTTTCAACAATAGGTATATATACACCCTTGAATATAGTTGGTTGAGGTTGATTTTTGAAAGATTGAGGTTTGAACTTATTTTTATTCTTATTTTTGGAGAAGATGACATCATAAGAAATGATTATCATGCACCTAGATGGAAGTAATACTTGATATACTTTATAGTTAGGGAACTAGCCAACAAAAATATTCTATATATAATGAGCATTCAATTTGCCTCATTGCTCTTTTATGATGTGAAGAGAACATGGACTTTAAAAAATATTAAGATGTAAGAGATATTATATATGATTATGTCATTTCTCATATGGAGATTCCCCATTAAATATCTCAACTATATCATTTTGTTGAGGAGTGTATAAAACTATTCTTTGATAATGAAGGTTTCCAACTTGCAAAATAAGGAGAAATCATGAGAAGTATGTTATCTTCTATTATTTAAGCAAAGAGCCTTGATGAAACATTTTGATTTTTCTATACTCAAGCCTTACAAGCCTTAAATACTACAAGAGCATCACTTTTATGATTGATGAAATAGACCCGAGAACATTAGTTATAATCATCAAGGAATCTTATGAATTAGGAATAACTTGAATGATTTGATGTAGGGCTTGTGTAGGTTGAAAGAAATGTATCATTCATGACCACGAAGTAACATACAAAAATCATATCACAGATCGAGAGCATAAATATAAGTCATTGCATAAAAACCTAGAGATACATTATGTTATAAAATAATCCACATATATGAAAGATATCATATCCTACTAGAAACATCATTGCTAAGTAAAATGTTATATGTAAAACTACTCTAACTATAGCATGGCTAGTAACATCATCAAAGCATAAACTCAAGCTTATAAATATATATCTCCTAGCACATATATCGCTAGTGTGTATCTAATATATCAACATGATTAAAGTGTCATAAGATAAAATCATAATTTTACTAGTCATCAAACAATACTAAAAGCCACACTACTATAGTTTGTCTAACTATAGATTGTCCAAGTACATAAGAGTCCATAGTTTATACATCCATGATTAATGATCAAGTTTTACTATAATAACTTCACATATTAAATTTTCTAATCCTAGAAAACATGTAAAATATCCATATAGCATCCAAGCATGAGCCCATCCATCCTTTTAGCAAAACTAGGACTTGAAATGTAAAAGTATATTAGTAAAATCGAGTGAAATCCTTGGACATCTTCCTTAGTCTACCAAAGGCATGGACCATGGATTGTAGGTGTATACAAGGGGGAAATTCAACTTACAAGCAACATATAAGAAAGCAAGCCACAACATACAAATCATGCACATCCAATCACTCATATGAGAATATGAATATGTCAAGATATAAAGACCTCCATTACACCACTAACTACTTAATCATTGAGAGTATCATGCACCACACTTAGTGTATAATGTGAAATATATTATCATGAATACTTGATTTAGATTCCAAAATCATAATCAAGTAAACCTTATTTCTAGAACTTAATTTATTAGTTTCACTAATCTTAGTGATATCTAGCATATACTATTTGAAATCACATCTAGTGCTAGAGGTGTCAAACATTCCATCTAGTATTATGAAATATAGGAAAATTAGTGAAGGTTATAACAATACCTCTCTCCTATGGGGTGGGGTCCATAATAAGAACCTTATTAATAGCAAGGGTTAGTCGATAACTATCCAAGATGCCCATTGAAAACCTACTGTACAAACTTGATGCTAGCTTCTAAATAAAAAATAATAATACTATTAGGTCACAACTAACTAAAAATCATAAAAAAAAGGTCATTCATCACAACATGTAATATCCAAAAATAATGATCAAGGGACTACACAATTATGGAGAAAGAATCATGTCAGCTATACACGAAGATCCCAAAACCATAAATTTAGGGAAGTACAACTAACCTCAAAAACACAAACTAAGAACTATCCAATTAGCATATTCTATTCATGTCTTAGATCATGCCTAAATCTCATTTAAAAATGATCCTAAAATTTAAGAAGAATAAGTAAAAGAAAGAATCATAACCTCACCATAGCTTATGGTAATAATTGCTAGTTCATCTTGTCCTTGTCATGATTCCTAGTGGGGACCATGACCTTATCACAACTTGATCATAACTTATGTCCCTTTTTCTTTCTTCATCAACAACAATCATGATTAGATCATGAACTCACTATGGTACATTGTGAGAAACTACAACCTAGACATGATCTTGTAATGACTTCTAGTATGATTCATTTTGTTAGGTAGCCAACTACGAGTTCACTATAAGTCATGGTGCCAAGTTAAGACTTGATCATGACTTATAGTTGACTTGGAACATCAACCATACAAGTTGTTGTGGAGAAATAGAAATGGTTATGATCTTTAAAATCAATCAACAATAGCAACATCAATATAGTGGGGGTGTAATGCATAATAAAGCTCTATTAGAAATGAAGAAAAGATCTTGAAACTAAGAAAGATGCCTCTAAATGATGTAACAAAATGAAATATGGAAAACTAAAATTGCTCATAAAAGAAAAGTAGATAAAGGTCATATGCCTAAAATAGATAAGATCTAATCAATGTTATAAATTATATTCTTAGAAAAAGTGCCAAATGTATGAATGCTACAAGTGCATGTACATAAATCCTAATGCACAACCTAATGATAGTGAAATATGAGAAAGTTTATGATTTACAATGCAAACCTATGCAAGGGTAGAACCTAATCAAACACCATTAGGTGAGGAAGAGTCAAAGGCTCTTACTTGCAATCACTAATTAACAAGGTTGCAAATGATGTGCATGACACAAACTTGCTATGACATGATGGCACCAATCTCATACATACACCACTATGCTCTCTCAATTGTAAGAGCTTCTACCTCCTAAGACAAAGGATGTTACATGTAGTGATTGAAAACATTAGTGGTTGGAACACCAAGAGGTCACTAGGCGTACAACCTAATCCCAGATCCATGTGAGGGTCGTGCTAGAGTAAATAGAAGCAGGGTGCCCTCAATGGTCTGGTCGATTAGACATGGACTTAATCGGTGTACAATAACCTTTCGTAAACATTGGTTTTAAGGATGTTATGTATAACTTATGTGATAAATGTAAACTGATAAGCAAGGATGCAAAATATAGTAATAGTAAAAATGAGATGAAATAATCTTGAGTGAGAAAGTGCACCACCCCAAGATCGGGGGATCTGATCTTTGTTTGACTGAAGGAGATGTACAACTGATGTGTAGTCTAGCTAGGCACAGCTTACTATGAAGCGCTATGGTCATAGCTCCTTGAATTGCTGTCAACATCTTGCTAACAGGAACCTCTTACTTGCTCTCTTTGCCAAAGCTAATCACCAGAAGGAAAAAATGCCAAAAATGCCAAACTTAAAAGCCAACCAAAGGAAAGATGATTCCAAACGCCAACTATGCCACAAGAAAAGCCAACCCTTTGAATGTTGTTCACCAGGGTATTTATAAAGCCAGATGTGGGAGAGAAATGTGGTTTGGATGCCACATGTCTTGGGTCCCACAGAGTGTGAACATGACTATGCTATGCTGCTGTGTGATGTTGTGCTGCAGTGTCACGCTGGTGTGCTACGCTACAGTGTGATGCTGAATGTGAAGCTTGTTGTACTATGACCATACCGTTCAAGTTTCATATGCCAAAATCCAGTGAACTACCATGTTTGTTATCAAGAATGCCAATAATGAATGCAAAGTGGAGCCTGTGCTCCAGGACTACGTTTTCCCTACTTTTGTGAGTAGGGTCAAGCGTAGGAACAACTTTGGGGATAATCAGGGGGTGCAAAACAAAGAAAACTTGCTGATTCTGTATGTTAACGAAATGCCAGGATGGGAGTGACCATTGCCAACAAATTCTAGGGCTAACTAGAGATGCTTTGAGGCTTTCATATGAGTGTTACGCTACTTACGCTATAGCATATGGGTGTAGTGTAAACACCCACAAGCTATGCTGTGCTACGCTGTGCTACGCTGCAAAGTGTAGCTATGAGTCTTGAAAGAAATCTTGCCTGAAAGCCAAGAATACCTGTTTGAGGCTTAGCTAGGTAAGCAACTGCAACCTTGTCTTTCATGCTAAAAGGTCATGGGACCTACGAAGTTCATCCTTGAGACACTTTTGTGCTTTGTATCCTTGCTACGCTCTGCTATGCTACATAGCGTAGCACAATGTAGTAGCTAGTGTGACATGAATTTATTTTTGATTTGCAATGCTTTGTGAAGCAATTCTGCTTAGGGCTCGAGGGGCGAAGTGGGACATGCAGTCTTGGAGGTCTGAATGTGGCCAAGTATCCCTTTGCTGGGAACCACTTGGGAGAGGACCTTTGTGCACTTTGTCCTTGCTATGCTGTCCTATGCTACATAGCATAGCATAGCATAGCACCCAGTTTGGCTCAAATTCTAACTTACTTTGCAAAAATTTTGTCATAGGATGTTAGTCATGTCCTGTCGTGGTAGCAGAGCAAACCTATTTGATGGTTGAAGCATGGGCAAATAAGCTTACTCCATTAGAACCATCTGAGTAGGAGTATTATCAGAGTGCATCCCTGCTACGTTGTGCTACATTGCGTAGCATAGCACAGCGTAGCACTCAAATTGAAATGATTTCTACAAAACTTACCACATTTTGCTGCATCATGTTGCATCAAGGTTGAACTGGGGCAAATATTCCAGAGGGTTGAGTCGTTGTCAATATGCATCTTAGGTGTTTGATCAGTCTTCCCAAGGCCTGCTACGCTGTGCAGCATAACGTGGCGTAGCAGGTCTTGTAGTTAGAAAAATTGCCAAACTATTTCACTCATCTTGAACACTTTTGGCCACTCCTAGCATGGTCCCTGGGTAGACCATTAGCTGGGTCAAGTGTCAAGCTAGGCAGGCTAGAGGGTGTAGCAAACCTGTTAGCCCGGGAGATAGAAAATTTGCCAGACTGTATGGTCTACCCCTGGTGCCTCTTTCATGCAAACTTGCCTTGTGGCTGGGTGCTACATTAACTGTGCTATAGAGGATGATAGGCAAGCTTGGAAGCAACATTGCAAGCATTAGGACTCCCAAGGTGCCATGTCGTCTACATGGTCCATTGTGACATCATGTTTGCAAAGATCCTTGCCCAAATTCTGGGACTGTTAAATCGTGAGAGTCCCAAAATTTATAGTGTTTCAATGGCCCCTCTTTGTTAATGTTTGGAGGATTTGCCCAAGAGACATCGACAAAGAATATGAAACACCATGAGGAACAAGACACAAACATTGCTCTTCAGTGCCCACTTGGACCACGCTTTGCTACGTTTGCAAGTACTAGGAGAGTGATTGTAAGGTAAGGGGGAAAGGGATGGAGTTGAGGAAATAGGTTCGGGGAAGAAATGAATGTAAAATGTAATGCTTTGAAAAAGTGTTGCCATAGCGTGATCCCTTGTCGGAGTGCTTATGAGGGAGTTAGCACGCATGCGTGTCTTTCTTTATCAACCTTTGACCTCTCACCGAAGTGCTTAGAGATGGTCGATTTATGGCCAAAGCGATTGTAAAGTAGCTTTTGTGCCATTTCTTTTAGGCACTTATCTTTTTTTTTGAGCTTCTTGCTCTTTTGTGCTTTTCTTGCTTGTCTTTTGTTGTACACCCACGTTCACTTGTGGACAACCTTGTCGTTGTTGTAGGATAGGTGTTTCCTCCCTGAGATGAGTTGTGTTACATCCATGTGGGGCTTTAACCTACCTACATATGCTTCCGATGGGATGAGTTGCATTGCATCCATCATGAACCTGGGGGTTGGTCATGTGAAAGGGCTTTTTGTACATCGAGGAAGCTTGTAAAGGGGATGTGAGAGACTACAGGTATAGGGAACGAAGATCAAGTTGGTTGAAAGGAATTTAGGACATGCACTATCAAGTAGTTAGGCTAATCTAAGTGGGTGCTTTGGAGGAATGTAGTGCGTTGCTCTCGTGCTGAAATGCATCCCTAAATGACGCTATCTTGGCTTGTATCCTGCAAACACAATAGAGAGAAAACCATAAAAAAGCAACCATCGAGTGAAGTGAAGGTAAATTCCTACTTGCTTTGGACACTTCTAGAGTCATACGTGTTGTTTCTGAAGTGTGCGATGTCCAAAGTAGGAAGGCCAGCACGGGTTCCAACGGTAGTAGGCCAGAAAGGTTAGCATCAAAGAGACTAGGAGCGATGGCGATGCAGGTGCTCAGGATTCCTTGCCTAAGGCAAACATCTGCAGTCCAGCTGTAAGGGGAGAAGCCTAATAGCTGAACGTCTTTGTGACTCAGATAATGACAAGGGTTGGAGGATGATAGCACTATGGCTGGCCCACAATAGTGCTAGGACTCTAGCAGTAGGTGTTGACAGTAAGAGCTACTGCTAGGATGATTGGCTGTGGTAGCGGTAGCTTCAGAAGGTCAGCAAGATGTCAAGAGACATATCTGGAAGATTAGCAAGATGCTAGGGGCAGTGACACTACATGTGTTCTAGAGGGTTTTTTCTTGGAGACATGAACTACATCCTAGAATTACAACACCCCACCTCGTGTTGTCTAGGGGGTTTGAAAGTGTGCACGTTCACTTGTTCACAAGAGTCACATGTGTGCGCTGGGTAGCATTTCACTATGAACCCAGTTTAAAGTCTTGGTAGACTATCAGGTGTGCTAGTTTAGGGTCCCAACAGACCATGATGTTCTAGTTTAAGGTCCTAGCAGATCACTGTGCTAGTTTAATGTCATAGCGGATGGTGGATGGCCAGTTTAAGGTCATAGTGGACCATGCTATGGGTGCCAGTTTTATGTCATGGCCCAAAGATGTGTTGTGCTAGTTTAATGTCATAGTAGACGTTCTGTGCAAGTTTGTAGTCATAGCAGACTAATTGTGCCAATTTTACATCATAGTGGATGTTTTTTGCTAGTTTTACGTTGTAGCGGACAATGGATGACTAGTTTAAGATGATAGCGGACCATGCTGTGGGTGCCAATTTTATGTCATGGCGCAAAGACATGTTGTGCCAATTTAACATCATAGCGGATGTTCTGTGCCAGTTTATAGTCATAGTAGACTAACTGTGCTAGTTTATAGTCATAGCAGACTATCGGTGCTAGTTTTACGTCATAGCAGACGTTCTTTGCTAGTTTTATGTCATAGCAGACTATCTGCTTACCTTGCTTTGTATCTAATATAATCCTTTCCATCAAACGTAGTATGGCTTGAGGTACAAGTGGTTAATAGGATTTGTGAACTCGTTGCCATCCATATCAGCCAGTTTGAATGCCCTGTTCTCATAGGCTTTCGTGACTACGAAAGGGCCTTCCTCATTTGTTGAGAATTTGCTTACAGTTTCACGAATAGCCTTGAGGACTAGGTCCCCCTTCTTGATTGATCATTGATGTAAATTGCATTCATGCTTTTGTCATTGCTTATCCTAGTACCATTCAATGTGACCAAGTGTTTGTGTGCACTCCTTCTCTACAGAGTCAAGATCAATGATCCTTGACTCATTATTTTGAGTCTTGTCCACAACATTTGAGAGGATCATTCAAAGTGATGGAACCTACAATTCAAGAGGTAACACTACTTTAGATCCATAAACGAGACTATATGGGGTCTTACCTGTAGCTATTCTGCATGTCGTATGGTAAGCCCACAACATGTAGAGGATTTTCTCATGCCATCACCTCTTGCTATTGCTAAGCATCTTTTTCAGAAGGTTAATGATGGCTTTTTTTGTTGCTTCTTCCTGACCATTTTCTTATGGGTAGTATGACGATGAAAAAGAGTGTTTGATGCTAAGGTTGTCACAAAAGGTTTTGGTTTCTCTGCTACTAAATTATGGCTTGTTGTCCGTCACAATAGTAATGGGAAGGCCAAACCTTGTTACTATGTTATCCAAGATAAAGTGACAAACCTATTGAGATGTGGCCTTTCTCAAGGGAATAGCCTCTACCCACTTTGTGAAGTATTCGATTGCAGTTATAATGAAGCTATGTCCTGTAGAAGACTTAGGTGTGATGGGTCCTATGATATCTAGCCCCTAATGTTGGAATGGCCATGTGATCTATGTAGGATGTAATTCAGTGGGCGACATGTGTATGAGATTCGTATGGAGTTGACATACATCACATGTTCTAACCTTGGTGAGACAATCACGTTCTATGCAAGGCTAGTAGTACCCTAGGCATCTGATTTTTGCTACCATAGCCTTAGGAGCTATGTGTCCTCCGCATAATCCCTCATGGACTTTGTTAACAATATTTTGTGCTTCTTCCCCACTAATGCAAGTTAGCAATATCCCATCAATGGAGTGTTTGCATAAGGTGTTATCTCCTATAAGGACATACTGCCGAGCTCGCTTTCGTATTGCATCCTTTTGAGTGGATGTTAAGCTGTGTGGGGGTTCACCATGTTGGACGTATGCTTTGATGTTGGCATACCACTCTTGGGTATCTGTTGCACTTATAGATGCAATGTGTGCAACTTGAGTAATAGGATCCATGCATTCTATTATCGAAGAAGGCAAGGTAGCAAAGATGTGTGATGGCACATTTAATGCTAATGCATCTGCTACAGTTTTTTCGTTATGAGGCACATGTTGAATGTCTAACATTGTGAACTACTTTAGTAAATTCTTGGCTAAGTCACAATAAGGTTGCAAATGTAAAGCCTTGCAAGCATAGAATTTAGTGATTTGGTTGACAACTAATTGCGAATCGCATCGGATTGCCAAATGTTGGATCTTTAGCTCTTGAGCTGCTAGAAGGCCCCTAAAGAGTCCTTTGTACTCAGCTATGTTGTTCGTGCAAAGGAATGTAAGACAATATGCCAAGGGTTTGATTTTCCTAGAGGGAAATGTAATAACTACAGTAGCGCTACCACCTCGTGTAGTTGAAGTGCCGTCAAAATGTAAACTGGATTCGAAGTTAGATTTTATAGGATTTACACTATTGATATGCTCATATGGGAATTCAAGTTCTATTATTGCCTGATCATCAACGGGTGAACTTGTAAGCTGTGTGGCTATTACTTGACCCTTTGTTGATGATTGTGCTACATAATGTAGATCGAATTTCACCATTATAGCTTTCCATCGGGCTATCCTACTACTCTCGTATAAGTTATTTGTGATAGCCCAAAGTATGTTCTTTTGCATATGATGTTAACTTTGCTGTAAAACAAGTAATGCCTCCACTTTTTGAGTGTGAATACTAGGGCGAGACAATATTTTTCTAGCTCATTGTACTTTGCCTTGTAAGCTATTAATCCATGGCTTAAGTAATAGACTGGGGTTTCAGACCTGTCATCTCTTTTTTGACATAGCAACATAGCAATAGATGTATCCAAGGTGGTAAGGTAGATGTAGAAAGGCCTATCCCTTTGTGGTGGGTAAATAGTTGGGAGATGCAAAAGCTCTTTCTTTAGGTTATCAAAGGTTTGTTGACATTGATTTGTCCACTTGAAGTTGACCCCCTTCTTAAGCAGGTGTTGCATGGGATGTAGTTTGTCTGTCAACCTCACGATAAACCTTCTGATAAACTGCACTTTGCCTTGCAACCTGTGCAACTCTTTAAGGTTTGTAGGTGGTGCTAAGTTGATGATGGCCCTCACTTTATTGGGGTCCACTTGTATCCCTATTTTTGACACTACAAAGCCTAGCATGTGTCCGATTTTAACTCTGAAAATACATTTCTTGGTGTTGAGGGGCAGGTCATGCCTATGACAACGTTGGAGGACTATATTGAGATCGTTGGGATGATCAATAGCTTCCTTAGACTTGACTGCTATGTCATCAACGTAATCGTTTAATCTCTCCAAGAGGTAGTCGCTAAAAATGTATGTCATCACTCGTTGATAGGTTGCTCCAGCATTTTTTAGTCCAAAGGGCATCATTGTGAAACAAAAGGTTCCCCAAGGGGTCATGAAGGTGGTTGCTAATTGATGCTTCGGGTTTATGCGAATCTGGTTATAGCCCGAGAACCCATCCATGAAGGACAGTAAGGCATGACCAACCGTAGTGTCGATAAGTTGATTGATACTTGACAATGGGAAGTCATCCTTAATTGTTGCTTTGTTTAGGTCTCGAAAGTCTATACAAATTCGTATACCTCCTGCTTTCTTAGAAACTACAATGATGTTTGATATCCATTCTGACTAATCGACTGCCCGAATGAAACCAGCTTGATAAAGCTTGGTGATTTCATTTCGTACAACTAGTGCAATCTCGGGTTTGATTTTGCAAGCCTTTTTCTTGATTGCCTTGACACGCAGATCTAGGATAATGTTGTATTGTATGAGCCACGGGTCCAAGCCTAGCATTTCATCATATGACCATGCAAACACTTTAACATTGTCATTGAGAACTTTTGAGATGCTTTGATGCACCTATGGATGTAATAGGAAGCTAACTTTTAAGGTTTTTGCTTCACCTCTAGAGGTAGTTATAGGGATTTCAATAAGAGGGTCCTCAGTTACATCCCTAGCCTCTAAGTTTAGGGCTTGGACTAGGTGTTCAGGCCAGTCCATGGGTGCTTCTAAGGATGCTACGTGAATGTCACAAGAGGATAATTCAAAGTCTACCAATTCTAGATTCAAACATCTTGTAAATCTGCCATAGGGACCCATTAAGGTCAAGGGCGAACAAAGATCATCATGCATAGCCATTTGTTCAATTGAACCTATCACAATAAGAAAATAGCCCAAGTTAAGTGATATCTATTTGAAGCAACAACATGTAATGAATATATGTAAAGCAATAATGCAACATAAGATAGTTGCTAGTTTAAGGTCTTAGCGGACCACCACTATGCAAAATTTGTAAATTGAAATTGCCAGTTTAAGGTCTTAGCGGATCGTAACCATGTAATATTGTGAGTTAAAGTTGCTAGTTTAAGGTCATAGTGGACTGTAATTAGGTCTAAAATGTAAGACAGATGCTAAAATTGCCTATTTAAGGTCATGGTGGACCGTCATTGGGCTATACTATAAGTTAAAATTGCTAGTTTAAGGTCTTTATAGACCGTTAACAAGTTTAAAATGTAAAGGAGGTTAAGGTTGCTAGTTTTAGATCATAGCGGACCATAATAATGTAAAATTTGTAAAGATGAAGTGAAAATTTTGGTGGACCCACTTGCTACGCTGCAGCTGAGTGCTACACTATAGCAGAGACATACCATGCTATAGTAGTGCTATGTTGCAGGGGTGTTTTGCGTTATTTGGGACATGAAAGTGATAGTTGTTTTTACTGCATTGGCTATAAATAGAGGATTACCCCTGGTAAACTTATCATTTTCATTGTCAGAGCACACACCTAGAGCATAGCACGGTCGAGCTGCGAGAGAGTGTAATAGGTGTAGCGTAGCAATTGACACAACCAATTTGTGAGCAAGGAAATGGTGCACAAAAGAGAACATAGGCATCAAGGACTTGCTAAGGTGAATGAAGTGAAGGACACTCTGCAACGTCTCTCCAAGGCACATGTTGAGGAGCGACAGGAGGCTCCGTCTGCTTGGTAAGTTGCTACGCTACCCTCATTTTTGTTATGTGATGTATCAGGTTAGATTGCCATTACCGTTACTATTTTGGTCGCTGCGCCATGGCTATCACCACTCTGGCCATAGTGGCCACGGTGATTACTACACTACAGCTGTGTGTGGTATCGCCTCGACCACCATTATTAAGAATGGTCACTGTGCTATCATAGGGGTTTTGGTGGATTTGGGCGACGTGATGCATGCTCAGCGTAGTGTACCACCCTTAGAAGGGATTTTTTGTTTGCAAAGTTTCAGGGTAGCGTAGCACATGCCTGGCGTAGCATAGCATGAGCAAAGGGGGAGTTTATTGTGTCTATGTTTTGCCTGGCCATTTTTCATGCAGTGGAGCAGGGCCAGGACAATGAGAATGCTGTGAGTTTTTTCGTAGGTCACGTTGTTTTGGTCATTGGCGTTGTTAGATTGTTACATTTTTGTCCTTGTTACGCTACACTGTTATATTGATAGGCCCATTAGGTCACTGGTAATCTATCACGCTACTACGCTGTTAAAGGCCCACTATGCTACCACGCTGTTAGAGTGTTTTACTTGCTACATTGGCATGCTTGTTACATGTTGTGCTTGTTGTACTTTTCATATCGTTACACTTGTCGCATTGTTGCATCTGTTGTACATGCCACTTTGCTATGCTGCATGGGGTGCGATTGTCTTGCTATGCTGCACATAACGCAGTCGTCACCCTTGTGCAAAGTGTAACTGTTACGCTACGCTGTATAGGGTATGTTGGTTATGCTGCATTGTGCAGTGCGTAATCATTACGCTGTAGGGTGCACCTGCTATGCTATGCTACGCAGGGCCTAATTGCTATGCTTCATGCAATATTTAATTCTATTTTACTAGGAACTTATTGTTTCACGCCTAAGGAAAAAAACTGTACAATGAGGGCTACGCTACGCTACTTGGTAATTGTTACTTGAATGTTGCACTAACGCTTTCTTATGGTATTGCACAAGGTCATGCTAAAACCCATCCTAATCGTCCTTGAGCTGGTAGCAGTCTTGTGTTTCCTTAGTGAACCTGTGGCCAACATCCCCCTCCCCACGCATGGGTAGGACATCAGGCAATCTAGTTCTAGGAGGATGCACGGGACTTCCTAGAGTTCCTCCTTCACCATTTTAGTGTGATCGTGTGGTCACACTTATCGGGCCAAATAGTCGCTACACTTACTGAAACATTATTTCCTAGGGAAAACCGGGACATTCTAAAGTTCATGGCTAACAGATCGATCGAAGGCGAAGGGGCAGAAGGCTCAAACCAATGTCCAAGGAGCTTGAGGTACTTAAGTTGGATCTGGGACATGCCCAAATTCAAATGCTACCATTTATACAACACATTGTATGTTGCCCATCACATGGGCACCTGCTTTCAGAATCCACTTGGAACCGTTTATTGTACCAGCGGGTGAGTCCTGTGAAGGTGTTTTAAACATGTTATATCATTTTCCTTGCACTAGTTAAAATGTTTACCATATTCTTGCATGTTTCTAGGTTTTATATTGACGAGGATGGTCTTCACAGTAACACAGATACATTGGCGTTGGCCCAAACAGCTCTACAAGAGTTCTCCTCTACTGGGAACGTGTGTGCAGGTGTTATAGAACAACTTGGGCTTGATTTCAAAACCTATCCAACCAAGTATTCCAAGTTCTATGGGAAATGTAAAGAA
The DNA here is from genome assembly GCA_015680685.1 of Gnetum montanum. Lineage (NCBI taxonomy): Eukaryota > Viridiplantae > Streptophyta > Gnetopsida > Gnetales > Gnetaceae > Gnetum > Gnetum montanum. The sequence goes on from MNCI01012629.1 coordinate 195,775, forward strand.
GTTGGTTGGTTGGATAACGAATGGGCATTTCGTCGACCGCTTATCGTCGAAGATGTTCTGGTGGAAATTCCACCATTTCCTATGCCCTTTAGACCTGGTATGTTAAATGTGCATTTGTTTTTATGTGCTCAAGTGATGATTTGCTTTTTCCTTTGCTAATTTTTTGTTGCTAACTGTTGCAATAGTGAGCGAATCCAAAGAGGTTACAGTGATCACCTCTGGACGTGACGAGACCAACCTCTTCTTCAAGTATGGGGAGGTGGACGAGACTCAGCATTGGCTTTGCAATGGGGCCCCAGCCACCCTTGTTCACAACATTTAGGAGGCTGGGCTCATGGACTTATTTTTGGCAGTAAATCCAAGTGTCCTGACTATAGAAATGATTTCACTAGATGATTCCTTTTTTGAAAAGGCTAACTGCTTCTGCACATGAGTTCACAATGTGCTGGTGGTGTTTAAGATAAATGATAAACTTTTTGCAGACATTTTCGGTGTCCCCTCTGATGGCCTACATGTAGGGGAAAAGTCTAGCAAAGATGAAAACCATCAAGGAAACATAGAGGAATGGCTAGGGACAAGCAAGGATCGAAAGAAAATTTACATCCACAAGGTGAAGCTAGTGGTGGCCCAAATAGTTTACCCTATCTTCCATGCCTATGCTTTCCCTAAGCTGATCTCCCAAGAGAAAATCCTTGGAGTAGAGTAGGCTTGGATAATGAGGGAGGTCATGGAGGAAGGGATCCACTACAACTAGGCCAAGTACCTCTTTGAAGGCTTGCATGTTGAAATGATTAAGCTTCATGAGAAGCTTGACGCATGTTTCAACGTTCACTATGCCTTCTTTATAGCTTGCCTTTGATGGTTCACAGAATTCCTAGTGGTATGTGAAAATGACTCCTGGGTATAGTAGGATTGTAACCAGATATCTAAGTCATGTATTTACCAGGTTTTTTGCACCACTTGATCCCAAGACCCCCTGGAAGCTATCGGGGAATCACTTTCAATAACGACAAGGGATCGGGTGGCATGATTCTTTCGTGCCCGGGACAGTGTGGGAGAGGCACTGAGACACCACAAAATTTCGAGCTTAGTACTTTTCCAACAAGAATTGGGCTAAGTCATGACGTTCCTCAGCATGGCTGAAGCTTGAGGACCCCGCAAACAGCTTCAAGCGGAGTCGAACCCAACAAGAAGCAGGTCCCTGGGACCCACAGACAACCATGACATCTGCTATCAAATCTGGCAAACTTCAAAGCCTAAAATACTTAGTTTACACTAAGTATGTATTCTCAGAGTATACGCCTGATGTTCACAGCGTATACGCCCAGCGTATATGCCCTAGATTGCATCTACAGCATATACGCCCAGCGTAGATGCCTCACATGTACGCTCAGCAGGTACAACTGATGAATACGCCCAGCATGCAATCCCCGAAGATGGAAATAGCACTGCAGAGCAAGATTTGGTACAAGGCAGCAATTCACACGAATGGAGCATCCATTAGCGTATACGCCTAGGCGTATATGCCCAGCGTCCGTTAGCATATATGCCCAGCTTATATGCCCAGTGTCCATCAGTGTATACGCTCAGCGTATACGCCCAGCTTATACGCCCAGCGTCCATCAGTGTATACGCTTAGCGTATACGCCCAGAACATCCAGCGTATACACCAGCATCCACAGCGTATACGCCTAGAGTTTACACCCGCCTTATGCAGCGTATACACCCAGCAAATGTAACATATACACTTGTAAATTTTATTCTTTTGCACCCGGTCAATGCGCCACGTGTCACCCAACCCACACCTAGCGTCAAAACCTGTATAAAAACCCCAATTTTTGACTAGATCAAGAGGTTGGCAATTCTGAACAAAAACCAGAGAAAAACAGAGACGTTGAGAACCAGGGCAGAGAACCTTGTACGCTGGACAACCCTGTACACTGAGCATATAGCCTCTACGCTGTGCCTACGGTTTGAACTAGCCCACAGTCATCCCTGCATCCACCAGGGCTATTCTTCCGCCTTGTGTCAAAGCCACAACTGCGTTAGACTGGTGCATTGTAACTCTCATTTTGAAATACCATTGTTACATTTTCTTCCTAAAATCTGTTACAGTTTGCATTAATTGTTGCATCTATACTGTTTACGCTGTTTTACATTTACGCTCCGTTCGCATCAGTTACGCTGTTTACACTCCGCTTTATGCCTGTTACGCTATTTACATATAACCCAACGTATAGCACTTCGGTGTATGTTTGGGGAAATCCTTGCCTGATTCGTGTGTGGACCACTCAAGGTACTCTGCCTTCGTCTATTCTAGCTTGCCCTCAAGCAAAGGTAGGGTCTTCTGTGCATGTCCGGTCATCCCCCGGTTTCTGTTTCCTTCCAGTCGGAGTTCGACGATTTCGGACGACACAGAAATTGGCGCTAGAAGGAGGGCTCTGCCTTAAACTTATTGTGCCTCAAAGCTCTCAGCGTGTACACTGTTGAGTATACGCCAACATCTACGCTGCCCAGCTCAAAACTTACTGTCTGCAAACTATCTAGCGTCTACGCTGTTGAGCGTCTACGCTGCTCCGTTTAAAACTTACCATCTGCAAGTCTCTCAGCGTCTACGCTGTTAACCATACGCTGAATCTGTCTACAAAATCCCTAGCGTCTATGCTATCCAATATATGCCACACATGCTACGCTGTAGACTCTATCTACGCTGCACATAGAACTCTATTTACGTCGTCTACATATACGCAACTGCTAAATTTACGCTACACTCTCTACGCTGTAGACCCTGTCTACGCCGTACACTGACTTTGTCTTTGCTATCCAGTTTATGCTACACAATTTACGCTGTAGATCCCATCTATGCTATATGCTGACTCTGTCTACGCCCCACGCTGTAAACTCGTTTACGTTGCCGTCCATATACGCTACACTCTGTACGCTGTAACCCTGTTTATGCTACATGCTGACGCTGTATACGCTGCTTAGTATATACGCTGTACACTTGACGCCGTAGATTCTCTACGTTGACACTATACGCTGTCTATGCTGTCATTATACGCTGGTCGTTGAAGCCTATACGCTGAGACCCAGTCCATATGCCGTGCGTCACCAACGTAGGTTTACACCGCACTAAGTGCACCAATTTCATATCCCTACACTGCGTCACATCCTTAACTATTCATCATGAACATCGCAAAAACCACTGCTACAACCACCCAGGTCACCGACATCGTAGGCACTATGTCTGTCCAATAGCCCACGGTTCAACAGCCCGTGGTACAACCCACAGTGGGGCTTGACCGATCCCTTAGATTGCAAGGGAGGAACCCGTCATCTAACATCATAACTCAAGACCAGTACAACTTTATATGCGTGAAAATACAAGCCGGCCTAGCCGTGGACTAAGCCGAAATAGTAGTAAAGAGGCAATACGAACTTTTCCATAGGGGAGAACAAGAGTTCATCCCTTCCCCGTACAACATCATCCCTCTTCCAGAGCCTTACTCCGAGCTTATCACACACCTCCTCCTGCAAAGGAGCCAGTCGCTAGATCAGCCCATAGTAAATCCTCAACCGGAAGAGGAAGATGAGTTCGCTGCCCAATCTGAGCATGAAGACTCATACCACACCCTTAGCCCACAAACTTATATAAACCCATTATTTCACCCATTCACGGGCGAAACTACATCCCTCCAACCATCTGGAATCACACAAGCGCATGTGCCTCAACAAGACGCAGCCGCTCTCGTCCCCATTCCTTCAGCAAACGATGTTCAAGTCAATACGCTTCCCCTCGCAATTCCTCCCGTAGCCACGACACCCCCGTTCTTAAAAATGCAACCTCTACAAAACAATGTAGGAGTGACCTTCCCACCCCGCATGATCGGGATGCCACATGTGATACCGGCATCTACGTCTGCCCATTATATCCCTCGGGTCCAAACTCAGGGAGCCCCTTTTACTGTTGTAACTCAACAAGTTTAGGGGATTCCTACACAAAACATGACTGGGCAATGGGCAGTGATTGGTGCTCAACCACATCAACCCCCTCACTACAACATGCCACCTCACACAACTCCACCGGTCAACATCCCCCAAACACAACCACAACAACAGCAACCCCTCGCCCATAATATGCCGCCTCTGATACCGCCCGCTATAAATATTCCAGAAGTACAACCGCCAACTACATAGCTTTCAACCTTCCAACCTACCATCCAACAATCTAATTTGTATACTGTACCACATCCCCAACCTGCCACATCACCTAGCGCTCAAGACTACGCAGATGCTAAAAAACTAATGCAGGAACTAACTGATGAGGTCAAACGCCTCAAAACAGCCACCGACGGAGAGTTGAAGGTAGTGGACTTTTACCACGATGACCCCATCAGCTCTTCCGTTCCGCCCCTAACCTTACCCAAAGGTGTATCATTGCCTACGCTAACTAAATATAACGGGGAGACAGACCTGAATGCTCACCTTATAACATTTAGACTTGAATGCGCATTACTTCAGGCATGGCCACACGCCATTTTGTGAGTGTTCCCTATGTCTCTCGCAGGGAGAGCACTTGATTGGTATCGGGCCTTGCCAAGAAACTTGATATTTTCTCTAGAGGAGTTGTTACATCAATTTGTTACCAGGTTCAAGTATAACTTGAAACCTAAAGCGACACT
>MNCI01012629.1:208229-311654 GCA_015680685.1 Gnetum montanum
CGCCGCCGCCGCTGCCTTGTTATTTGTTGCTTTTTTGCTTTTTTTTCACTTATCTTAATTAAAATTTTTTTAAAAATAAAAGAAAAAAAATATTTAAAACAAAATAAATGCTACCACATCCTGATTCCTTTGTAAACCAACTTCAGAAGCCCACACCAAAAATTTTGACGCAGACTCTCCTGTGCAAATTTTACGATAAACATACGGCCCGGTATGGCCTTAAACTGCCATGACATCTCGGTATGGCCTTAAACTGCCATGATGGCCCGGTAAGGCCTTAAACTGCCACATATAAACCCCCTACAGCTCGGTATGGCCTTAAACTGCCATCCACAGCCCGGTAAGGCCTTAAACTACCATGCGTCCCGGTGTGACAGTAAACCACCATCATACATGTACACACGACTTACGTTGCCAGAAAACATGGAATAATACCCTTTAGTTCATTTTGCTCTTTGTTCATTGGCAGGAGCAAGCTCGATGGATTATCAGCATTTATTTGCACCATTAATCATTGATGGACCCTACGGAAAGATCGCAAGGGACATCGACATAAACCTCATCCAGTTAAGTTTATCAACGGACGACGCAGTCATAGCCTCAACACAGCAAACACTAGACAATTACAAAGGTATGACAAAGCCCTTCGACATAGAAGTTGAAAACATTACCGAAGACCCGTTGATCGAAACCCCCATCACCATGCCTGATGGAGAAATTAAAATATTAAAACTAAGTACATTACTGCCACCCCAACTGGCCAAAGACCTAGAGAATGTGCTTAGGGACAACATAAAGGCATTCGCTTGGTCATACACGGACATGCCCGGATTAGACCCTTGAATCATCCAGCATAATATTATCCTTGATCCAAAATTGAGGCTAGTGAAGCAAAAAGCATGAAAGGTTAAACCTAAGGTGACATTGGCAGTTCGTAATGAGATCACCAAAATTTATCAGGCTGGTTTCATTCGGGCTGTCGATTACGCCGATTGGGTATCCAACATGGTCATTGTCCCGAAGAAGAACGGAAGCATTCGCTTATGCATTGACTTCCGGGATCTAAACGTAGCAACCATAAAAGATGATTTTCCCCTTCCCAGCATCAATCAACTTGTCGACTCGACCGCCAGGCACGCCCTATTATCTTTTATGGATGGTTTCTCAGGATATAACCAGATACGTATTAACCCGGAGCATCAACTCCGGACTACCTTCACGACACCATGGGGAGCCTTTTGTTATACAATGATGCCCTTTGGCCTCAAGAACGCTGGGGCCACATATCAACGAGCGATGACATTCATTTTTAGCGATTACATGTTACACTCACTCAACGACTACGTGGATGACATTATGGTTAAATCGAAAACATCAGAACAACATGTGCAAGATCTTGACTTAGTACTAAAATGTTGTTTAAAATATGAGTTGAGACTCAACCCAAAGAAATGTGTCTTCGGCGTCAAGACAAGCAAAATTCTTGGATTTATAGCCTCAGAAGCAGGGATACGAGTAGACCCCGATAAAGTTAAGGCGATAAAAAACCTGAAATCACCTGGCAACCTTACCGAACTTCGGGGTCTACAAGGTAGATTACAGTTTATTAGGTGTTTCATAGAAAAACTAACAGACAAATTAAAACCTATGAACCACTTACTATGCAAGAATGTCCATTCTGAATAGACTGCACAGTGCCAAGAAGCATTCGATAATATTAAAACGACACTTGCCCGATTACCCACGGTTTATCCACCTCAAAATGATAAACCATTTTACATCTACCTCGCCACTTCGGATTCGTCAATCGCGTCTATGCTTTGCCAGAAACAAGATGATGGAACTGAAGTCCCTGTCTATTACTTAAGCCATGCATTAGTTGCCCACGAAAAAAGGTATAATGAGGTGGAGAAGTCATGTTTAGCTTTGGTCTTTTCTCTAAGAAAATGGCGACATTACCTCTTCCGTAACCAAGTCAATATAATCTGCAAGGATAATGTGCTCAGAGCAATGACAGGAAACATTTACGAGACAAGTCGGATAGCCCGTTGGAAAGCCATGATAGTTGAGTTTAACCTACATTACATAGCGCAATCATCAGTAAAGGGTCAAGCCATAGCAAATCAAATGGCCACGTCACCAACACACGATCAAGCAACGATAGAGCTAGAATTCCCAGATGAAAATATAAGCGCAATAGACATAGTACCCAATGACTACGACACCATTCTAAACTTTGATGGAGCATCCACCTCTTGAGGGGGAAGTGCTGCCGCTGTCATCACCTATACCTCCGGCGAGATCCACCCCTTTGCTTATCGTTTCAACTTTCACTGTACTAACAACATAGCAGAGTACGAAGGTCTCCTCAGAGGTCTCGCGGTAGCACTAGCTTCAGACATCACACGATTGGTGGTCAGAGGAGACTCATAATTGATCTTAAACTAAGTCACAGATATTTATACATGCAAAGCGCAACATTTACAACCATACTGTGACTTGGCAAAACACTTAATGAAGGGATTTGAAAACATTGATGTGCAACACGTCTCTATAAATGATAATACCATCGTAGACGCTTTGGTCACCTTAGCGTTAAACATATCACCTGACATGTTCCATACATTACCAAGCTCCATAATCAGTTGCGCTGAACTACTAACCGATACTCTTGACACGTTGCCAATAGCGTCCGTTAGTACAACACACGCGATAGAATGGTATGATGACATAAAAGAGTACCTTCTACGTGGTGAAACACCGCAGCACTTAACGAACGCACAAAAGGACGCAGTACGAAAATGTTCTAAGCAATATGCACTGGTAGGGGACACATTGTATCGTCGATCGTACGAAGGCATACTGTTAACATGCGTTAGTAGCACTGATGCCCAAACCATCGTCGAGCAAGTACATGACGGACTATGCGGAGGACACATAGCACCAAAAGCAATGGCAACAAAGATTAGACGCTTAGGCTATTATTGGCTACACATGGAGTATGATTGTCTCTCCAAGGCTAAAACATGCAGTACTTGTCAAAGGCATAGTAATCTAATCCATGTCCCACTAAATGAATTGCATATAGTGCAAATCACATGGCCCTTTCAAAAGTGGGGGTTGGACCTTATCAGACCAATAACACCCTCGTCTTCTACAAGGCATAGTTTCATCATAACCGCAATAGAATATTTCACGAAGTGGGTAGAAGCTATGCCCCTTCGAAAGACCACATTTAAACACGTATGCAACTTCATTCTTGAAAATATTATAACCCGTTTTGGCATTCCCATGACTATCATCACTGACAACGGGTCACAATTTAGCAGTGCTGAAACCAAAACTTTCTGTGAAAGTCTGGGGATCAAAAACTCGTTTTCATCCCCTTACTACCCTCAGAGTAATGGGCAAGTAGAGGCAACAAACAAAACCATCATCATAATACTTAAAAAGATGCTTATCCAAAGCAAGCGAAGGTGGCACAAACAGTTGGTATACGCATTGTGGGCATATCATACTACACATCGGACTTCAACAGGTAAAATGCCATATAGTCTTGTTTATGGTTCAGAAGCTGTTTTACCCTTGGAATTATAGGTACCATCTTTAAGGATCACACTCTCTGGACTCCTCTACGAAGGGCAAAACAATGACCTACGCATCATTGACCTAGACTCGGTGGAGGAGGAACGTATACGTGCACTGGATTAGATCGAGTGGTACTAAAAACAGCAACGACAACACCATTGGCACAGCATTCATAAGCACCCCATCAAAGAATGTGACCTTGTACTTAAGGTCATTCGAGAACACCCAGACAAATTCTCAGCCAACTGGGAAGGGCCTTGGTCACCAAAGCATACGCCAACAGAGCATTCAAGTTAGCTGATATGGAAGGGAATGAGCTTGCAAATCCTACTAATCACTTGTTCCTGAAACTGTTCTATATTTGAGTACAGGCTCAGGTATGTGCGAGTCCTAGCATCATGACTATAAAATGATACCACAGAGCGTTCTGGAATCATGACTATAAACTGATACCATAGAACAGTCTTGGATCATGACTTAAAACTGATACCACAGCTTGTCCTGGCATCATGACGATAAACTAATACCACACGATGTCTGCAATGAAAATAAACTAGCTCCTGTCCGGTACAATAGTAAACTACCACAGTTGCACTCGCCAGAGTCCGCTAAGACTATAAATTGGTTTGCCTCTTCACGGTCCGCTAAGACTAGAAACTGGCAATGTACCGTCAGCCACGACGCTAAACCAGAAATGTCCAACGGGTTATGACATAAAACTAACCCATGATAGTCCACTAAGACTATAAACTGGCAAGTTCATCTCTGGTTCCTCAATGGTTGCGTTCAAACTTCATCAGAATTGCTGCATCGCTCGCCATCGGACGATCCTACCAACATTGTTGCCATTCATATACAGTGCCTGAAATCTCTTCCAGTGCCTTTGTCCCATCCGTAGCTATTTAAGTCTAAGCTTGCTTACTCACTCGTAGTTTTCATGTCTTCCTGGAGTTGTGTTTGTAGGATGACACTCAGAGGTGTTCGTACAAGAATGCACTTTGTCATAAGTAGCAAGGTGAGACATTGTTCATAGCACACGTGGCAAGACTAAATCAAACCATTCACTAGTACATCCCTATCTCCCGGTACATTTCCTATCTATTCATAAACATACTCTACTCAGCCACACCTCTGATACATCCAGTACACTCAAAACTTTGAGCATGCTGTTGCACACTGTAACACCTCGAAGCAGTTGCAACACAAAACATAGCACTTGAGCATGAGTACAAGATCAAAACAAAGCTTCTTCCAGAAAAAAAATGGTCTCTTCCTAAAAACAAACACAAGATGAGACGACAGTTGTCTTGAAAACAAATACTCATGTCAAAAATGATCGAGTGACATCCTGTTGCATGGCTTTGGCTCTCCGCCAACAGGCTTCCCCCTAAAACACTAAACAAGGGCCCTGTTTCTCCAAAGAATGCAACACATCGTCACATGGCTTTGGTCTCGCCAACAAGTTCTCTTGGACACTAACAAGAGTCTTGTTCCGCCAAAGGACGCGCATTGTATACCTTGATTCCAAGTCTGCTACATAATGGCTATTGACAAGGATTAGCATGATACACACCAGAGCATCCCCTTTACCAAGCACAATCCCTTGATCAGTTCCCAATCTTCACAATCTCCACGTCCCTATCCAGCTACAAGTTTTACTTCTCCAATCCTATGTACTACTGAACATGGTGCGATGATGTCTAGTCATGCGGCAAAGGACAAAGTCTTCATTGAGTTGCTTGTGGTGTTTTGCAGTTCTTTGTCGACGCTTCTCGGGTCGATTCCTCCAAGCGTCAACAAAGAGGGGCCAATGAAACACCATAAAATTTTGAGCTTAGTACTTTTCCAACAAGAACTGAGCTAAGTCATGACATTCCTCAGCATGGCTGAAGCTTGAGGACCCCGCAAATAGCTTCAAGTGGAGTTGAACCCAACAAGAAGCAGGTCCCTAGGACCCATAGACGACCATGACATCTGCTATCAAATCTGGCAAACTTCGGAGCCTAAAATACTTAGTTTACACTAAGTATGTATTCTCAGCGTATACGCCCGATGTTCATAGCGTATACGCCCTAGATTGTATCTAGAGCGTATACGCCTAGCGTAGATGGCTCACATGTATGCTCAGCAGGTACAACTGATGAATACGCCTGGCATGCAATCCCCGAAGATGGAAATAGCACTGCAGAGCAAGATTTGGTACAAGGCAAAAATTCACACGAACAGAGCATCCATCAGCGTATACGCCCAGCATCCATCAGCATATATGCTCAGCGTATACGCCCAGAACATCCAGCGTATACGCCAGCATCCACAACGTATACGCCCAGAGTTTACGCCCGCCTGATGCAGCGTATATGCCTAGCAAATGTAACATATACACTTGTAAATTTTATTCTTTCGCACCCGGTCAACACGCCACGTGTCACCCAACCCGCACCTAGCATCAAAACCTGTATAAAAATCTCAATTTTTCACTAGATCAAGAGGTTGGCAATTTTGAACAAAAACCAGAGAAAAATAGAGACGCTGAGAACTAGGGCAGAGAACCTTGTACTCTAGACAACCCTGTACGCTGAGCATACAGCCTCTATGCTGTGCCTATGGTTTGAACCAGCCCACAGTCATCCTTGCATCCACTGGGGCTATTCGTCCACCTTGTGTCAAAGCCACAACTACGTGAGACCGGTGCATTGTAACTCTCATTTTGAAATACCATTGTTACATTTTCCTTCTAAAATATGTTACAGTTTACATTAATTTTTGCATGTATACCGTTTACGCTGTTTTACGTTTATGCTCCATTCACATCAGTTACGCTGTTTACGCTCTGCTTTACGCCTGTTACGCTGTTTACATCTAATTTAGCGTATAGCACTTCGGTATACGTTTGGGGAAATCCTTGCCTGATCCGCGTGCAGACCACTCAAGGTACTCTGCCTTCGTCTATTCTAGCTTGCCCTCAAGCTTAGGTAGGGTCTTCTGTGCATGTCCGGTCATCCCTCGGTTTCTGTTTCCTTCTAGCCGGAGATCGATGATTTCAGACGGCACAGGCACCTCCAATTAACATAGGCAATGTGTTAAGGGAGACATGCCTCATTACAGAAAATATGAAAACTAGGCTACAATGTAAAAAGTCTCGTTCTATGGAAGAACCTCCCCATACAAATGAAGAGAGGGGGAGAAAGCTGCGAATCAAAGTTCGCAGAGTGCAACCGCTAGTTCGTAAGTGTGCTTATCTGTCTAATTAGCATATTACTTGCTACGCTGTGCTATGCTATGCTACGCTATGTAGCATAGCATAGTGTAGCACCCATTTCAAGTTGGAGCATGCTACTTACTTTGAACATGTTTATCAAAAGAGGAAGAAGAAGAGTTCTTGGCCCCTGAAGTAGGGGCGCCCATTGAAGAAAAGAAAGAAGAGGCCCCAGCTATAGAAGAAGAGGCCCTTGTTGTGGAGGAAGAGGCCCCAGCTATTGATGATCCTTTCATGGAGTGTGCCTTAGTGCCTGAGAGGCATATGAGTGTTGAGGATGCTGCCATGATTTTGTGTTAGCTAGAAGGAGAGGGGCTGCAATTTGATGTTGGTGAGTTTGATCGTTTGCTTGACAGTGTGTCGATGGATGATCCCCCTGCTATCATCCCTAAGGGTTTTCTGGATAGGAGCTTTGCATTATCATTTATGTTATTCACCAATTTTTTTGTCCTCCTCTTCATCATTGCTAACATGTTTTATTATGCAGCGAACACCACTATTAATTCCCCTGACCCTTCTTCCTCGATCTGTCCCCGACCATGGACCGAGACCCTTAATAAATTTACCTTTATGGAGGGGGTGGTTGATGACATGATTGATCGCCTCAGGTAGATTGATCCTAAGATAGGTGTGTTGAAGTTATGCTCTCTAAGTTGTTGCATTTTTTGCTATGGCATTGTGACTAACACTTTCGCATGTGTGATTGATAGCTTCTCGTCTCAAGTGGGATCCTTGACAAGCCGTTGAGGTCGACGTTGTGCCTAAACTTCCTCCAAAGGTAGCTAAGGTGCCTCATCATATATATGAGGAAACAAGTAAATGTGTATTGTACTCAGCATGCTCCTTATGGGAGTGCAGGCCTGTCAATGAGGAGCTCTAGAAGAGGGTACAAAGACTTGAGAAAGAGAAGGCCAACCAAGCCACTGAGTTAGAGGACCTTCAGTTTAGTAATGAATTCCTATTGGCTCGTGACACTCGTGATGGCAGTTAGCGTACAACCATTATTGACTATGCAAGATATTGGATAGCAGTATAGAGTAAAAATGAGGCCACTAGTGAGATTATTGAATAGAGCATGCAGATGGACCTTCTAGCCCAGAAGAACCAAGATTGGAAGGATTATAGCGCAAAGCTGTATGAATGGGGATAGGCACAAAAGAACCATAAGCATATGTATAAAATGGAATGTGCCACCTATCGTAAACAATACCGGGATGCTTCTGTTGAATTGCATACCTATAAGCTATTCCTTGATGTCATTGGCATTTCTAGAGCCTATGAGAAGTTCATGCAATAGGTGACGATCAGTGAGTCTCCTAAAAGGGAAATGACCTTACCTGTCAGGAAGGCCACCACTGCCACCTTTTTCCCAGGATAGCCTTGGAGAAAGGGAAAGTTGCGGCAAGCATTAATCTGGGAGAGGAAAATTGGGCCAACCTCACTGAGGAGGAGATCCTACAACGTCTTGCGGTTGGCATGGATAGGATACCCTCCAAAATGGATGCGAGGCCATCTTTGGTTAGTCACTCTTTATTATGTCATAGTTTATTTTATGAGAGCCTTTGTTGTAGTTTTGATTCACTATTTTATTTTCTACCTTATGCAGGATCCAAATGGAGATGCAGGACACAATGGAATAGGAAACAGGGATGCTGATGAAGATTTATAGTGTGGTGGTGAAATATTTTTATTTTTATTTTTGAATTTAAATTTTTTGTAAATATTATTGGATGGATTGGAATTTGATGAAGAACATGGTGTAAAATAATTATTTTATTTCGTTTAATCTGTTATATTTTATTTTTTGTGTTTTTGGGCCCAGTGAGGGCCTCTTGTTTTAGTTTTAGGCCATTTTGGGCCATTGCTTAATGATGATTTTTTTTCTATTTTTGTTTTAGGGAAGTAAAGTTGCCAATTTTAGGCCTTAGCAGGCCATGATGGTAGTTTAAGGCCATTCCGGGCCGTGCTAGTTTTAGGCCATTTTGGGCCATGCTAGTTTTAGGCCGTTTTGGGCTATGCTTAATGATGATTAATGCAAGTAACAGTCATGATGTAAATGATGGACATGTTGTAAATAGTAGACATGATGCAAACAATTAAAAAAATGTAAATAGTGATCATAATGCTAAAAATGACTGTGATGCAAACAGTGAACGTGATGCTAAAAATGAACATAAAGAAAATAGTGAACGTGATACTAAAATTAAGACAAAAGGAGATAAAAAATGTTAAAGCCAAGCCTTTATGAAATTGAGTTAGAGGTAATCTCTAATTATGCAGTTGTTTCCTAACCCATCATGGGCTAGGAGAGGCATTTGGCTGAGAGGCTTTGTTATGGTATTCTTCGATGTCGTTGTCTACCGTCTGAAAAGGAAACTCAGCCCACATAGTTTCTCTATTTGAGTCGGCATTTTTAGCTGGCTCATCAATCAAGCAAGGGGTTTGAGCATGAACAAATGCTTCATTCTTAGAGATTACTACCTTTGAACCCTGCTCCATGTCAACGTTGTTTATGGCTTGGGCAGCCGCTTCGTCACCGTAGATCACCACTTCCCTACCTGCATAGGGTAGGTGGATCTCTTGATGTATCAGTGAAGAGATAGCCCTTAATTAGGCCAACCATGACCTCCCCAAGATCAAGTTGAACCTGGAAATATCTTCCATCACAATAAACACTGCACTTGTGGGGAACTGGTCCCCTGCCACAAAGTTATTGTGGACAGTCCCTTTTATCACTACGCATGCCTTGTTGAATGATTTCGGGCATGAAGTTCCCATGGGCTTGATTTGATTAACCAAGCCTAGTTATGGGAAATGGAATGACATTAGTAGTAGCCTCATCATCAATGTGTACCCTTTGGATCTTGTACTGGCTTACCCGAATTATGATGAACATGGGTGTTGTCATCACTTGACCCTTTTTAGGGTCATCCTTAATGGACTTATTGTGAAATGTCAACTAAGCTGGCCATGGTTCTTCAGCCGTAGAGAGAAGCATGATAGCATGAATTGCTTTCTCTTCAGCTGACATATTTTCGTCAACTAGGATGGATGCTAACATGCGAACCATGGCCTTGCGATGCACCGTGGAAGTCATTATCAGGTCAAATAGGCTTAAGGTTGTGTTTTTATGCTTCAGGGCCTCTTTGACTTGCGTAAGGGTGTTGAGAAGGTCCTATCCACCATCTTGTTGTTTGCTACCCCTTTCCTCTTCTATTCATCCTAGAAGACGAATCTCCCGAGGGGAAGTGGTTTTCGGTTGAGCATTGGCCCTTCTTTGGGGGGGGGGGGGGGGGGGGGGGGGGNTGATCACGTATGTGCATTGTTACTAGTTGTTGATGATGAAGGGGCCATGAGAATTAAGGATAAGGGGGTAGGCTTGGGGGAACCTAACACGGTGCGTTCCCTAGCCATCTTGTCTGCTAAACGCTCTTCCTATTTTTTTGAACAGGGAGGCTGTGGTGCGGTTTATGTTGCCTGGCTTTGGATGGTAGAGGAGCTTGGATGTTTTGGCACCTTAATGATAAATGGTGCTTGTTGTGTTGGTGTGGGTGGTGGTGCAACTCTGAGCACAAAGGGTGTGACAGACATCTAACGAGGAACTTTAAGGACAAACGGTTGCTGTGATGTTTTTGTTGGCATTTTTGCATTACGAGGAGGCACGTGCACCACGAATGGTTGCTATGGTGGTTCTGGATTATTGTCAATGCTAATGATGTTGATGGTGTACCCTATATTGTTAACATTCAAGGGGTCTTTGTAAACATGCATTGATTGATTCTCGGGGTGAACGGGACTACTTTCATCCAAGATCAATTTTCCTTGATCAATCATCCATTGGATGTCATATTTTAGTGCCAAGTAGTAGTTTGTATCATGACCACACAGTTGGTGATAGTCACAGAAATGTTCTAGCCTAAAATTCTTAGGGACATGTGGCTCATTGGGCATAGCTAAGGAGGGGTTTCTAAGAACTTTGCAATACCTTTGATGGCATTTGATTGCCTCCTCCGACATCTATTTATGTTGTATACACTTAGCTCCCAACAATTGCTTCAGGAGTTCTAAAGGCTTAATGGGTAAGAAGGTTTTTTTGGAGTGATCCTTGCACTCAAAGTTGGGCCTTAGCTAGGTTGGTGCCATAGGTGTTGATGTTGAGGACTATCTAGTCTTGCTTGAGCCAGGTGTGGCATTGGGTGCTGTGGCCACCTTTTTGTTGTTGCTGTTGTTGGGCTTACTTTCCTTGGCCACAGTAGCCACTGTTGTTGCAGTGGCCTTGCCATTTTCTTTATCCTTCTTGATGTGTGCATTTTTATAGGTGACATAGGCTAGGTCCTTACTAGCTTTGGCTGCATCCTGAATGCTCTTGGTCTGTGCAAACGCCTAGTTGAGGGACCGTAGGGCTAGATAGTAGAGCTTAGACTTAATGAAGTCATTTACCACTTCGTTAAAGATGGCCAACAAGTGGGCCTCAATAATAGGCTCACGTATCTTGTTTAAGGTTGCACTCCACCACTGTATGAATCTCTGCATGGATTCTAGAGGATCCTACTTAACGCTCATGAGTTGGTCTAGTGTGACCTCCAGTTTCAGGTTGTATTTGAAGCGGGTCACGAATTGACTTAGCAGCTCCTCCAAGGTAGAGATGGAGGTGCGTGGGAGCACATGATACCAGTCTAGAGCTTTTCCTGTTAGAGACATGGTAAAGACACAGATGATGATGTCTGGCCATGGTTGTAGCAATAGAGATTTGGACCTGAACGTTACCAAGTGCACGTTGGGATTGCCCTCCCTGTTGTATTTTGTAAATTGGGAGAGTTGCACCCCAAGAGGCAACGTAAGCATAGGGATAGTTGAGCTAATAGGATCATCATGGTAAAAGTCCATGACCTGCATGATTTCAGAACCGGCTACCTTGAGGCATTTGATTTCGTCAGTGATGGTCTGGATGAGTTGGAAGGCTTGATCTAGACCCAGGGACATTGTAGACAGTTGTGGGGCTACCTAAGTAACCATCATGGGTGGCGCTGGTGGGGCGGTGGCCATTGGTGGCATCGTGGGGCTAGTTACTTTTCTGGTTGGTGGGGCAGGCCACAGCCTTGTGTTTGCTTGTACCACTTGTGGGACTTGGTATGCATGGTGTTGGATGTAATGTGACATCTGAGAGGGTTGCGTAGGAGGTAGAGAAGTAGCTAACACCCACCATGCATCTGAAAGCAGGTCTACTGCTGGTGGTGGGATGAGTGTAGATGAGGGACCAGGAGCGAAACTGACATGCGATTGTGACATGGGCAGAGTGTGCACATATGGTAGTGTAGCCATAACTAATGTTGGGTATGATGCAGGAACAGATTGAGAAGGGAGGATGAATCGGAAAGAAGTTAAAGGGCCCACTTGCTGGTACATTGAAAACATTGGGTGACTACCCATTGTTGAAGAGGATGTGGGCTATGACAGGGTTGTGGCGACCATGAAAGGGGTAGAAGAAAAGAGTGGGTTTGACCAGAAGACCATGGTGGAAGGGATAGCTGTGTGTAGATCTGGCCACCACCTTCGGAGTGGGAGTCCAAGTCTTCCTGCCCATCCTGAAATGCTTCATCATAATGGGATGCTATGTCCTATTCCCTAGACCTACTCACTTGTATCAGTTGGTTTAGTACCCATTGATACGCTTGAGTTAGTGGGATGGTGACATCAGGAGTAGGGATGAACTCCCTCCCGTTCTGGTGGAGGAACTCAAAGTTACATTTATCCTCGAGTTCCTGACGATATAAGGGTAGATTCACTTGGACTTTTGTATCGAGGAAATCATATTTCTCTGTGTCTTACGCCAAGTGCTTGGTTGACAAGTGTCGCAGCCTAAGAGACTATCGCTGTACCAACACTAGGCTAGGTGGTCGCTTAGGACCTATCATGCTTTGAACAAAGTAAGGCACCTCCAGGTTCGAGGTGGGAATGATAGTGATTGTAGGAATAATTTTCTATTTTAAAAATGGAAACTGTAGGAGAGAGAGGCTGAAAGTGGGTACGTTGGGGAGTGTCAGAAGCTGGCTTCCTTCACTGCTACGCCTACTATGCTAAGCAGGACTGCTACATTGAGAGGCTTACTACGCCACATGAGATGCACGAAATGTAGCGTAGTCAACCAATTAAATGCAGTATGGTAAGTGGTTGGAGGCTTTCATCCTATCAGATTCCAGAGGAATCGTCATTAGGACCAGTCTGCACCACATGGTGTGTAGACAACCACAAGGATGTCACACCTACGCTAGTAGGTGACGGAGTACAGACAGCGTGTAGGATTACCCGTAATATGCAGAAAGGGCACAAAAGGCCTCCTTCTAGTGCCAAAAATTGTAGTAACCAAAAACATTGGTGGCTAGAACACCGAGAGGTCATCGAGGGTATAGCCAAACCCTGGATCCATGTGAGGGCTGTGCTAGAGTAAACAGAAGCGGGGTGCCCTGAATAGTTTGGTCGATTAGACAGGGACTTAATCGATGTATAATAATCTTTCGTAAATGTTGGTTTTAAGGATGTTATGTATAACTTAAGTGATAAATGTAAATTGATAAGCAAGGATGTAATATATAGTAACAACAAAAATGAGATGAAAAAAGCTTAAGTGAGAAAGTGCACCGCCCTAAGATCAGGGAATTTGATCTTTGTTTAACTAAAGGATATGTACAAATGATGTGTAGTTTGGATAGACATAGCTTATTATGAGGTGTATGGTCACAGCTCCTTAAACTGCTGTCAACAACTTACTAATAAGAACCTCTTGCTTCCTCTCCTTGCCAAAGCTAATCACTAGAAAGCCAAAATTCCAAAAATGCCAAACTTAAAAGCCGACCATAGGAAAGATGATTCCAAAAGCCAACCATGCCAAAAGAAAAGCCAACCCTTTGAATGTTGTTTGTCGGGGTATTTATAAAGCCAGATGCAGGAGAGAAACATGGTTTCGATGCCATGTGTCCTGGGTCACACAAAGTGCAAAAATGACTATGCTATGTTGCTGTGTGATGTTGTGTTGCAGTGTCACGCTGGTGTGCTATGCTACAATGTGAGGCTGAACATGAAGCTTGCTGTACTATGACCATACCGTTCAAGTTGCATGTGCCAAAATCCAGTGAACTACCATGTTTGTTATTAAGAATCCCAACAATGAATGCAAAGTGGAGCCTATGCTCTAGGACTATGTCTTCACTACTTTTTTGAGTAGGGTCAAGCGTAGGGACAACTTTGGGGATAATCAGGGGGGGTGCAAAACAAAGAAAACTTGTTGATTTTGTCTATTGAAGAAATGCCAGGATGAGAGTGACCATTGCCAACAAATTCTAGGGCTAACTAGAGATGCTTTGATGCTTTCACATGAGTGTTATGCTACTTACACTGTAGCATATGGGCATAGTGTAAACACTTGCATGCTATGTTATGCTACGCTGCATAGCATAGCCATGAGTCTTGAAAGAAATCTTACCTGAAAGTCGAGAATACCTATTTGAGGCTTGGCTAGGCAAGCAACTGCAACCCTGTCTTTCATGTTGAAAGGTCCTGGGACTTGTAGAGTTCATCCTTGAGACACTTTTGTGCTTTGTGTCCTTGCTACGCTGTGCTATGCTACGTAGCATAGCACAGCGTAGCAACCAATGTGACATGTATTCCTGTCTAATTTGCAATGCTTTGTTGAGCAATTCTACTTAGGGCCCAAGGGGCGAAGCAGGACATGCAATCTTGGAGGTTTGAATGTGGCCAAGTGCAATCCCTTTGCTAGGAACCACTTGGTAGAGGACCTTGGTGCAATCTATCCTTGCTACGCTACGCTATGCTGTGTAGCGTAGCACCCAGTTTGGCTCGAATTATGACTTACTTTGCAAACATTTTGTCACAGGATGTTAGTCATGTCCTGGTGCGGCAGCAGAGCAAACCTATTTGACGGTTGAAGCATGGGCAAATAAGCTTACTCCATCAGAATCATATGAGTAGGAGTATTGTCAAAGTGCATCCCTACTACGTAGCATAGGGTAGTGTAGCACAGTGTAGCAGTCAAATTGAAATGATTTCTGAGAAAACTTGCCACATTTTGCTGCATCATGTTGCATTAAGGTTGAAGTGGGGCAGATATCTCAAAGGGCTGAGTCATTGTCAATATGCATCTTGGGTGCCCAATCAGTCTTCCCAAAGCCTGCTACGCTGTGCAACATAGCGTGGCATAGCAAGTCTCGTAGTTAGAAAACTTGCCAAACTGTTTCACTCATCCTAAACACTTTTAGCCGCTCCTATCATGGTCCCTGGGTAGATTGTCAGCTGGGTCAGGTGTCAAGTTGGGTAGGCTAGAGGGTGTAGCAAACCTATCAGCCTGGGAGATAGAAAATTTTCTAGACTATACAGTCTACCCCTGGCACCTCTTTCATGCAAACTTGCCTTGTGGCTGGGTGCTATGTTGACTATGCTACAGAGGATGACAGGCAAGCTCCAAAGCAACACTACAAGCATTAGGACTTCCGAGGTGCCATGTCGTCTACACAGTCCATTGTGACATCATGTTTGCAGAGATCCTTGCCCAAATTCTGGGACTACTGAATTGTGAGAGTTCCAAAATGAAGAAAAGATCTTGAAACTAAGAAAGACGCCTCTAAATGATGTAAGAAAATGAAATATGGAAAACTAAAATTGCTCATAAAAGAAAAGTAGCTAAAGTTCATATGCCTAAAATAGATAAGATATAATCAATGTTATAAATTATATTCTTAGAAAAAGTACCAAATCTATGAATGCTACAAGTGCATGTACATAAATCCTAATGCACAATCTACTGATAGTGAAATATGAGAAAGTTTATGATTTACAATGCAAACCTATGCAAGGGTAGAACCTAATAAAACACCATTAGGTGAGGAAGAGTCAAAGGCTCTTACTTGCAATCACTAATTAACAAGGTTGAAAATGATGTGCATGACATGAACTTCTTATGACATGATGGCACCAATCTCATACATATACCACTATGCTCTCTCAGCTGTAAGAGCTTCTACCTCCTAAGACAAAGGAACAACAGACACTATGTCAATTTTTAGGTGAAATAGATATAGATTTCAAATTCCTATAGTCATGTTAACCCTAACCCTAACCTCAACTAACTTTTTCCTATTTCTAACTTGAGCCATTCTCTAAAGGCTAGGAAATTTTAATCATAAGGTTTATCTCACATATGTAACATTTAGAATGATAATAAAATCTTCCTATTTCACTATCCAAGTTATCCTAACTAGAATAAGCAAAAAGGAAACTTTTAGTTTCTACACAAGGAAATACTAATTCTAACACAACTAACCAACTCATCCACAACTAACGTAACTTCAAACAAGGAACATAAACCCATTAATAAAACTTAACTAATTATAACTTGTCCATGTAACTCACTATCTATGAAATAAAATATAATGAAACTTGCTAATATTAATCTATCTTACATAAAGCATCTATAAAGAACCATACAATCTCTAACCAACTATACTACTAACCAATAAAATATATAGTATCTAACTAAAGATGTAATATAAAAGTCTAGCATGTAATAAAATTATATACTATATCTCATCTAATCCATAAAATATGAAAGATAATTTAACCATATAAAATACATCTGAATCCATGAGATACATGCTTACCATACAAATAATAATAATAATATACATGGCATACAACCACATCATTACACCTAACCAAGCATAATTAAGCTCCAATAATAATTGCATAACAAGCATGACATTCATATACTAGTTCATGGTACCTAGTATACCCCCAAGTATAAGCCAATGTCCATGGTACCTATTAACTAGTTCAATCAGATTAATGCATAAGCATAAAATATCAAAATGCATAAGTTATATAAATGTATATCATGTTACACCCTTGGTCTAGGAATCCTTTTTGTTATTTTATTGGTATGTTTACCTTGTTTGGTTTTGAATCCTTAGCTCTTTATTTGCTAAATTACTTATTTTTAAATATTTGATTACTTGGCAACCTAGTTTGCTTATTTCTATATAGTTATGATTATTTTCCTTATAACCTATATATATCTTATGTGAAGTTATACGATGTTTAACTATGACTTAATATACTATATGATCTTGATTACTTTATTAGATGATTCCTAATTGTTTTATCCTAATTATTATTTTAACTATTATTTTATGTCATCCTTTTATATTATCCCACTATGTGGTTATTTAGTTTCAAATTCTTGACCTCATACTTGATAATGAATATTTATTTATTTATTTTTTACATAAGTTATAATAGTTTAGAAGTAATTTTCTATAAAAGCTATTGATGAGCGATGAGAATTTCAAATACCTAACCACAAAATTTATAAGCGTACACATACAACTGGCTCACAATTCATGGATGGTACAATATAATTATATTAGTGAGTTAATGATAAGTTTGTGATCGTTTTTTTCTCACCAGAGTTACTAAGGGTTAAAATGTATGATTTAACTCTAAGTTAGGTATATGGTTATTTCATGCTGAATGGCTCTTAAAGGACTAAAGTGAAATATAGTGAATTAAATATAAATTTTGTTAAATTAGAACAATGAAAACGTAAAGTTATTCTAGCTTAATGATGATAAGTATCCATACCTAACTTTTCAGACATGCCCTAGGCTAATATAATCGTTACTTGGATTACCAAGTGACTAGCTATTAAGTGAATCAAGATTAGCCATTATTGGATTACCAAATGATTATATTTATGCACTTGAAATTGGTTGTACCTATTATGCCAATTAACTAATGGAAATTGGAATGTAAATGACATTAGAAAAATTAATTTAATAGGAAAGTAAATCTAATTCTAAGTGAAATGTTACAATGGTAAAGAACAATTTTGATCTTCATTTTCATGCATGAATTGCATCCAAGAACAATCCACTTGAATAAAGATGCTAGACAACTATAGTTTATCACACTATGGGTACTTACAATGTTCACTAAATTCAAGAAAACAAATTGATATAGTTTCGCTAAGTGTTAAGTAAAGATGGATTTCACACAATGGTGAGCTTGTATTCATAAGCATGGCTATGGTCTACTACATCACAACTATGACATTGTATGTTGATTTATGATATTATATCTATGACATCGTAGATACGATATCATAGCTACCATAATAGCTTGATTTATCATACCTCCATGACTAACTAAAAAATTGTCCTTCAGTTAAAAAAAAAAGGAGCATAGAGTTATTCCAAAAATATGGGTTCTTACAGACTCAAAGACATATTCATATATATATTACACAAATGATTGACTTTGAATGTCATATCTTAATTTGATCGAATTAAAAAAATTTCATGCAAAGAATAATTAATAATATTTCTTAGAATTCAAAGTTCAAAATAAAAATTAAAGCTTTGTGTGATCTTTACAAAATGTTATTGCAGCTCTTTATATTGTTCTTGGTGGTGATGGATTCTACTACATTGATCACTCATGGGATTTCTTTTCTTTATCATTAGACTTCTTAAATTGATATCAAGTCAACAAGGTTCTTAACTTTTCTTCTTCTTTCTTGGGATCATGAATAGTTCACATTACTTGAGCAATGTTTTCTAGCATCAAAACCTCCCAAGGATACAACAACTGTGGAAACATTTCATTCATATTTACATACCATGTTGTAAATTGGGTTCTTTTAACCTCAAAAGACTTGACTAGTTTTTGTAGTTCTTGATAATCAGTCATTATCCTAGCCAAGTTTGCTACTACATTCTTTTGGTCTTGATAATTGGATTTTACTACTTGGAATTTAAAATTGGCAACATGTAGCTTCTATTGAGCATGCTTTTTTTTTTTGTGAACTCCTTTTTATACATTAAATACATTATGGCTAGTTATTATTTTAAGTCAGTCCTAGGTATACCTATTGTTAACATGGATATGTTGTCATAGCACAAATTTACAAACTTCATGTATTCTATCAAATCTTGGGTATGTAGGTCCTTGTTCTTAAGCTTTTCTTAATGTATGAAAGCAATGTTGCCTAGGATAGCATGCTAATTTTGTAACTACTACATTAGTAAATTTATCTTAACTTTAGCCATTTGGATTTTCTTCTTATTAACTTATTTATACATCCCCATTTGATCTCTGAAATTTTCTTTGGTCTTTCCATGTTTGTTAGCCTTGTTTTGCCATGTGCTAATTTCAATGGTAGACTTTTGACGTAATGCTAGTACTTCCTCTATGGATAAGTTCCTATATTCTTAGGCTAATTATCTGATATCTAGGTTGAGATGAATAAACTACTCCCTTAGCTAATTAATGCTCCCTTTAAGAATGTGCTTCTCTTTCTCAACATTGGTCAACCTGAGATTCTCAGTAGCAATTTCTTTATTTTCCTTTTCTAGAATAATAATGGCTTTTGTGTAAGCATATATTTGTACATTAGCAACTGATGCACTTCATGTTGCTTTTTATTTTTCTATCTTATGTTAGTTTTATGTGACCATCATTTGATTTTATTTGGTCATATTAGAATTGTGGTACTTACTTTAGTTCTACATATTTAGTAGGATCTTGTTTTGTTAGATAGAGTTGAGATAAATTCTCCTTCAATCTTTGTACTTATGCCTCTACATGTTGCATATTGGTTTCTATAATAACTAGCTTTCCCTTAGTTGAAATTATTTCAGATTGGATTGCATTGATATCACTTGGGATATCAAAGAGAATTTGCATGAATTTTCTTGTCTGTGGTAGTTTTTCCAATGCATCTTCATTCTTTGTTGGATACATCAAATCTTTTCATTTTTCCTTATCTTTTTCTAATGTTCATGCTAGAGTTTAAACATCTTTGGCTCTTGAAATATTAGATGTTAGTATAATGAAAAGATTAAAAGACTCCTTGAGATGATTAATTATTACTTCTACTACTCCTTGCACATCATTTTTCTGCATCATAACTCTTCTTCTCTTATCTTTAATGTCATCTCAAAGGATGTTATGTTTCTTAAAATCTATTATGTCTAGTAATCTTCCTTAACTTGTAAAGAAACTTGATCACTAGTGGATATTATAAACACTATAGGTTGACTATGATTCTCTTTTACTTGGTACATGCTTAGCACCTCCTTGCTACCCTAGCTTATTGCTTTGACTATTTACTATACATGGCTTATGAATGATCTATAATCCATTTATTGGGCTAGTGGAGCACTTAGTCCTGCTTGTTCAGTTGCTAGTATCGATCCACTAGGTCCTATTTTTTTTGTTCATATAATTGGAATGTTGGTTGCTAGTGTTGATCTTGTTACTAATTCAATGCTTGCAAGTTTTTCTACTTTATCTTTCTTTAGAGGTACTAGCTTGAAGATTTTGGTATATGATGCATTTTGAGAATTTTTGAGGATATCCCTGGTATATCCTAAAATACATACCTATCTCTTCAAATATTCTTTGAATCTTCAAAAATAGCAAATGTGCCATATTAGCTTGGAACTTTTCCATCAAAATGGTGGTTCCTCTAGCAGCATATGTTAAGATTTGATTCAATCTCTTAGATGAAAACATATAATATGTGCCCATTTTGAAATAAGCCTTTTTAGTTGTGAACAATCCATTATACTCCCTTTTGATTGTCTTATAGGATCTTTGCAACCAAAGGTTTTTTGCATCTATGTCAAACTTTGTAGAAATTTGGGCAATGTTGGCTCTAATATTTGGCAAATTAAGGGTCTTGGCAATGACATCAATTAAACAAGGCATTATTACAGCTTCAATTTTCACTCTTACATTATCTTATCAATGATGCCAAAATTAATGTCTCCTCGAGGTATCATTCACCATTGTTATAGATTGTAGTCTTTTAGTGCAATGCGTATTTGATTGTATTTGCTATAACCATCCTAAAAGTTATAATACTAGGGTCCTATTATAAAGTCTAAGACTTCATCAACAAATAGTAAAAGGAAATGGGTTTTAAATATTTCCATGTTTAATAGTCAGAATTCTATATAGACCCTTTACTTGTCAACTTTCTTTGGAATAGTGATCAATGAACTAATCCATTCACTATTCATAATAGGATAGATGAACTCTACCTTGAGTAGCTTTTCTAATTCTTACTTGACTTGCTGTGTAAGTTTTGGACTTAATTCTTGTTGAGGTGGATGGCATGATTTGATGATTAGATCTTTGTATATGTGATGTTAACAAATGCATGGATCTATGCTTGTTATTTTATCATAAGACCATGTGAAAGGTGTTGGCCATTTGTTTACAGTGTTAAGTATTTTTTCTTTGGATTCTTATCAAGATTGACATTGATAATTACTAGATTTTCATTATTCAAAAATGCATATTCTAGTATATTTAGTAGTGTCTTGAGTTATAAGCTAGTTCAAACTTCCTACGTTTAATGTCTTCTTCTTATTGAAACTTTGTGTAAGAAAGTTTCCTTCTTAATTACTTCATCCTATTTGTCTCTTCAACATAAGTGCTTGTGATTATTTTAATTGGTTCTATTCACATATTTGATCTAGATTTTGTTTTATTAATCAACCATTAGATGCATTTATGCATCTTGGCTACTATATATAAACAATGTTGCAGAGAAATGTCCTCTAAACATACTTTGCATGCTAGAATGTTACTTCTTCTTATCATCCATACTTTGTACATGTAATTGCACTTGGTATTGGTTTATATGATGCATGGAATTATTTGTCTTCTATGGCTTCTTTATCATCTTCCTTGGAAACCTTCAAAGATAGAACTCTTACTCTTAGCTTAGCATTGATTATACTAAGCCATGCCCTTCCCACGACCATAGGGAATTCTCCTTTATTCTTTCCCACTTGAATGACTAAGATGTCTATAGGATATGACCAACTATTAATAGTAGTCATGACATCTTCTACTTTTCTAAGTGGACTAGCAATAGACTAGCCTGCAAGATCTAATATGATATTACATTTCTCTAAGGAAGATAGATTCAATGTCTTGTATATATCTTGGAAAATAAGATTTACCCCAATCCTTAATCTAGAATAGCTTTACATGGTGTAGTTTATAGATTAAAGGAATTTTTAGATTTATGTATTTCTTAAAAAGTGCTCTTGTTTTCAGCTAGTGCCTTAGTATTTGTGTGGGTATAATAGTTGTAAGATTCTTGCTTGATGAGGGTTGAAAAATGATACTTGTGTAAAGACTTGGTGTAAGAGGAATAAGATTAAGCAAAATTTTTATCCTTTGAGTCTTTTTAAGACTTGCTCTAAAGAAAGGATGTTTCTTTGTTTTTAGTTTATAAATGCATATAATATTCTCTTCTTGTGTACTAACTATCCTTGTTGCATTTTTTTCACTATGGCTGTGTTGGTAGTTCTCCTTGTGTAATTGGTGATGGTACTAGTGATAATGAATTATGAGCTAAATAACAGTGAGGTACAGCTAGATGCGATATGTAAGATGGTGATTTTTCATATGGGGTTGTAGGCCTATGGTACTTTGGTAAATAGTAGTAAGAGGAAGTGTGGACAAAGGTACCACCTAGAGATATTGGTTTTTGAACATAGTATCCATAGGGATTTGGTCATTGTTAAGGATATTACTATCTTGGCAGTGGCATCCCCCATGACTATGGTTGGATCTACTACTGTTAATACTACTATTGTGATTGAGAAGGAGTCCTACTAGGATAGTACCATTATTAATAAGGTCATATAAAATTACCTCATGGATAAGATAATCTTCTGGGTATTTGCATTTTAATAAATTTTGAATTTAATACATATGCCCTGAATTCTTATAGATGGACCATCATAGGACAACATCCCTTGGGATGTTCATATTGATACACATCATATCCATTTTCTTCTTTAAAACTTGAATCCTGATGAAGCATCAACAAGATAGGCTACGTTGACGCATGCCCATTGACTAGACCCTTCAACGTCTTCTCATCAATGTATCCTATGATGCATTAATGTAGGTATATTGAGATTGATGTAGTTGTTACTTATTTAAACGCATACACCCCTTGCATTTATGACATCTTTCAATTGTAGCTTAGCTAAACCCTTGTAGTTTCTTTTCATAGAAGTTGGAATAATTTCCATTTGAGTACCCATAGTGTGGATTCAAGTGATTGTACGCCATTTTATTCAAGTGCATCTGTACCTGAGAGGCAATAAAATCAAGACTTCTGATATCCATTGCAGCACCTAGCATAATTGTACATTTCCATAGTCTACTTTACATGCAATTTACTTTCATGTTCTTAAGTAATTAATATTATTGTTCATACGAAATGTAAGTATGATCACTTCAAACATAATATAGTAGTGCTTGATAATCCCAATAGTAGATACTTGATACATCTTGTAGTATACACTTGATAACCCAATGATGTTAATATATATTCAAGATGTGTATGACAAATGGAAATGGATACTCTATGTTAGGATAGTTAATTAATGAAGTACTTAATTATTTACTTAATTCAAGAATTAAATATTTATTCATTTAATCATTTGACAAGTAGGATAAAAATAATAAAAAGCATAAAAATAAATATCTTAGGTCTCAACCACACCTAACCATATGCATAGAGTAATACAAGTGTAAATTGGCAAGACAATGAATTACAACTATATAATTCATTGTTTAGGAATATTAGCCACTTAGGTAAATAATTCCATAAAAATCAATTGGATCATGTGTAAACACTATGATTCATATAATTAGGTCTAGGGACTATCTACTACTTATCATTGGTGTCATTGCTGGGGACTTTAGTTTAGCTAAGTGCACTAAGTAGTATTAGAGAGTGAATCCATACAAAGTTGTTGTAGAAAAAATATAATGAATTATATTTCATAAAAATAATAATATAATTATATTAAGGCATACTTTATTCAAATCACTAAAATGGCTTCTACTTGCAAGACTGATTCATTGCCCTATGTCGATGACTTCAATTAACAGCATGATAGAAATAAAAAGGCTACTGGTGAGAGATCTTAATAGCTGAGATTAGACTATGCATATCTAAATCCCTACCATCTAGATTTCATCTTTATTCTCCATTAAGATGAATAGTTACATTGGAGGAATATTGATAATATTTCTAAATTTGAAGGAGGATATAATGCTAATTCTCAGCATCATTTATAGGTCCTCCATGATGCCTATTTGTTATAGAACATCAAGAATGAGTGAAAAAAGCTTAAATTATTCTCAAGGACACTCATCAAAGAAGCTGAAAGTTTGTATTGGTCCTTGGAATTGAAATCTATTTGTAGATGGAGTACAATGCTATAGCTATCCAACAATAAGTACCAAATGTACTCTAGAGCATTCAACCTAAGGAAACAAATTTAAGGATGGAAATAAGATAATTATGAATCCTTATATACATCCTTGAAAAGGTACTACTCTTTCTTACATTGATGCCTAGGGCATGGGTTTTCTCAAAGGGAGTAGCTTCATCACATAGTAGATGGGCTCCAAAACAAAACTAGAGAAACTTTAGTAGTCTATTCCCAAGGGAGACTTTCCAAAATAATGGTCCATTGAATTCAAAGGCTAATTAATTAGGTGGTAAATAAAGAAGAAGAGTTAAAGAAATGAGGAAGTATAGAAAAATAAAACATGGATTCCTCTATTCAAAAAAGGGAGTGCATTTTTGTGATTTAGAAGAGAAAGCATCATTAGATAAAATGGTGCAAAGGAAAACCCTGTCAGTTTAAAATTTTTTTACTGAAATATTGGATAAGGTGAACAAAATGTGGAACTTCTTAAATGAGAAGGTTCAAAATGCTCTCAATGTTATGAAGGAGAAGATGAAGTAGGGAAGTAGAGATAGAGATGGAAGGAGAAGGAAAGATACAGGCAGGGATTACTATCAGTAGAAAAGTAAGGTTGTAGTGGTTGATGAGATTGCACGTTTAGAAATAGATGATGAAAAATATGATACCTGTTAATATGAAAATCCCAAGGGTTGTTGTCCTATAGTGTCACATCTACAAGAATCTATGGTATACATGTTGAATCTAAAATTGACAAGAAAACAACCACCTAGGAGATTACCTTATACATAAGACAATTATAGATAGTAATTCTACCCAACATAGTATTATCCAAGTGGAGTATCAACTCAACCTTAGGAGTAGTATCAAAAATGGCAAAACCCATAGTAGTGGAGGATGTCATCACCACATCAATGACATCTGTACTAGCAGCTAGACCCTTATGGATATTATGTCCAACAACTTGTATCTCCTTGTGGCTTTGTGAGCCATGCTTCTTTCTCTTATGACTACTATTCCCTAGAATATCATAGAACACCCACTCTACAAAATAAGTCTCCTTCCACTTATCCTTCTTTATATCCACCAACTCACCTTGCACCATCTAATACCACTCCCTTGCTACCTGCACCACCTATGCAAGAGGAAATTCCATTGTAGCCTCAACAATGAAATGCTATGAGGGTCATAATCTTACAAGTAGATGATCATCTAAGTGATTCTAAGCATAAGCCTTACAAATAATATTTCTTTAGACCAAACAGTCGCGAAAAACCTTTACAAATATTTGTGGCTGCTAGCCCTTCATCAACTATTTCCAAAATTACCATATAGCCATCTTCAAATAAAAAGTCCCTGAATCTTCATATGGTCATGTTGACTCATGCAGTAACATATTGGATCAAGGTAGGATACCTTCCTAGGAAATGATATGATTTTAGAAATCCTCTAATCTATTTATAAATTATAGGAAATGATCCATGCAATTGTCTACTAGATTTAAGTTCTAGCATGAACTTAATTTCTCAAGAGATGTATAAGACTTGGAACCTAACTCTAGTTAAGAAATGCAATATTAGATTAAAGCTTGTAGATCAACCCATCACTGTTCCTTTGGAATTAGTGAAGGACATTATGACCATCATCTATGATTGGTCTTATCTAGCATATTTCTTGGTAATCCATGCAGATAATTGTAAGGGGGACCTCCTTATTATCATGAGAAGGACTTGTCTTAGTATAATTGATGCTAAGATGGGGATCAAAGACATTTCCTTCAAAATCTCAAAGGAAAATGAATTTAGAAAGATAGAGAAGAAGAGAGTTTCATGCATCACATACAAAATGAATGACATAAGGTGTCATTTCATGTAAAAGATATGGGCTGAAAAGACTATATCCATCACAACATGCAATAAGTGTATTGAGATATTGAATATTCAAAGGTTCCTGTATGCATCAACCACAAAATAAGAAGGTACCCAATGGCTAATAACAGATAATAACTTTGAACCAATAATATGCATGAAACTAGTGAAGCTCCTCATAAGTTCATATGTTGACAACATGGATGAAATAGAGTAGATTCATAAAAATATAGAAATGGATTGGGGGATGTTGGAAATCCTTGGTCATTTTAAGCAAGAGTCCCTTGAATTCAAGGCCTTACTAGCAACATTAGAATATGTTTTTCTTGATAATGGAAAGTAAATAATTATCAATGCCAATCTAACGAAAGAAAAAAAAAGAAAGTTGTTGTAAGTTATAAATAGATGGTCAACATATTTTTCTTAGTTATATCATGAGTTAGTTAGAATAGATTCATGGATATGCTAGCATCAGATCTATAAAAACTCTTTCATTAAGCCAAGGAGGTAGTTGCAGAGGCAATTAAACCCAAAGTTTGAGCAAGTTGTTAAAGATGAAGTGGAATGACATCTTAAGGTAGGATTCATCTATCTTGTAGTAGATAGTGAGTGGTTAAACCCACTCATGATTGTACCAAAAAAGGAAGGAAAGTGAAGATTCTATATAGACTTAAAGCTATTGAATATGGCAATATTTAAAGATCATTTTCATTGTCATTTGTGGGCTAGGTACTAGATATAGTTGCAAGACATAATTACTATATCTTTCTAGATGGTTATAATGGTTATAACCAAATTCAAGTAGCATTAGAAGATCAGGTCAAAAAAAATTTCACAAGTTCCTAGGAAACTTTTGCATATAAGATGATGCTCTTTAGCCTTTTTAATGCTCTTGAAACTTTCCAATGCCTACTTAGCATCTTTCAACAATAAATTGTTGGTGGTATGAAAGTATTTATAGATGAGTTTTCCACCTATGGTACCAACTTTGAACAAGCATTGTACTCTCTAAAGCAAGTGCTAAAATGCTATGTGGAGATGAACCCATGACCTAATTAGTAGAAAAGCCAATTGATGGTCCAATAGGGCATTATCTTGGGGCACCAAATTTTAGACAAAGTGATTAAGATGAACTTGGAGAAAGTATGCATCATCTAAGGAATTACTACATAACCTCAAACTATAAAAGATGTGGGAACATTCCTTGGTCATATTGGTTACTCTAGGCACTTCATCAAGAATTTCTTCAAAATTTTCAAACTACTAGTACAAGTTACAAGAAAAAGATGCAACTTTCAAATGGACCAATGAATGCAAACAAACATTCCAAAAATTAAAGAAAAAGCTTGTAGAAACTCCAATTCTACATGCTCCAAATTGGTCTAGGTTATTCCACATAATGATAGATGCATTAACTACATGTTGGAAGCAGTGCACACATAAATAGATGATTAGAGATGTTCATACTACATCCATTATGCAAGTAGAAGTATTGTGGATGCACAACTAAACTACACCACCACTAAGAAGGAACTCATGGCAATGGTGTATACCTTGGAAAAATTTAGGCACTATGTGCTTAGATACCAAATTTTTCTACATATCAATCATAGTGCAATCCTTTTCCTAATGTATAAGCTAGTAGTTAGTTCTT
Source organism: Gnetum montanum (assembly GCA_015680685.1). Classification (NCBI taxonomy): domain Eukaryota; kingdom Viridiplantae; phylum Streptophyta; class Gnetopsida; order Gnetales; family Gnetaceae; genus Gnetum; species Gnetum montanum. The sequence goes on from MNCI01012629.1 coordinate 235,917, forward strand.
GTATCATACGGTTGTTGATGATTTATCAGAAATTTGACCTTACTATGATGGATAGGAAAGGAATTGAAAGTGTAATTGTTGATCATTCATCTTGGTTAAGATGGGTTAGAAAAGAGGATGAGGAATCGTTATCTAATTAATTTCTAGATGAACTCCTCTTTGCTAAGTCCATGGAAGTTCAAGAGCCAAGGGTTATTAATTGGTATGATAAATTTCTCTCCTATATTCTTACATAGGAGACTCTAAGAGAATGGGATAATAAGAAGAAATCACTAGTTCAAGCATTACATTGAAATCCAAGGAAACCTTTACAAGGTTTGTACCAATGACCTAATTTGATGGTGTGTACCTCATGTTGATCAATTAAGGATTTCCCAAGATGCTCTTGAGGGTCCTTGTGGGGGCCACTACATAGGAAGGAAGATAGCTACAAAGATTCTTATGAAAAGATACTTTTAGCCAATGATCTTAAGGGATGCTCACTATTTCTGTCGTTCATGCAAGTGATGTCAATGAGATGAAGGAATGAATATACAAATAGTGGATCCAGCCACTTGAGTCTTTCAACCTTTGGGGCATTGACTTCATGGGATCCATGAATCCCATGTTAGATGGGAAGGCATACATCATAGTTGCTATTGACTACTACAGCAAGTGGGCTAAAGCTAGAGTCATATTAGATTGTACATATACCACTATAGCTCTATTTATAAAACAACAAGTGGTAAATAGGTTTGGTATGCCTAGAGCACTCATTTCAAATAATCGAACACATTTTATTGGATCTAATTTTTGGAAATTAATGCAATGCTTAGAGGTGCAACATAAACTTATGATCCCTTATTACCCTAAGCTAATGGTCAAGCTGATGTCACTAGTAGGAAGATTACTAGAATTCTAATAAAAACTATTAGTAGGTATAGTAAGGACTAAAGTACTAAACTTAATGATGCTCTTTTGGCTTATCATTAAACTTGGAAGCTTCCTATAGCCTACTCTCCCTATGAGTTAGTGTATGGTAAGTTGTGAAAACCTCTAATCCAAGTTAAATTCTTGTACAATTACAACTACCTATGAGCTTGACCTAGACATTAATTTAGCTAAAAAAGAATGCTTATAACACTTAATGTGCTAGATGAAAACTGATGGATAGCCTTGATGATGAATGAAGTGCACGAAACACACAACAAACAAAGTTATGATACATGGATAAGGAAAATTAAATTTTAACTTGGCAATAAGGTTCTTTTTTAGAATCTCATGAATGTGCCATAACATACTAAGTTTTAAATGTTATAGGAAGGACCTTCCATAATCCATTCAATGTTTTCTTCAAGAGCCATGATAACTTATCCCTCATTGAGCCCTCACAAATGTATGTTACTTAACATATATCAACTTAAGCCATTCATGGAACCACAAGTAACTAGCAACATTAACATCTCTATGCAAGAACAGGCATGCTCTATTTTTTGAATCTTCTTCTTTAAGCACAGTCATGAGGGAGATGGTCATTTGTCCTAACATCTTGATGAGGCTAAGTAATTTTACACCTTTTTGTTTTTGCAATTTTCTTTATATGTTTTCATTTTCTTAAATATTTTATTAATTTTTTTATATATTTTATTTTCCTTTCTTTTCTTTTCCTCTTTATTAATTACATTAAGTCTTGTTAGAAATCTTTAAATTTTTTATTGCTACTATGAATTTGGAAAATTATATAGGGCAACTATCAATGTTATGATTAATTAACCAAATGACCAAATTTCATCTTTGGTTTATGTTCTTTAATAAAAATCTAACAATTTTCTAGTGGCATCAAGCAACGAGTTCATGACATGCGCCCATTACATTTGTTCTATGGGAAATCGATATCCTAGGAATATGAAGGTTCTTTCACATTAGAACTAAAAGTAACCAATGATCTTATTACTCAACGAACTAGGAAAGGACCAAGATAGAATGAAGAAGGGTGTAACCTCAAGGGGATTTGATGTATTTTTCTCTCAAATTCATTCTTAAGTTCTATGATACTCCACTAGGGACATCATCACTCTTATTATTGACCATAAAAAGGAAGCATGTCTTTGCATGATGTGGCGTCCATGGATTGCTTGCTTGATCAATCATCTTAATAGTATTTTCACATCTAGTTTTGCTTTATTTGACGTTGGAAAATCCTTAAACAACTCATCTAATCCACTCAAAATGCTTCAATTTGGCCAAACTTACCCTCTTTCATGTTGTTGCCATTATTCTACATATTTTTGGATTCTATTTGGCTTTTGTTTCATCGCAAAACTTGTCTAAAATTCCTCTATTTCTAAATGAGAAAGATAGCTAAGAATAGTTGCATCGATGCATCCCTATTGATGTAGTGGGATAAGTTAACACAACCTTGTTGACACATCACCATTAATGCACCACAAAAAGCCTCTAACTATGCATGACACTTATTTTATTTTTCATCATTTTTCTGAAGTGCTAGAGAATTTTTTGTCATTTTTAGAGTTAAAGAACCTTTTGAGCATCATAACGTTCACACCACTTATCCAATTTAGTCCATTTTTTGATCCTTAAGCTATTGGAGGTACGCTTTACATTGTGGGGCCCATAAACCTTAAGTTTTATTTTTGGGAAAAGTTTATGAAATTTTTTTAACTCCCCATGGTTAAACTATTAAAATAATATTAAATTAATAACCATTAATGATTAAGACTATTAAAAAAAATCCATTAGTTGGGCATAAAATAATAATGAAATAATACCATTAGGTTCCAATTATAAAATAAGGACTTAACAATAAATTCATAATACCTAAATAATCAACATGACCTGATCTAATGAAGTGAGGTATTTAAGGGAACAAAGGTTATGAACTAAAGAACTAATCGTGAGTTATGTTTTTTTATTATAGATGACATCCATAAGAGGATTGCAAGAGACAGGATCATCACAGCCAAAGGAGAAGTGATCCTGAGTTGGAACTAACAACATTAAGAACAAAAAAAGCCCTAGGAGTAAACAGTAGAGGTGATGCATATTATTGGGCCTCTTTAGGAAAAAATTGAAGTGGAATTTGTTAGTTAGATTCATACTACAAAAATGGACCAATTTAGGCAAGATGAGCTCCAAGATTGAGATCTAACTTAGAGGTCAGTCTCATGGAAGCCTACCTAAAGTAGATTAGAACCAAGGAGTTGTATAGTTATATCTTGTAGGAGTTAAACTTTGGATCCTTTTTGGAGTTGGCACCTAAGAAGGTCAGAACATAGTTATAATATGTGGCCCATTATTTCTAATAGTGGATAATGGTACATGAGGAAAACCAACTTGTTTTGGAACAATTGACAAGGAGATGCGTTGGGGAAAATCAAGGACATTGTCATCTTCTATTCAGTTGAAGCCACCATTAAAGCCCTTAGTTTGCCAAATGTTGGGATAAAGTTTGCAAAAATTTCTATACAATTGAAGCTAGAATCAAAAAAGGAATAGGCCTAGCAATGCTATGGAGTGGATCATAAAAAGTACAATGCCCTGATGAAGGTAGAGTGAGCCTACTTCAAGATTGTGACCTATTACTTGAACCCAATGATAAGGCCAAGTAAGGTGACAACCTTCTTCACTAGGGCATGTGTAGATCTCAGAAGAAAATTTTGTATCAACCTACCCTAGCTCATCTTCCTAGAAATTAAGAAGCATTTCAGGGAAAATGAGATGGGTAGGAAGACACTCCTCTTCCCATGCTTGATCAAAAAATTATGAAAAAGGAGAGGGATAGATTTCTACTTCAATAATATGATCTATGCATTCTTACCACATCATGATAGAAGATGATGAAGGATAAGATAGTGGTGAAGCTTCAAGAAGAAATGAAAATATCACTACCATCACTTGTAGCCCTAGGAACAACACCTAAAATGCATGTTGTTGTTAAATGACTTAGAAAAATTTGGGAGCAATAGCTCTAATGACAACAAGAATCTACAAGTGGTGGGGAGTCATCTATCTACCAACTAGTCATGAGACATTTGAATGAGATCATAAAGATCATTAGCTGATTGGGCAATGAGATGTTATCACTATTCTATACATAATAGAACCAGGTACCCATGAGACCCAATCCAACTTCTAGGGAGATCACTGTGTCCATTCTTAAATAAGCATTTCCTAAGATTTCATGAAATGCAGTAGCTTTCTTTGTCATGTTGAAGAAAGGAGAAGGGGCAATAGTCCTCATAATGATAGTAGTGAAGGTAGTGATTAATAGAGTTTCTAAAGTCCTCAATGCTCCTACGGTGTCCATACTAGACATAGCTACCATGACATATATCTATGAATTAGTAGGAGTAGTAAGTAGCTGAATGAGCACTGCCCAACATTAAGAGATGTTGGAAAGACTAGTAGTAGTTGGGAAATAGCCTTTAAAGAGCTTTGATCTCCTAGATGATATCATTAGAAACTAGTCACAACTACTATAAATAAGGGGTAAGTTACTGGTCACAAATACGTAATTTAAGAAGGCCATTGCAATCAATCATTGGTTTGCCACTAAAGTTATAGGGTTACAAGCCTATCTCTAAGATCTTGCCATTTTTCAACTTGATCTTACATGACATGAAGCTTTCTAATAGCTTCAAAAAAATATCGAGAGGTTGAGAATGCGAAGAAGATGATGATCTTTGATGCATTCATTTTAGAGGCCATGGCTAAGAACACTAACAAGCACCTCTTACAAGTTTGTTAAGAGAACTTAGTCCACGTTAGGGACAATCATCACTTGCAAAATGATAAATAACAAAAAGATCAGATGGTTAAAAATGTTTGTTAGTAGTAGGAGTAGCTTGCTAAGTTTAACTTATACGTGAGGAGGTTGGTAGTCAAAAATAGGAATCTCTTGATGGAAACAGTTCATGCACTTTACTAGAGGACTACAATTGAGATGGTTTTCTAGATGAATGAGGTCCTAAAATTTGACAAATTGAATAATCACTATAAGGAATAGGTTGAACTACTCAAGGAGGTTAACAAAATAGAGATAAAATTAGCCCATAAAAAGATGGATGAGGATATCTAACAACTCTAGGAAAGAGGTGATGCATGGTAGTCCATCTTTGATGGACTGAATGCATACAATAAGGTAAAAATGCATCTAATGGAGCTATAGATCAAAAAGATGACTGAGTATATGGAGCTCATCAACCTCTGATATGTAAACTTGGCAATGCTAATAGTAGGGAGGCTAAGAAGTAAATTGGAGAATCAGGTCACCAGCTCCTACCTCCTTTATGAGGAGAAGCTCAAGCTCCACAAGGAAATAAAAAAATAGTTGAAAATAGCTAATGTAGAGCTTAAAGTTTACAAAAGTAGGTTTACCAATTAATGAATTATTGCTAAGAATTTGACAATGAGGATAAATGACTATCAAAGGCTACATAACCTTGTAATCACATTTGATATTGAATGTAAAATATTCATAGTCTAGTTTGTTAATATGAAGGAGATGATTCCTTAAATGTCATGTTCGTGGACCATCCTTCCATCAGGTCATCTAAGAAAAGCATCTTGGATCATATGTGATCCATAAACCAAGTAAGAGAAGATGAAGGCACTCTTGGATACCTTTAAACTTCTAGCAGTAGCAATGGTAGTAGTAAAACACCACCAAATTTGGGCCACCACATCTTGACTACAAATTTGTATAAGTGTCAACATAAGAAAAGTTTTTTCTAAGTGTTCGACCTACACTCTCCACTACTAAGACTATGCTCTAGAGCATAGTCAGAATAGTCTGCAACACAAGTCCAGATTTGCAAGATTTTTCAAAGTGTCGCCAGCAACTATAAATTTTTCTAAGTATCAAGACTACACTCTCCACTACCTGGACTACACTCTAGAGCATAGTCAGCACACAAATGACCAATTTTGCAAATTTTCCTAACTACTAAGCTAGTGGTTGCAGAGCATGCTTGGCATAGAGAAATAGTTTGGCAAATTTTCTAACTTCTAGGACTATGCTCCCTACTATGCTCTAGAGCGTGGTTAGTGTAGTCTACATGAAGACACTAGTTTTGTAGAATTTTCTAGCTATCGAGACAACACTCAGGAGCATAGTTAACATCAAGGCCCAGTTTTTTTTGTACAAATTTCTTCCATCTATTAAGACCACACTAGAGAGCATAGTCAATTGGAAGCTTAAATTTTGCAAAACTTGTCTAAGTGTAAGACTACACTCCAGAGCATAGTTGAGCATAGTCATGTAGAACAGCCTTTAGAGGCCTCTAGAACATAACACCAACCTTCATCATAGCTTCAACACTCCTTTAGCAAGCAAGAATAGAAACTTGCATTTCTTTTGCACCCCCCATTTGTTTCAAAATTGTACCTATGCTCAACATCACTCGAGAGAGTGGACAACATAGTCTCCAAACTTGCAATATTTTGCATTTTTCAAGTACATTGTAGTCTTCTTAGCACTTGTACATGCAATTTGGTAGTGTAGTCACAATCTGGTAGTCTCACAAAGTCCATTGGAGTGCACCAACAGAACACCATTTGCTTCAGTGAAGAGCGTAGTTGGATGTAGCATAGTCCCAACTACCCCACTGCCATGTGGCTTTCGATCCCTAATTTACGACAATCCTAACCCTATAAATACCTCAACATTCTATGTTTTAGGGGTTGGCATCAGAGCATTTTGGCATTTTTTGTTAGAAAACTCATTGGAGCATCTTGGTAAACGTAGTTTGAGATAAGAATCAGTACATCGACACACACCTTCACACACCATCGTAGACCACTACAACCCATAGGACATCATAGTGGCCAACCCGATAGGCACAAACTTCATGGTAGACATTAGGTTTTGTAGCCCAGGCATCCTGAGACTATGACTACACTACCTATTATTCTTGTTTGTACACCGCATGCCTCCTCACCCATCTTGCAGTTAATTACACTTTCCTCATTTGGGTTGGTGCCGCTTTCTATCTCGCTCTCTCCCTGCATAATGTTTTAGCATTTTATTTGCATTCTGACATCTAATTTGTATTTTTCACTATTTTTGTGCATAATCATGCATTGACACCTCTATTTTTGGGGGAAACCCTTGACTACGCTCACCACCATTAACATCATTAACACTGCGAACATCGTGCAAACACTTAACAATGTTTTAGCATCACATCCCATAAGTCCTAGTTCAATCAAAAAGATCATCTAGGTACCCTATCTCTACCTCTAGAAAGCCCTCACATGAACATGGGGTCAAAGCTATGCACACTGTGAACCTCTTGGTGTATTGTTCTAGCCTCCAACGTTTTTAGTCACCACAGTTTTCTGGTGCTAGAAGGAGGGCCAATGCCATTTCCTTCTGTAACCTTTTGTTGGTTATTGTCTTGCATGCTTTCTCCACCACCATTGCTAGCTCTGGGCTAGCATAGACCTGACACCCCTATGGACCTGCCATGGTAGTAGCTAGATTTGAGATTAGCGTAGGAGTTATCTACAAGCCAGTTGGTGTAGACTAGACCCTGTTGTCAATTCCCTTGGAACCTTGCATGACGAAACTAGAGCTTCCATCCAAAACTTAGCTAAATTCTAGACACTCATGAGAGTGTAGCTAGCTGTAAGCATAGAGAGCATAGTTGGCTCTTAGTGTAGTAAGCGTAGTCCCAAAGTTAGTTATTTTCAATAGCTTCTATAGTTAGCCATTTTCACAACTTTTACACAGCCATTTTTCTACACATTTTACACTTAGCTATTTTTCCTACAGCTTCCATACTTGTCGTTTTTCTCCCATTTTCATACTTAGCCATTTTTTCCAACGAGAAAATTTTTCATTTCCTCTTTTCATTATGAATTCTAAGTAGCCATCTACATTTGTTCTAAGCACACTTGTGGCCCTACCCATGCAATGGAAAAACCAAGGTGACCACATTGCTAGTCCTACCATGGTAGAGAAAAGGTAATCTGTTAGGTTGTGCCACTTGGATCTCGAGTACACTACTCTAAATGATGAGTAGTACAATTTTATTGATGCAAGACTCCAAGTAGGCCTACCTACGGACTGCCAAGACATGGAAGCTAAATGGGGCTATGAGTTGATACATCAAAATAGAAGGAAATACATCCCCTCCCCTGTTGACTTCATTCCACTCACTAAGCCTTATTAGTGGATGTTGTCTCATCTCATCCACACTAGTGGGCATGAGGTGGGGATGGATTATGAGGATCCCCTACAAGAAGAGTAGGATGAGTTTGAGGCTTGTTCAGAGCATGAGAACTCATTTCATGCCTCCTTCTAGTGGGCAAACCCCAATCTGGTCTTCTTGTAGTCCTACCCACCTATCTTCCCAGAGATAGTTATAAACATGATGTCACCTCCCATGTCTACATTAGTGGTGGTGATCCATTAAATGCACTACACAAGCCACGATGTAGTACCTCCTATTAGCCTACCCTTTGTCATACCTTCTTAGCCTACTCAATCTTCCCTACCAGTAATTGTCATGCCAGTGTAATCCTATGTGAACACCGTGCACATTCCTCCATCTCAAGTGACTCAGACATTGTGCATCCTACTTGTTGTATTGACCCCCATCATAATGGCCCAATCCAAAAATGCATGGTGGGCCTCAACTATTGTGCCTGTGGCATATCCCACACAATAAGCATTGCACATGGTCTTGCAACCTACTACTAGGTCGTGGGCCATCCAAATAGCATAGTGGGTAGCACAATTGACACAACCCACCACAACATCCCCAAGCTTGGATCAAGAATTCTAGCTCATTTAAAGCTTAATAGAGGAGGTCAAGTGGCTTAAGGCTGCATCCTCCAAAATAGTGCATGTGATGGATTTCTACCAGGATGATCTGATCAGTCCTGCTATTCCACCATTGACACTACCCACTAGGGTTTCACTCCCTTAATTCACTAAATACAATGGTGAAGGGGACCCCAATGCACAACTTATAATATTTTGATCTAAATGTCTCTTACTGTAAGCATGGCCACACACCATTATTTGTGTGTTTGCCATGTCTTTAACTGGCAAGGCATTGGATTGGTACCATGCACTTCCCAGGGCCTCCATTTCCTCTTTGGAGGATTTGCTCAACCACTTCGTCATGTGCTTTAAGTATAACTTAAAGCTAGAGGCTACCTTGGACTAGCTTATGCAAATTAAGCAAGGCCACTTAGAGCTCATGCAAAAATTCATACAACATTGGAGCACTTTGCTCAATGAAATCCATGAGCCCATTGTCGAAACACACATACTAGAAATTTTCAAGGATGCAGTGAACAACTTTATTAAATCAAAGCTATATTATCTAGCCTTGAAATCCTTGAGCCAAGAATTTTCTCAAACTAAGAGCATTTAGGATGTAGTAGAAGCCATAGAGGACTTAGCCTACATGGCCTACAAGAACTTGCACATCAAAAAGGATAAGGACAAGCGAAAATAAGCAGCAACTGTGGTAACAATGGCCAATGAAGTTAAGCAACCAATGTTAAACTAATGGCCAGGCCACTCAAGGCCCTAGCTAACAACAAGGCTTCTGGCTTTAGCACTATGGCAAACAACCAACCCACATCATCAACAGCCAAGAGGCAAGCTACCCCAAGAACAAAATTTAAGTGTAAGGATCACTCAAAGTATACACTATTGTCACTCAAGCTATCAGAACTCTTGAACTAATTGCTCAAGGTTGGAAGGATCTAGTACAAGCAGATGTCCAAGGATGCTTGTAAGCAACATGATAGATACTGCAAGCTCACTAGTTGTAGCACTGAAAAAGCCCTCAGTCTCTAAGAATTTTAAGTTAGATTAGTTTTGCCACTATTATCAGTTACCTAGACATGACATTGACTTTTGCATGGCTCTACAAGATGACATCCAATGCATGATTGATAGGAGCAAGTTGGTCCTTGATGCAACCAACCTATTTTGTTCCCAAAACCAATCAATGAGGGTCTACAAAGATCCTCCAAACATGGGTGATGCAGGGTACACCATCAACATTATCAGTGTTGAAGACAACCTAGAGCTAGCATATTAGCCGTTCATGGTTTGTGTGCCCCTTAGCAATGCTGAGGCCCCCTTGGCTTCCACAAGTTCAAGGTTCCCTTTTTTTGTTAGAGCATCACCTTAGGCATTTACAACATCCTTTATGGTCAAGGTCCCATAGCATGTTGTAGTAGAAATAGTCCAATCATCCTTTGTCATCAGGATGTCGCAACGTGTAGACTCCTTACCTACCTAGAGTTCGATGGTGGGCCATGCATCAACCCCCACTTGTCCAAGGGATCACCCTATAGGCAATGTTGGTAGAACATCTAGGTGGTAACCTGGGAGGATGAATAAGTGCCTCACCAAAAAAAAGCTTAGGTAGCACCAGGAGCAAAGAGAGCTAGGTCCACCGAAGCCAGTCTCCTTGTTCTCCATACCCATGGCTAGACCAATTGAGAAGGCCACCACAAGCAACCAGCAACTAAGCACTGAAGCTTCTAAACAAGTGGGGCAAGCCAAGCCAAAATCTCCTCCATAAGAGATTCATCTCTTAGGTTACATGGAGGAGGTGAAGGCCAACAAGATAGATAGTAGTAAAGACTTCTAGATGCATTGGCCCAGTTGAAATAGGCTTTAAAATAAAAGAACACAATGGTAAGCTTGTCTGACTTGATCATGATCTCCTCCACTCATCATGAAGCGTTGGTCTACATGTTGATCTTCATCCTTATTATAGAGGACATCCTAATAGATGAAGAATCCATCCATGCTATGATGCTACCTCCTACACTATAGGAATCGAGCTCAACACCCTTGGTATTCCATGATGGGGTGATCAAGGTTGACCCTAAGAAGAATTTGGTCATTATTATGCCTATGTTTATCACCACCTGCGTAGGGCAATGCAGAATCTGAAGGGTACACATTGTCAAAAAGGTGATCAAAATCATCCCTATTAGGGTGGAAGAGCCCCTCCTCATCCAACTGTTGAAGGGTCTCCGTGGCATTGTTCAGCTCCTCTCTATGCACTTCCCCCTCCTCAGCTTGAGGAGGGGCCTCCTTTGCTACTGCTTTTGCCACTACTCCAGTAGCCCTCCTAATTTTGACAATTTACAAATATAACACATTAGCACATGTTAGTACACATTAGTGCATTAATATAATGTAGCAAAAAATATAAAAATATAAATATGAAAAATACAAAAAATAGATACATCTAATAAAGTACACATATTAACTTATGACCCCTGTGCATAAGCCATGAACCTTGAGGCAGATTTTCTTGTCACTTGCTTTTCTAACCTTAGGAGCAACATCCTTTGTGGGGTGTGGCCTCTTGATCTTCACCTTGGATGGTCCCACCATTTCTACAATATAGTAGTTTACCTTGTTTACACCCCTAGTGCCAACTAGAGGACCCTTGCCTGCACTGTCATGCAAATAGTGTGATCACCCCAAGAGACCTTTGGTCATTACTAAATATGACTCATTGATCCCCTCTAGGGGGTCTTGCACATGAGTGGTCATGAACATATGCTTAACCTAAGCCTTTGATAGCTACTCACAATCTTGCATGATCCATTGTCCACCATCATGAACCACTAGGAGCTCCACGAACCTTCATAGATACCCTATGATGAATGAAAAGTGTACGTGAGACCTTTCTTGGAGGTTGAAACATAACCTGGTGATCTCTGTGTGTAGGCCAGTGGTGATGTAGGAGGCCTAGTTGAATCTCATGCCCTCCTATAGTACCTCCTTCATCACCTACACCTGCTCCACCCTAAGGATCTTTCCTTGTAAGAGAAACTTTGGGAAGACACTAGCGCAAAATAGAGGTAGAGCTCTTAGATCTCAAGCACAAGCATGTCTTTAATTAGGATGCCTTTGTAAGATTGAGTGGCCCCTAACTAGTCCTTGATCTCTCTGCTATGTTCCACCTCCCTGTTGGCCTTGTCAATGACGCACATGCCATTAGTGGGAAGACCAAAGGGGTTGCCAAAAAAGGCCTTGCTAAGGTCCAGAACTACCCTCACACTGTGTACTTAGGTGAAAAAATGGCAAACATTGCTACTGAAGGAATCTATGATGATAACCATTTTGGCCACCAAAATTTTTAGGCTAAGGGCCAAGAAAAGGTTCATCAACCCAACACATGTGACCCTACTAGTTAGTGCCTCTAAAGCCTAGTGGCACAACCAATGCTGCATATCCTCCACATCACCATATTTCATGAAGAGGGTGGCTTTTGTGTGGCTTTTAGTCATCACTATCAGCTTGCATAAAGTAATTACTGCACAATAAAGGTAAAAAAATGTTAAAACCATGCAAAGACAAATCAACAAGCACATGTAAGCAAGCACAAGAACTAAAATAGTAAATGCTTACATGGTATAAATGGAGTGCAAGATGGAGGTGGTGGTGCAAGCATCTCCTCGATATTGATCTTACCAGTAGCCCACTCCTCATCTAGCTAGTTATGGATTTTACACTGCTCGTATGCCCTCGAGTACTAGGTAGGATAGGACCCTATGTCAACTCCCACTTACTTAAGCACAACTTTCCAAAAGTTTGAACTAGAGGAGAATGCCTCTAGGGTAGTATGAGTCAAGGTAAGAGCATCCCTCTCATCATGTAGACCCTACTCATTAGCTTTGAATTTGGCATTAAGCATGAGTAGTTAGCAACTTAGCATAATCCAATAACAAAGAACACACTATAACAATCATAAGAAAACTTACCCTTCGATGTAGTATACAATTCCAAGCAGGTTTTGGAATAAAGTGTGCATGCACAAAGCAACAAAGAGGGTGTTTCTCTTGTTGTAGCAAGAGAACTCTGGCATCTACTAAATCCTAAACAAAGGCCAAGTGCCCCTAGGGCCTCTACTTGAACCACCTACTCCATCATCATCAGTAGTGGGCTCTTTAGACATGAACCTCAAAATGCTCAAATTAGCCTTAGATAACAATGTCTCTGTGATAACACTGGTAGCCTCTACCACTAAGTGTGACCACATCATCACACTAAAATGCTGTAACAAGAATTCCAGGAACTCGTTGGCCCCTATCTAGAATCACACTACCTGATGACCTACTAGCATATTTGGTGTAGGCGTGTTGGGAATAAGCTTGCTCATACAACAAAGAATGCCCACAAGCTCCATGACAACCAAGATGTGCTTTAGCAGCACCCTACAACTGCAAAGCAATAGACGAAGCATTAGTACACATACATTGGATGCAAATTTTGACAAAATATTTAAAAATTAAACTTAGCAAGATTAGCATAACATAGCATAGGCTAGCAAAAAATATCTTAGGGCCCCCTGGGCCCTTTGGGTATAGGACGTCAACACATACATTTGATGTGCCTGGTACTCACCGGGGTACAACATGTTTTGGATAGCATTAGCATCTCATTTTGGATGTTTGCATGTTCAACATTTCCATAGTGTGCATGTTTGGGTGGTTTAGCATTGTTACGAATTGCAGGTATAACATTTTTTGTAGGTTTAGCATTATAGGCATTGTGGCTTTTTGCAAGTTTAGCACTAAGTGCAATGTATAAAATTTTCTAAAATTTTTTCTAACTTTGGATAGCATAGTTTGGAATCTTGAAAATTTTTTCTAACTATGGATTACCTTAGTGGATAACATAGTCTAGAGAAACAACAAATTTTTTCTAACTCTAGATCACCTAGATGATGCTTTGGAAAACTAGAGAGCGTAGTCCTAGATTATAGAAAATTCTAACTCTTGACTATGCTCCCCACAGAGCGTAGTAATTAAAAAAACTAATTATTGGATAGATGCCATTTCATCACACTTGGCATCAACTGCACCTCCAAGACAGGGAGCATAGTCATGGCTATAGCTTGTAAGGAGTGAGGTCTTGGCTATTACCCCAACGCACTCTCCATTGCACAGTGCTCTACTACAGTTCTATACACTACCTACTACCTTCTTTACACCATCATGTCCTACGCACCCTGCATCCTCCAAGGCTATAAGGAGAAGCATGCACTAGGCATCTACCATGGCCACCATCCTTGTGGTCATGCCACCTAACACCTACATTGACTACGTTCCCTATAGCCATGTTACCCACACCAATGGTGCTGCCTTACACCACACCTCTACCCTACCCCATTGCTACGCCAAAATTTCATCAAAAAAAATAGGCAATAGTAAACACATCCTTGGCACCAAGCATCTCCGCACGGACCCCTATGGTCACACAACTACACCATAGGGTGAGATGCTCCTATGGCCCCCATAGCCCCTAACATGGCTAGACCTCACCCATGCCTTTCTTACTACAAGAATAACAAAAATATTCATAGGGAAAACCCCAGCCATGTCATTGCCCTATAGCAAGCCATCCACATTGGCCACTGGAGCCCTCAACCCCCACCTTGTGTAAAAATAAAAATAAACATTTAGACCCTCACAATGCCCATTATCCTGTGTGCATAGTTGATAGCTCCTGGTCGTTGCCAAACCCTAATCCTTGTCCCATGTTGCAAAAAGACAAAAATGAATTTCAAACAAAGAAAAATTCTTCTGCAGTAAACCTGCAAGTCCCATAGTCGATGGACCTTGTGCAAGCCCATGTCCTTTCCATCTATGGTTGCACTCGCCGCCGTAGTAACCACAACCTCCACAAAGCCCTTACTTGCCAAACATTGTAGAAAATAGTCACGCATGTTCACTCATAGCATAAGAAAAACCCTCATTTTGCAAAACTGTACCAATGTGCATGCCCCCTGCTGTGATGATCTGAATAGCCATAATGATGGGAGCCCTTGCCATGGTAGGGCACCACCAACATCTACTATCCAAATCCCAAGTGAAAAAAAATGTAGAAAATAAAAGAACAAAAGGGGAAGAGCATAGTTGGGATACCTGGTAGAGGTGGTGTCCTCTACTCCTCCACACATGCCCACAACAAGTGGCCAAGTGCCTATTCTCCTTCATGTACATTTGCTAGTCTAGGATGCAGGCATCCACTTCGGTGCATCATCCTAGTAGCAACTATGGTCTCTTCATTGGCAGTGTGCTCTAATAGGAAGTCTATGCTTTGAAAACTTCACATTTGTAACTTTGAAATTGATAGACTTACCCATGGTAAAACATGTTTTTATACCCTCCTAGGAACACTTAATGACTTACCAACCCTAGGACTATGCTCAGTACTATTGGCATAGGGGAGTGCATAGTTGGGTGGGAGTGTAGTCACCCAAACTTAGAAAATTTTTTAACTTTGCTTGCAATCCAGTGACTTAGAAATTTTTTTGATTTTTCTCGTTGCCCAATAAATTCCTAGGCCAATTTTTCTTCTTCGATGCACCAAGCCTTACTCAAAATGACACATCTAGCACATTCACAGTTTGCTAAGATCTTAAACTCATACACATGACCTACTGAGGCCTAAAACTAGCATAAACACACTTACCATCTTTAACAATATATGTGCATACTTAGGCAAAATTTTTATTACATTTATTTTTCTATATTTGTACATATCAACTTCATTGAGATAGATGTGACTTGACATTTTTCTAGTTGTTTTTGCAGGAATTTTGTAAGAATACAACATGACTACCTATGAGCATCTTCACTCACCTCTAGTCTTCATTGGACCCCATGGTGATCTCATGTGATGCATCGATCCACAATGCCTAGACCTTGAGCCCATAGCCTACGATGAATACATAACATTCATAGGGGCATCGCTAGATTGGATTGACCACCTAGTTAAAGCTCTAGATCTAGAGGCAAGTGACATCACTAAGGATCCCTTCATTGAAATCCCTATAGCAACACCTAGTGGCAAGGCAAAGGCATTGAAACTTAGTTCCTTGCTAGAATCTCAACATGCCCATAACATTGCTAAAGTTCTCAATGATAACATTAAGGCATTTGCATGGTCTTACAAAGACATGTCAAGCCTAGATCCTTATGTAGTCCAACATAACATTATCCTCGATTCCAGCATTAAGCCAATTAAGCAAAAAGTGCATAAGGTTAGGCTTGAGGTGGTGTTGGAAATCCATGATGAAAACACTAAGCTCTATAAAGCTGGTTTCATCTAGGCCATTGATTATGTAGACTAGGTCTCCAACATCATGGTTGTGTCCAAGAAAAATGGAAGTATATGCATTTGCATAAACTTTTGAGACTTGAACAAGGTGACCATTAAAGACAATTTCCCATTACCTAGTATTGATCAACTAGCTTATACTATGGCTAGTCATGCCTTATTATGCTTCATGGATGGATTATTGGGTTACAACTAGATTCAGATCAACCCAGAGCACCAGCTTAGCACAACATTTATGACCTCACCATGATGCCTTTTTGACTTAAGAACATAGGAGCAACCTATTAGTATGCATTGAATTACATTTTTAGTGATTACATGTTAGGTTTACTTAATGATTACATTGACAACATTGCAGTTAAGTCCACAGCAGCACACAACCATGCAAATGACTTAAACCTAGTACTCAAACATTGTCTGAGATATGATCTTAGGTTAAACACCAAGAAATGTGTTTTCGACATTAAGACAGGATGGATGCTTAGTTTTGTAGTATCCAAAGTAGGCATACATGTAGACCCTGATAAGGTTAAGGCCAAAATAAACTTAGCACCACCAACTAACCTTTAGGAGCTATGAGGGTTACAAGGTAGATTGCAATTTATATGTAGGTTTATCATGCTATTGACTAACAAGTTATAGCCAATGCAATATCTACTCAAAAAAGGAGTCCACTTTGAGTGGATAGCTCAATTCCAATAGGAATTTAACAACCTTAAACAGGAGCTAGCTCAACTTCTAATGATTTAGCCTCTACAAGAAGCTTAAGCCTTCTACATCTACCTTGCTACTTCTAATACATCCATTGCTTCTCTACTTTTTCAGAAGTGAGATGATGGCACAGAGGTCCTGGTATAATACTTAAGCCATGCATTAGTTTCCCATGAAGCAAAGTATAATGATGTGGAAAAGAATTGCCTTACCTTAGTCTTCACACTTAAGAAATTGAGGCATTATCGTTTCCATAATCAAGTCAACATCACCTGCCAGAGTAACATACTAGAAGTGATTACAATGAATATCTATGAGAGTAGCCATATTGCATGATGGAAGGAAATAACAATAGAGTTTGACCTACACTATGTTGCACAAGCCTCCACAAAAGGTCAAGATATAGCCACACAACTCATGAATTCGCCCATCAATGATCAAGAAAAATTTGATCCAAAATTCCTAAATGAGCATGTCAATAGAATCAACCAAGAGTCTAATAACTTTGAGGCACTCCTGCACTTTAATGGTGCTTCAACCTTTCAAAGGGGTAGCACTGCTGTTATTATCACATTCCCTTTTGGGGAGATTTGATCCTTCGCTTACCATTTTGCATTCCCATGCATCAACAACGTGGCAGAGTATGAAGGTCTCCTCAAAGGTATCCTAGAAGCTCATGACTTAGGAATTTAAAACATAGCAATTCGAGGTGACTCGCAGTTAGTGATCAACTAAGTTACAAATGTCTATGCTTGTAAAGCCCAATATTTACAACCTTATTATGACTCGGTGAAGTACTTTCTTAAATAGTTTGCAACCATTGATGTTCAATATATCTCTAGGAATGAAAATGCCATAGTTGACACCTTAGCTATGTTAGCCTTAAGCATTACATCCAACATATTTCACTCATTGCCCACCTCATTGGTGGATTGCACTATGCCTATCACGCAAACCATAGATATTGTATCCATAGCCATAGTAAGCATGACCCACATAGCAGAATGGTATGATGATATTAAGGCATACCTTCAATAGGGTGAACCCTTGTAGCATCTAACCAATACCCAGAAGGATGCAATGTATAAACGATCATGGAAATACATCATCATCAAAGATAACATGTTATGTCACAGATCATACGATGGCATAGTATTAACCTACCTGAGTAGTAGCAAAGTGCAAACGATCATCAAGCAAGTTCATAAGGGATTGTGTGGAGGTCACATAGCACCTTGGGTAATGGTGGTGAAACTTAGATGCTTAGGCTATTACTAGCCTTACATGGAATGTGATTGTGTCTCCAAGGTTAAAACATGTGATATTTTCCAACAACATGGCAACTTAATGCATGTGACACCAACAGAACTACACACAACATAGATCATATGGCTATTCCAATGTTGGGGGTTGGACATCATTGGACCTATTATGCCTAAGTTTGTCATAGGGCATAGCTTCATTATAACCAGAACTGAGTATTTTACAAAGTGGGTTGATGCCATTTCCCTTAGGAAGATAATATCATAATAGGTTTGCAAATTTTTGCTTGACAACATAGTGATCCATTTTGGTTTACCCATGACCATCATAATGAATAATGGACTAGAATTTAGTAGTGCTGAAACCAAAGCCTTTTATGAGCACTTTGGTATTAAGCATTCTTTTTTGTCGCTGTACCACCCTTAGGCAAATGGCCAAGTGGAGGCCACAAACAAAGTCATCGTCAACCTTCTAAAGAAGATGCTCAATATTAACAAACAATGATGGCATGAGTAATTAGTCTACGCACTTTGTGCCTACCAAACAACACAAAAAATAGCAACAGGTAAGATGCCATATAGCCTTGTTTATGGATTTGAAGTGATTTTTCCTCTTAAATTGTAGGTTCCATCGCTTCATGTGATCCTCTCAAGCTTCATTAACAAGGCTCAGAATGATGAGTTGAGAATTGTGGACCTTGACTCTATAGAGAAGGAGCACATGTAGACACTTGATAGCATCAAATGGTACTAAGAAAAGCAAAGGCAAAAGCACCTACATAATCAGCATCAACACCTGATCAAGAAAGGGGATCTAGTCCTCAAGGCCATTCACGAACCTGCAGACAAATTCTAAGCCAACTGGGAAGGGCCTTTCCTAGTCACTAAAGCCTATGAAAATGGAGCATTCAAGCTTGCTAATCAAGATGATAATGAATTTGCTAATCCAGTCAACCATTCATACTTGAAGCCTTACTACACCTACTATGCAGAACCATATCTCAACAAAGTAAGGTAAGGACAAGTCTACTATGACTATAAACTGGCACAACACTCATCCACTATAATCTTAAACTGGCAAAGCATTGATCTGCTATGACATTAAACTAGCACAAAAATTTTGCTACGACATTAAACTAGCATAGACTATCCTCTACGATGTTAAACTGACATAGCTCATCCTTGGGTTATGACATTAAATTGACATAGCAACACGTTTACTATGATGTTAAATTGGCATGCATCAATCGACCAGGACTATAAACTAGCATGCCATGATCTACTAGGACCTTAAACTAGGTTCATGGTCCACCACACATAGTTTTACAAGCAGGTGAGTGTGAATACTTCCAACTTCCCCCTTCCCTCCCTCATTTTTCTAGATCTGATGGATGGGGTGGTGACACTGTAGTCCTAGAATGGATTTCCTATCATTGAGAGAGGCCTCTGGAACATTTGTAGCATTACCACCGCTTGGCATTTTGCTGGTCTTCTAGAGCTCCTATCATTGGTGCATCCTTTAGGTGGCACTTGCAGCACTACCACATTTGGGCAGCACTTGCAGCATTATGGCCCTATCATTTTGCTAATTTTTTGGGCTCTTACCATTACTTGGGGTTGAGGGTACCTTGCAGCATTATGGCCCCCCACCCCCTGCCATTTTGCTTATTTTTTGAGCTCTTGTTGTCGGTTTGGGCTCTCAAGAACCCACAACATCATCACCTCCCACCATTTTGCTATTATTTTCAGACACTTGCCATTGGTTTGGCCTCTAGAACATTTGCAGCATTCTCACCCTTGGCACCTTTACTAGCTTCACAAACACTTGCAACTACTTCAATTGTTGTAACATTCGTAGCATCCTCACATCTAGTAGTTTACTCACGTCTCATGTTGTGTGGTTCTTTTCTCATCTTCTCTGAGTTGTGCTTGCAGGATGAAGCCCCAGGTCATTATGCAAAGGTACATCTCATTGTAGTGGCAAGTCACCACATTGCTTTGATGTGCATGATTAGACTAGCCAAGCCACTCAACAATGGACATCCCTAACACCCCCACTATAACCTACATGCATTCACCCCTTCTATCTTACATTCCCCTACTTTCCCCTACATCACCGAGCCTGCAAACCCCTCCGATGCTCATGGCTTCTTCTTTACATTAACCGTAGAACTTGTGGTAGACACAACACAACTCATCTTATGGGAAGCCTTTGTGGGCTAGATAAAACCTAAGCAGATGTAACGCAACTCATCCTAAGGAGGAAACACCTATCCTATAGATGTGATGCAATTGCATCAAAGTAGAGCTCATTAGGTGGCATGTAGTCCACCTAATGGAAAGCATCTCATAGTTCACATTCAGCAATGTGTAGGATCCAAAGTAGGTTCTGTAACGATGAAAAACTTCGGTCGCTGGAAATACCGAACGAAAGTCCGTGTATACAGTTCTAACCCTAGATCTGTGTGAGGGTTGTGCTAGAGAAAGATGAATCCGAGGTGCCCTGAATGGTCTTGTCGATCAGACAGGGACTTACATAACTAGTAAAATTTTTGTAATAATTTGATGGCAAAATAAAGATCCTTTATAAGGTGATGCAATGTTGTTAATCCCGGAAACAATTGAAAATGATGTAAAAGATTTAGATGTGATTACCAGATCTATATAAATAGGATGCAAGGAATTAGATTTGTAGGGAATATGATTATAAGATCTAGGACTTAATTTATGAACACAATATGTTTGATACAATGATTACAGGCAGGCTTTGGTTTGGACAAAGCACATGCCAGTAGCAAGAAAGTTATCTAAAGATGAAACACATGAGGGTCAATCTACCTTGTTCTAGCCAATCTGGGCACAAGGAAGTTAGACCCCAGGGAGAATATCAGGTAGCCTATTGTTTCTGATCAAGAGCTCTTGCCAATCACCTTCGATATTCTCACGATCGCTAATCCTCTTTTTTGCTCTCTTACCAATCTTGAAAGAAATTTTTTTTTCAACCCTTTGATCTTTGTCAACTAGAGCATGTATAAGGTTAAGATCAGGAGAAAAACGTGGTTTAGGTGACACGTGTCTTGAATTTGCAAAATGTTGTTGACTTGATGTGATGGTTGTTGGGGTCTGCGGTGCCACACCAGCTTACGCTCTAAAGCATAATGCAGCGTAAACCGTTCTTGTTGAAGCTTTGGCGACAGGTGACTTCTTGATTACGCTACAGTACGCTGGAGAGAGTATTGTGCCACATGGACTGCTGATGCTTGTATTACGCTGCATCCTGCTAAATTACGCTGCACCACACCAGATTATGCTTCATAGCGTAATCTAGTGTAAAATAGTACACTTACAGAAAATCGAAGTGTTGTTGAAGTTTTTGGGCATTTTCCATCATTAATGTTGTATTGGATTGCTTTCTGACATTACGCTGCATTACGCCATGTTGTGTAATGTAGTGTAAGGTACCGAAAAACCAAGGTTCTCAAAACCTAGAGATTTTGAAGGGTCGAAAACTTGCTATTGTGCACCCGTCATTTTGCTGTCTTCTAGAATTCATTTGTGTTGTGCTGCACGGCATGGTAAGACATGCTTTTAATCTGAAAAGAAACTTGTTGTGCCACGCCTTGTTGTGACCCTTTGCTTGAATCACCAGCCTTTTGTTGAATCGTCGAGGCCTCAAAATTTTCACGGTGTTTCAATGACCCCTCTTTGTTGACTTTTAGAGGGCTTTCTTGAAAGACGTCGATAAAGAATACGAAACATCAGAAAGGTAAAGGCATCAATAGCATTTGTCAGAGACTGCTCAAATGTTGTTTTGTCAAACTTAGAAGTGAGAGGATGGAGGGTCATAGGGTATAGGAGGGATCTTACAGGAGTTAGAGATGGTAGGTTCGGGGAAGACTCAAATACATGAACATGAAGCTTTTCTGAACAAGTTATTACGTCCTTTCACTAATGTGTTTGTGAAAGGTTACATCGGCATACTGCATATGGGGGGCTTGCAAGGACGAGTTATGTTACGCTCGCATGGCCTGGATGAGTTGTTTTACGTCCATTTTGCCAAGTGTTACCCCCCTATTTTTTTTGAAAAATGCAGATTGCATGCCACAAGGTGAGCTGTGGTATGCTAGTTTGTGGGCATGATAATGAAAATGGATCGACTTAATGCTCATGTTCTGTACAAGTGGAGAAGAAGGCAGGGATAATTGTAAGGATAAGAAAAGGGGAAAACAAGGTAAGGTACTTCCAAGTGACCAGGCTAGTCTAAGCAGCCACCTCAGAATGCCATAACACCTCACCTTCTAATGAAAGTATTCTTGATCAATGCCATCGTAACAAGTAACCTGCAAAACACAACATAGAATAGAGAGCTAGAAACAAACGTCCCGATTGCTAAGGAGGGAGGCTGTTGAAACAAGCGCTGTCCAAAGTGAAAAGGCAGATGGAGACTACGAAAGAGCTAGGAGCAAGCATGCCAATGTTGATGCCATGGTTCACAAAGTTACCATCAACAGTCAGATTCATCTTGCTCAAGGACTGTGTAAAGAACATGTCAGATGAATCTGCTAAGCCAGAATCTGGTGACAGCGATGGATGGAGGCTGTTAATACTATGGGTGGCCACAGTTTCTTCAGGGCCCCAAGTGGCAAAGTTGATCCCAAGAGCTGCAACTATGAAGTGGCTATCGTAGCAACATCTCCGAGGGGTCAGTAGTATGCCTTTCAGCATGTCCGAGGAATCAGCAGGATGCTGATGGGGTAACAATGTTGCATCTATTCCAACGCCTTACCCGCTCCTTCTGGTAGGGATGCAGTGCAAGAATAATCACGCTCACTTGCTTCATGGATGACCTATTGACAGATTCCAGTTTTGGGTCCTAGTTGACCGTTGTTGCTGGTTTTAAGTCTCAGCAGACCGTGGTCCTAGTTTAACGTTTGGGCAGACTGAGATCTGCTAGTTTTACGTCGTAGTGAACAGTGGAAGGGCTAGTTTATGGTCCTAGCAGACCATGCTATGGGTGTCAGTTTTATGTCGTAACCTAGGGACAAGTCTGTGCTAATTTAGCATCTTAGCAGATGTGTGCTTATCTTGCCAGTTTCATGTCATGGCGGAAGGTCGAAAACTTTGCCAGTTTAGCTTCTTGGCGGACGCGTGCAAGAGTTGCCAGTTTTACGTCGTAGCGGACGTGTACAACTTTGCCAGTTTTACATCGTAGCGAATGTTTTATGAATTTGCTAGTTTTACATCGTAGCGGACGTTTGTTACTTGAGTTTGAACCGAGTCAATGTTCAGATGTAGTACCGCTTTAAATACAGATGATTTACTAGATTTGATAACTCGTTGTCGTCGATATTTGCTAACTTGAATGCTCCGTTTCCGTATGCGTCGATGACCAAGAAAGGGCCTTCCCAATTTGCAGAGAACTTGCCTACTAGTTCGCGAATGGCCTTGAGAACTAAGTCTTCTTTCTTGATCGGTTGTTGATGCAGGTTGTGCCGATGCTTCTGTCTCTGTTTATCCTGATATCTTTCGATGGTGTTGAGCATCTGGATGCGTTTCTCCTCCACTAAGTCTTAATCCACGATTCTAGACTCATTGTGTTGAGTCTCATTTATAACCGTAGATAGGACCATCCGCAATGAGGGAACCTGTAATTCCAAGGGTAACACTGCTTCGGATCCATAGACCATGCTATAGGGTATCCTGTCTGTAGTTGTTCTGCATGTCGTACGATATGCCCATAGCACATAGAGGATTTTTTCACGCCAGTGCTTCTTATTACTGTTGTGCATCTTCTTGAGTAAATTGATGATCACCTTGTTTATTGCCTCTGCTTGACCATTTGCTTGTGGGTAATAGGGTGAAAAAAAAAGATTGTTTGATGTCAAGATTATTGCAAAAAGATTTGGTTTTGGTACTACTAAATTGTGGCCCATTATCGATCATAATAGTCATAGGGAGCCCAAATCTGGTCACTATATTGTCTAAGATGAAATGGTAGACTTGTTGAGATGTAATTTTCATAGGGGAACAACCTCAACCCACTTCATAAAATACTATGTGGTGGTGACAATGAAGCTGTGCCCTGCAGAAGACTTAGGTGCGATAGGGCCTATAATATCTAGTCCCCATCGTTGGAATGGCCAAGTAATCTGTGTCGTGTGTAGCTTAGTTGGTGACACGTGTATTAGATTAGCGTAACTTTGGCACGTGTCACACATTTTAACCTTGACAAGATAGTCTTTTTCCATGTATGGCTAATAGTACCCTAGGTGTCTGATTTTAGCGGCCATGGCTCGCGGGGCTACGTGTCCCCCACACAACCCCTCATGGAATTCGCTAGCTATTCGTTGTGCTTGGTCGTTACTGACACAAGTTAGTAATACCCCATCGAATGAGCATCTACAGAGAGTACTGTCTCCAATGATGATGTATTGCTTGGCACACTTACATACTACATCTTTTTGTGCATGTGTTAGCTTGTGTAGTGGTTCACCATGCAGAAGGTAAGTTTTGATATTGTCATACCATTCTGACACCCCCCTCGCGTTTAATGAGGAGATTTGCATCGCTTGAATGACAAGATCTGTGCATTCCATCATTAAAGCGGGCCAAGTGTCAAACAGGTGAGGTGGCACATTGAGTACCAGTGTGGCCAGTGCATCGGCCACAACATTTTCATTACGTGGCACATGTTGGGCATTGGTTGTCATGAATTATTTCAGGAGATCTTTAGCCATATCGCAGTAGGACTATAGATGCATAGCCTTGCAGGCGTAGGCTCCTGTGATTTGCTTGATGACAAGCATCGAATCACCTCGGATTGCTAGGTGTTGAACGTTGAGTTCTCTGGCTATTAACAATCCTCTGAGGAGCCCCTCATACTCTGCCATGTTGTTCATACAAGGGAAGGTTAGGCGGTAAGCCAATGGATGCAAATCCTCAGGGAAAAGCGTAATAACAGCAGTGGAACTGTCGCCTCTGGTGGTTGAAGCTCCGTCAAAATATAACGTCGCTTCAAGGCCTATTGACACAGGGCTTAAACTATGTACATGTTCATTTGGAAACTCGGGCTCTATTGTAGCTTGATCATTAATCGGCGATGTTGCTAATTGGTTAGCTATGGCCTGGCCTTTGGTGGATGACTGGCCAACATAATGTAAATCAAACTCAGCTGTGATAGCTTTCCAACGAGCTATCCTACTACTTTCATACAAATTGTTGAAGATAGCCTACAGAAGGTTACTTTTACAAATTATGTTGACCTGACTATGGAAAAGATAATGCCTACATTTTTTAAGTGCGAAAACTAATGCTAAACAGTTATGCTCCACTTTGTTGTACCTTGTTTTGTATGAAAATAGAGCATAACTGAGGCAATAGATAGGGGATTCTGACCCATCGTTCCTTTTCTGGCAAAGTAATGCAGCTATAAACACGTCTGA
Organism: Gnetum montanum; assembly: GCA_015680685.1. Lineage (NCBI taxonomy): Eukaryota > Viridiplantae > Streptophyta > Gnetopsida > Gnetales > Gnetaceae > Gnetum > Gnetum montanum. The sequence continues at coordinate 261,452 of MNCI01012629.1, forward strand.
GTTAGCTAGATAAATGTAGAAAGGTTGATTCCTTTATGGCGGGAAAACCATTGGTAAGTGTTGCAGCTCTTCTTTTAAATTGTCAAATGCACATTGGCAGTCATCGATCCATTCAAAATTGACACCCTTCTTTAGAAGATGTTGCATGGGGTGTAATTTACCTGTTAACTTTGAAATGAACTGCCTGATGAACTAAAGCCTACCCTGTAACCCACGTAGTTCTTTAAGGTCTGTAGGTGGCTTCAAATCAACAATGGCTTTAACTTTGTTAGGGTTGACTCGAATACCAGTCTCTGACACTACAAACCCCAATATGCGTCCGGTTCTGACTCCGAATACACATTTCTTTGGATTAAGTTGTAAGTCATGCTTGAGACACCATTTAAGGACTAACTCTAGGTCTTCTGAATGACCTTTCGATTTCATAGACTTAACAGCTATGTCGTCTACGTATTCGTTCAGTTTTCCTAAGAAGTAATCGCTAAAGATGTATGTCATGGCTCGTTGATATGTTGCTCCAGTGTTTTTTAGCTCGAAAGGCATCATAGTGTAACAGAAGGTTCCCTAGGGTGTCATGAATGTCGTGGTCAGTTGATGCTCTGGATTTATACGAATTTGATTATAGCTTAAAAAGCCATCCATAAAGGATAGGAGTGCGTGACCAGCTGTCGTATCGATCAGTTGATTGATACTCAGTAATGGGAAATTATCTTTAATCGTAGCTTTGTTCAGATCTCGGAAGTCTATGCAGATGTGTATACCTCCTGTTTTCTTAGAGACAACTACGATGTTGGACACCCAGTCTGAGTAATTGACTACGCGAATGAAACTAGCCTGGTACAGCTTGGTGATTTCATCACGCACTGCTAGTGCGATTTTCGGCTTAATCTTTCTTACCCTCTACCTAATTGCTTTGATACTTGGGTCTAAAATTATGTTACGCTATATTAATCTCAGGTCTAAACCTGGCATGTCTTCATATGACCATGCAAATACTACAACGTTATCCTGGAGCACTTGCGTTATGCTACATTGTGTCTATGGATTTAGGAGAGAACTAACTCTAAGAGTTTTTATTTCGCCTTTGTGCATAACCACAGGGACCTTGTTGAGAGGGTCCTTGGTCACGTCACCAGCTTCTAGGTCTAAAGTTTGGGTTAGATGTTCTAGCCAATTTGGTGATGTTTTCGATGTTGCTATGGTTGCATCGCAAGGGGAAGGGTCTGTTTCTATCAGCATATGATTAAACTGCCTAATGGTCTTCCCATATGGACCTGTTAAAGCCAAGGGTGCGTATAAAGCTGTGTCCATGTATGAATTGCCCTGCAAAAAATGCCAAAAAGCGGAAGTTGTTATATTGCTTTACTATCAATCTGTTGAACGATGATAATTTGTTTTTCTATGCATCAGAGTCGCGTGTTAGAGAAGTTTCCAGTTTAAGGTCTTAGTGGACCGTTTTAAATATACACAGTTTATGAGAAGATAATGAGCTAGGCTTCCTAAATGCTAACGTGTGAAATGAGATGAAAGATGCAATGTGGTGCGTCTAGCGTGTCGAGATGGTTGGATTTGAATTTTGCACAAACCGTAGTTAATGCAGCCGAATTACGAGGTGATAAGCTATGCGTTAGTTTAGGATCATTTCGGACCGTAACTCGCATGATGTTTGTGACATTAATGCTCAAATGTTCATGTTTTATGTCATACTGACACCCACATTTTGGGAAAGTTCCGCGTCGATCGGGCAGAAAGAATTAGTTGGTTTCGAGCATTTTTTTTATAAACCAGTGGTTCATACTCAAAATAGGTTACCGATATCGTGAATTTGGACCTGGTTATAGCGAGAAGAGAGCGTGAGCAAGGCGTGAGCAGACGATTTTACAAGGACTTTGTTCAATTACGACCTCTACAACAATGGCACCAAAGGTCAAAGGAAAGAACGCTAAGTTGGCCAGGATTGACGAGATGTAGGAGAGTTTGCAGTGAATATCATAGGCCAGAGTAGAAGCTCTGGAAGTTACTCCACTTAACCGGTAAGTCGCTGTCCACCCTTTTATGCTATTTTCATATTTTTTGCAGCATCGTGGTTTGTATATTTTGGGCTCTCATCTTGTGTCGGACGTTAATGTCTGTTTGCACGAATTGAACTATTGTTATGAAGGTTTAGGTGATACAGAATAATGTTGTGTAAAGATAATGTATAGCGTGTAGATGTAATGTAATCAGAGTTCTGTAATAATTATATGTTACACTGGAGTAATACGCATTATTTGCTTTTATTGCCGTTATCAGGGACAGACCTTGAGCTGTTACAAGGGTTTAGGCAGTTTTGGCTATGCGTCTCCAATATACACTGTAATTTTCCAAGAATTGTGCAAGTCCTAGTGTGGCGTAATGAATATTCATGTCTAGATTTTGTCTAACAGTAATACATTTGTATCCTACAGTATTATGCTAAAGCCCGTCCTAATCGTTTTGGACATCGTGGGCATTCTGTGCTGCGTTTATGTCCCCGCGGCCAATGTTCCTCCTCCTCATGCTCGTCTAAAGGAGGAGGCGGTGTGGTTCTAAAGAGGCGCGCTGGATTTTTTGCAATTTTTACTTCGTAATTACAGCATACTTGTCTGGTTGCATCTACCAGGCGATGTAGCTGCTGCTATTTTAGACATGTTATTGGTCGGTTCGACATAGAGTGTCTTAGCATTTCTGTCAGACGACGTGATTGAAACTGTGCGGGTGCAAGACCGCGAACAGAGTGCCAACGGTTTAAGGCATTTAAGCTGGATTTGGGAAATGCGCAAGTTTAATTATTATCATGCCTATAACACTCTATTCGTGGCTTGTCATCTCACAACCTATTTCCAGAATCCACCTAGTACCGTGCATTACGTAGGTGGGTAAGTTTTTTTTTGTTTCACTTTGCGGTATCGTAATATGTTATCTACTGTTTAGGTGCGTATTGAGCGTAAAGATTTTTTTGTATTCCCTGGTATAGGTTTTTTATCAATGAAAGCAATCTTATGGGCAATAATGATACATTGTCGTTGGCCAAAAGGGCTATAGGGGAATTTACTTCTATCAGCAACGTACGGGCCGCCATCATGGAACAACTGGCGTTCGAGATCCCAGAATATCCAACCCGTTATGCCAACTTCTTTTCTAGGTACAAGAAACTATGATGGCTGGATAGGGAATGGACTTTGGACCCTCCCCTTACCGTTGCAGATAAGCGAAGGAAAATTCCTCCATTTCCTTTACCCTTCGGGCCTGGTAAGCTTTTTCGTGATGATGAATTGTATCAATGTTTGTTAATGTGTGATGATGATATGAAATCATTTCGATTTAACTGTGGTTTTGTGTTAATAGTTAGGGAATCATGGAAGATTACGATCATGGCTTCCAGTTGCAAGGCCAGCAGTCTCTTCTTCCATTATGGTGATATAAAGGAAGCACAACACTGGCTCGGTCATAGAGTGACCCCGGTTGTGTTGACCAATAACCTCTGAGAGGCTAGACTACTAGACCTGTTCTTGGCCATAACCCTTGACGTTACCGCGGGTGAAATGCTGACCCTAGTCAACTCCTTTAGCGAGGAAGCCAAGAATCTCTTCATACACGTATGTAATCTGCGCATAAATTTTGTCATTGATGCTCAGCTGTTTGTCGATCTCTTTGGCGTCCCCTCCGACAATTTTCTTATAGATGAAAAGTCGAAGAGGAGCTCCAAGCTCTAGAAAGAGATAGAGGAGTGGCTGGGGGTTTAGAAAGAAGCTAAGGGGATCCCCCGCGATAGGATTGAGTTGGAGGTGGCCAATACCATTTATCCCCTTTTTCGGGCTCGGGCCTTCCCAAAGAAACTCTTATAAGGGCAATTCCTTACTATAGAACAGGCCTGGATTATACGAGAGGTCATGGAGGAGGGGACTCGGTTCAATTGGGCGAGCTATTTTGTCGAAGGCTTGCGTGTTGATATGGTCAGGCTTTGCCAGAAGCTTGAAACCCATTTCAACGTGCATTTTTCCTTTTTCATAGCTTGTTTTCGGTGTTTTGGCAAATTTCTGGTGGTCCAGAAGAATGGGGGCTGGGTGCAACAAGATTGTAGCCAGATTTCCAAACCATGGATTTCCCATATTTTAGGCACTATCCAATTGCAAGACCCTCCTGAGGGGATTGGGGAGTCGTTGTCAGTAACGACTAGAAGTATGGAGGCACCTCAAACACGGGGACAAGATAGTGTGGGTAGAGCACCCTCCTCTTACACTGGTGATGTGTCGAGGGGGAAGCGCCTGGCTGCTGAGATAGTGGATTCGTCAGTGCCATGGAAAAATCCTTGTTTGAACGAGGGATCTATCGAGCCAGTGGGTGATGTCGGGAAGAAGATGCAAATCAGATTCCAGCGGAGTAATCTTCCAGGTGGTAAGTGTCAAAATGTATTAATGGTTATGATTTGTGTAGAGACACTGTTATGTAGCATAACATTTATTGAACAAAAAGTGAAATCTTATGTTAACTAGCCATGTTGTATGACAGCGAGGGAAAAGGTTGTAGACCGGTTGACCCCTGAAACAGGGGCTATGGTCTTATGGCACGGAGAAGGGGCCTCAATCTCTGAAGAAGAGGCCCTAGTTAATAAGGCGAGGAGTGCACAACCTCCTGCGCATGAAGAGGAAATAGCTGTGGAGGATGCCAAAGTCCTTTTAGCTAGAACTAAACAAGGCAAGTGCTTTGTTACTTGATAAAATTAATTTTTGTTTTTTACGACGTAGTTGTAGACCCTAGAAAACTTCTACAGGTTGTACTGGTCATTGTAATGTCTCAGTCATACCTTTTATTCTACGTAATAGATGACCAGAGCGTGCCCTTGACAACAGTGGTGACTCAATCCTAGGACGAATTTCCTGATAAATTCGCCTTTATGAAAGGCGTCATTCAAGATATGATTTTTCAATTAGAGCGAATCGATCCTGAAGCTGGTATGCTACAATCATTATGCAGAGGTTATTTTACTATGGCATTACGCTACCTAATTATGCCTAACTGCTATTTTTTATGTTATTAGGAGCTCGCCTCAGATGGAACTCATCAGAGCTTATTGATTTAGACACCATCGAGCCCTCATCAGAAGTGACTGTTGTGCCATACAACGTTTACGATGAGATGCATAAATGTGCTTTACACTCAACCCGCTCCTTATGGGAATGTCAAAGCATAAACGAGGACCTTTGGAAGAGGTTGCAAAGGTCGGAGAAGGAAAGGGTAGCTCTACACGATGAGGTTGGGGATCTAAGATCACGAAATGAATTCCTACAAGCCCAGGAAATGGGAAGCGAGGACTGGAGGATAACTATGGTTGACTACACCCATTATTGGGCTGTTGTTAGGAACAATGTCCAAACTAGCCGTGAACTGGTTGAACAACATATGCAACTGGACCTCCTTGCTTAGAAGAACCAGGACTGAAAGGACTTTAGCGCGAGTGTACAAGAGTGGGGGCAGATGCAAAAAGATCATAAAAAGGTCTACAAACAAGAAAGCACTACCTATTGTCAACATTATAGGGACTCTGCCATTGAGGCTCAGTCCCTTTGGCTATTTCTCGATGTTATTGGTGCTTCCAAAGCATTCGAGAAGTTCCAAGAGCAAGTGATGGCAAGTGCCTCTCCGAAAAGGGAAGTGACTCTTCCTGGAGGTGAGACTACTGTCCCTTCTTTCTTCCCTGAACCACCCCGATGGACTCCCGTGGAGAAGGGGAAGGTCAAGGCTGGAACTAATCTAGGGGATGGGGTTTGGTCTGAGCTTACCGAAGACGAAATTATGCAACATCTGTGGATCGGCTTAGAACAAGTCCCTTTTTCTGCGGATGCAGGACCGTCACGGGTAAGTTGTGACATTATTGCATTTTTGTTATATCTAGTTTTGACAATGATATTAATATGTGTATCATGTCTGATTACAGGATTGTCTAGAGGAGAATCCTCAACAGGGTGAGATTAACGAAGGTGGTGGTCCTCATGAAGAGGGTTTAGAAGAAATGGAGGGTAATGACGCTGGTTAATATCGTGGTGAGGAACCTCCTGCTGAGGAGCCTCATGAAGAGGACCGTCCTCTCAAAGGGATCCCTCACGCGAAGGATGACCCTTATGAGGATGACCCCCTCGAAGTAGAAGTTGAGCTGGGAGATACAGGGGACAGCGGTGACAAGGGTGACGCACAGTGTGGCTGAGTTAGCCTCGGGTTCTACTGGTGTAATGAAACAAGAGACTATATTTTTTCTTTTTTAATGTGTTTGATACAAATTTTGGCTTAATTTTGATGTTCTTTTTGCTGTTTCTTTTTTATGTAACGCGTAATCGGGATCATAGGTTTTGATGTTATGATAAATCATGATTAGTTTTAAGGGTGTAACATTAATGTAGTTGCTAGTTTAAGGCCATTCCAAGCCATGGATAGCTTAAGGCCATTTCAGGCCATGGATAGTTTAAGGCCATTCCGGGCCATGGAAAGTTTAAGGCCATTTCGGGCCATGGATAGTTTAGGGCCATTTCGGACCATGGATAGTTTAAGGCCATTTCGGGCCATGGCTGATTCAGGTGCCACGTGTAAATGAGGTCGCTAGTTTAGGGCCATTTTTGGCCCTTGCATAATTCAGGTGCAAAGTGTAGATAAGGTTGCTAGTTTAAGGCCATTTCGGGCCTTTGCGTAGCAGGAGTAAAGAAGATAGAAACGTAAAGCTAAACACAAAGATAAACATGAGCGTAATGAGACTAACTAGTGGAAAGCGTAAATACATGCGTAAACATAAGTATAAATGGTAAACATAAATAGAATGGATGATGGGACCGTAGTAGTTAGGCAACATTGTTTACTTGCTAACTCTGTAACTATTTCTTAATTGCCTTCATCTTTAACGACGCATAAGGACAGGGAGATTTATGACCCTTCTCTTTCGCATCACAGTCTTCCCCTTGGAACGGTAGTTCAGCCCAAGTTAGGCTGTCATCAGCCACTATTTTGGCTTGCTTGGGTATTCGGGTAGGGGAGTGATCTTCAGGTGTTTTGATTTCTGACCCCTGTTCCATTTCTATGTTGTTAACAGCTTGTGGAGCTATTTCATCGCCATGGATAACCACCTCTCCTCCTGCGTAGAGCAAATGGATCTCTTGTTGAATGGGTGATGAAACCACCCTCAGTTGGGCTAACCAAGACCTCCCAAGAATCAAATTGAATCCAAGCATCTCCTCGACAACGATAAATGTTATGTCAGTGGGGAATTGGTCCCCTGTTACGAAGTTGATATGGAGGGTCCCTTTGACCTGCACTCGTGCCTCGTTGAACGACTTTAAGCATGACGTCATTGTAGGAATGATATGATCAATCAGGCCTAATTTATCCACTATGGGGTAAGGGATGATATTGGTGGTCGCCTTGTCATCTACATGTACTCTCCGGATTCGGTGTTGGCCGACACGGATGGTGATGAACATGGGTGCCATTGTCACTTAACCCTCAGGATTGTCCTTAATGGATTCGTCACAAAAGGTCAACGAGGTGGGATTTGGTTTTTTGGCAGTGGGGGGAAGCATGACAGAATGGATTGCTTCTTCGTCCGCTAGTAGGCTTTCGTCCATAGGTATGGTCGTTAACATGCGAACTATAGCCTCACGATGTGTTTGTGATGTCATGAGCAAGTCATAAAGGCTCAACGTTGTATTTTTTTTAGAGCCTGTTTGACTTGCGTAAGGGTGTCAAAGAGATCTCACCCATGATCGGGTTGCTTGTCATCCTTTTCCTCTTCCATTCGCCCCAAGAGATGAATTTCACGGGGAGACGTGACACTTGGTTGAGGCTTGTGTTTCCTTTGGCTAGGAGGAGATAATTGCTTTCATGTAACCTGTTTGTTTTTGGCAAGTGGGGCTAAAGGTACAAAAGCAAGGGGTTTAGGCTTGGGGAACCCTAGCGTAAGAGGGTCCTTGTCCACATCAACAGTAACAGTAAGAGGATTTGACTTAGAAGACTGCCCTTGCACAGGAGGGGCTGTTGATAGTTTTGGCACCCTGATGACTAAGGGTTCCCTGGGTGTAGGCGTGGGCTAGGCTGCGGCTTTAATGATAGCAGGCTGTTGGGAAGTATTCTAAGATGAAGTTCGGAGGATGAAAGGTTACCTCGGGGCACCTCCCGTTGGTGTTGATGGAATCGTTGTTTGGGGCGAGTGAGGGTGCGTTCACAACACGAAAGGTCGCTTTGGCTGCACTTGATCATCGCCCTCTGCTCCTACCACATTGATTGTGTACCCTACGTTGTTTGCATTCAATGGGTCTTGGTACACATGCATGGCCTGGTTTTCCAGGTGCATCGGGCTACTGCTCTCTAAGATCAAGTCACCTTGATCTATCAGAAGCTGAATGTCATCCTTCAACACCTAGCAGTAGTCTGTGTCATGGCCACACAATTAGTGGTAGTCGCAGAATCGGTCCAACCTAAATTTTTTGGGAACTGGCAATTCATTATGTTGGGCCAAAGAAGGGTTTTTGAGCAGCTCACAATGGTGTCTGTGGTGTTTTAGAGCCTCCTCAGACACCATCTTGTGTCGAATATGGCCAGTTCCCAATAATTGTTTGAGGAGTTCAGAAGGCTTTGCGGGTAAGGCCATGTAATTTGAGCGATCTTTACGCTCAAATTTAGGCCTTGACTGTGGAGGTGCTTCAGGGGCAGAAGAGGTTTCTTGATTAGCGTCATTTGAGCTAGTTGTCAGCTCGACTGGCTCCGTAGTTGTTTTCTTGTTATTGTTGTTCTTCTTTTTGGCCCCTTTAGCAATTGCCACCACTGTCATTGTTGTGGCTTTGCCTTTATCCTTGTCCTTGCTATGGGCATTCTTGTAGACCACGTATGTCGGATATTTACTAGCCTCCATCATGTCTTGGATGCTCTTAGTCTGAGCAAAGGCTTGGCTGAGGGAGAGGGGAACGAGGTAATAAAACTTAAACTTGATAAAGTCGTTGACTGCTCCCTTGAAGATTGCCAGTAAATGAGCCTCCATGATGGGTTCACGAATTTCATTCTAGGTGGCACTCCACCACTGTATAAAATTTTGGACCGACTCGAGTGGGTCTTGTTTAACTCCCATGAGCTGGTCCAATATGACTTCTGGCTTCAGGTTGTATTTGAACCAAGTCACAAACTGGGTTAGCAGCTCCTCCAAAGTTGAAATGAAGGCACACGGGAGCGCTCGATACCATTCTAAAGCTTAACCCATTAAAGACATGGCAAAAGTGCAGATTATAGTATGTGGCCATTGTTGCAATAATAAGGACTTTGACCTGAAAGTGACTAGATGGGCGTTAGGATTACCTTCCCCATTGTATTTTGTAAAATGAGGAAGGGGCATCCCAAGTGGCAACGACAAGACATGGACTACTGGACTAATAGGATCGTCATGGTAGAAATCCATGAATTGTACCACATCAGAACCAGCAGCCTTGAGATGCTTGACCTCCTCTGTAAGGGTCTGAATGAGCTAGAAGGCTTGATCCAGACCCATAGACGACGAGGTTGTCTGTGGAATGGCTGGTGGAGCTGCACCAGGTGGCGAAACGAAGGTAGCAGCTTGGCCAATAGTTGGTGCTATTGGAATGGTCCTTGCAGGTGGTGCCGCTTGTGGCATCCACCATCTGGTAGTTGGTGCAGATGGGGCAACCAACGTTAGCTGTGCCATTGGGTATGTTGTTTGTGTAACTGGAGGCATGAGCAACGATCCTGTAGCTGGGTTTAGCGCTTGTGGCACCTGGCTTTGATGATGGGGATGATGGGGCATTTGCGCAGGATGCGCAACAGGAGGCATGTTGGGAGCCCACCATGTTGTGGTGGCTATCACAGTCATGTGAGTCGGGAGGAAGGTTGGTATTGTAGGTAATTGCAACGTAGGTGTTGCATGTACGTGTGGCGATGCAGGTGCAGGCACACGATGAGGTGGATTAGGTAATTGCACCTGCTGAGGAGTGATCTGTGATGGACCATCACCTAGGAAGATAGTCAGGAAGAGAAAATGTAAGCATGGCGAGTGCGGGACTTGATTCATGTTAGAAAATGTCAAAGGCATGGTGACCATGAACAATGGATTTACACGAGACGTTGTGGAGGGAGGGGCCATGGTGAAATCAGCATGACTGCCTCCTTCAGAGTGAGATTCTAGATCGTCTTGCCCATCATAAAGTGTCTCATCATGGAAAAAGACTTCTAGCTACTCTAACGATGTCTTTGCCATCAACATTTGATCTAGAATCCACTTTTGTTGCTCTGTCAGAGGTATGACAGTGCTAGGTGTAGGAATAAGTTCCTTCCCATTGCAGTACATGAACTCGTACTCTCGTTTTTCCTCGAGTTCTTGTGGATACAGAGGCAGGTTTGCTGCTAACTTAGCACAGAGGAAATTGTCGCTTTCCCTATGCTGAGCTTGTCCTTCAGGATCCTTATTTTGTAGCCTAAGGGAGCAGCATGGTCGCACCAAACTAAGTGGTTGCTCAACCATAGGAGGTGTGACTTGCATGGTCCAAGGGTTCTCAAGGCTAGCAGTGTCAACGGTAGTAGTTGATGTAGTCATTCTCTACGTGATTGGTAAATCATGACTATGAAGATAAAGGTTGGAAAGACAAAGGAAAATCAATGTACTAATCGGGGCTTTCTATCTTGTAGGATTCCAGAGGAATCGTTGGAGCGACCGATCTGCACCGCATAATCCCATAAACAACCTCAGAGGTATTATGTTTATGCTAATTGACAATGGGTACAGATAGCTTACAAGACTACCTGTAAAATGTGGATCGGAGGTTCAGGCCCTCCTTCTAGCGCCAGAAAACTATAACGACGGAGAACGTCAGTTGCTGTAAATACCAAATGAAAGTCCGTGTATACAGTTCAAACCCCAGATTTGTGTGAGGGCTATGCTGGAGAAAGACGAATCTGAGGTGCCCTGAACGGTCTTGTCAATCAGACAGGGACTTACATAACTAGTAAATTTTTGTAATAATTTGATGGCAAAATTAAGATCCTTTATAAGGCGATGCAATGTTGTTAATCCTGGAAACAATTGAAAATGATGTAAACAATTTAGATGTGATTGCCAGATCTATATAAATAGGATGCAAGGAATCAAATTTGTAGGGAATACGATTATAAGATTTGGGACTTATGAACACAATATGTTTGATACAATGATTACAGGCAGGCTTCAGTTTGGACGAAGCACATGCCAGCAACAAGAAAGTTATCTAAAGATGAAACAAGCGAGGGTCAATCTACCTTGTTCTAGCCAATCTAGGCGCAAGGAAGTTGGACCCTAGGGAGAATATTAGGTAGCCGATTGTTTCTGATCAAGAGCTCTCGCCAATCACCTCCGATGTTCTCACGATTGCTGATCCTCTTTTTTGTTCTCTTACCAATCTTGAAAGAAAAATTTTTGCCAACCCTTTGATCTTCGTCAATTGGAACATTTATAAGGTTAAGATCAGGAGAAAAATGCGGTTTAGGTGACACGTGTCTTGAATTTGCAAAATGTCGTTGACTTGATGTGATGGTTGTTGGGGTCTGCGGTGCCACATCACCTTATCCTCTAAAGCGTAACGTAGCGTAAACCGTTCTTGTTGAAGCTTTGGTGACAGGCAACTTCTTGATTATGCTACAGTATGTTGGAGAGAGTATTGCGCCGCATGGACTGCTGATGCTTGTATTACGTTGCACCCTGCTAAATTACGCAGCACCACACCAGGTTACGCTTCATAGCGTAATCTAGCATAAAATAGTACACTTACAGAAAATCGAAGTGTTGTTGAAGTTTTTGGGCATTTTCTGTCCTTAATGTTTTGTCGAATTGCTTTCTGACATTATGCTGCATTACGTCATGTTGCGTAATGCAGTGTAAGGTACTGAAAAATAAAGGTTCTCAAAAACTAGAGATTTTGAAGGGTCGAAAACTTGCCGCTGTACACTCGTCATTTTGCTATCTTCTAGAATTCATTTGTGCTATGCTGTGTAGCATGGTAAGACAGGCTTTTAATCTGAAAAGGAACTTGCTGTGCCACGCCTTGTTGCGACTCTTTGCCTGAATCACCAGCCTTTTGCTAAACCGCCGAGGCCTTGAAATTTTCACGGTGTTTCAGGTTCATCTCCTAGTAAAAAAAGGAAAATCACAAAAAATATAAAAATAAAAAAACATGTCCCCAAGCAAAATTAGTAGAGCTATAATTTCACAATTGATCCAACCATGAATCCATGTTGACTCTCTCATAAGCATTTTGATAAGAGCTCACAATTTTAAGGGCAAGTCATCTAGGTGTCATAGATGCTAACTCTCTCATAAGCATTCCAACAAGAGGTCACCATTTTGATGGCAATCCACCTTGGTGCCATGATCAACATTAACCTTGCTAACTCTACATCTTGCAACATGACATCGTATTTGCATATTGCCTCCCCTATCATCCTTAGCGCATTCCCTACACCCTTTCCCTCTAGCATACTATAATCCTTAGCACTCTTAAGCATGGTGCAACAACATATTGTCAAGTACTGATGAGTGATGTTGGTGCCAAGTTTGCTATGATGTTTTGCTGTTCTTTGTTGATGTCTCTCAGGCCACTCCTCCAAACATCAACAAAGAAGGGCCAATGAAACACCACCAAATTTGGGCCATTGCATCTTAACTACAAATTTGTCTAAGTGTCAACACAAGAAAATTTTTTTCTAAGTGTTGGGCCTATGCTCTCCACTACTGGGACTACACTCTAGAGTGTAGTTAATGTAGTCTACAACACAAGTCCAGATTTGCAATATTTTTCTAAGTGTCGATAGTAACTACAAATTTTTCTAAGTGCCAAGACTATGCTCTCCACTAACAAGACTACACTCTAGAGCATAGTCAGCATAGTTAGCACACAAATGGCCAAGTTTGCAAATTTTCCTAAGTGTCAAGCTAGTGGCTGTAGAGCATGCTTGGCATGGAAGAAATAGTTTGGAAAATTTTCTAACTTCTAGGACTACGCTCCCTACTATGCTCTAAAGCTTATTCAGTGTAGTCTACATGAAGACACCACTTTTATAGAATTTTCTAACTGGCGAGACTATGCTCAAGAGCATAGTTAGCATAGTCAGCATAGTCAGCATCAAGGCCCAATTTTATTTTTTTTTTTGTAGATTTCTTCTATCTATTGAGACCAAACTTGAGAGCATAGTTGAGTGTAGTCAACTGGAAGCCTAATTTTTGCAAAATAAGTGTGAGACTATGCTTTAGAGCGTAGTTGAGCATAGTCATGTAGAACAGCCTCCAGAGGCCTCCAAAACGCAACACCGGCCTTCATCTCAGCTGCAACACTCCTCCAACAAGTAAGACTAGTAACTTGAATGTCTGTTGGATCCCCCATTTGTTCCAAAATTGTACCTATGCTCAACATCACTCAAGAGAGTGGACAACGTAGTCTTAGAGCATAGTCTTCAAACTTGTACTATTTTGCATTTTTTAAGTACATTGTAGTCTAGCACTTGCACATGTAGTTTGGTAGTGTAGTCATAGTCTGGTAGTCTTGCAAAGTCCATTGGAGCACATCAGCAAAGCATCGTTTGCTTCAGTGGAAAGCGTGGTTGGGTGTAGTGTAGTCCTAACTATCCCACTACCACATGGCGCCTAATCAACAATTCACAGCAATCCTAACCTTATAAATACTCCAACATTCTACATTCTAGGGGTTAACATTGAAGCATTTTGGCATTTCTCATTGGCAAACTCATTGGAGCATCTTGGCAAGAGCAGTGCGAGGCGAGAATTAGTACATTGGCAAGCACCTTTGCACACCACTGTAGACCACTGTAGCCCATAGGACACTATGGTGGCCAACTTGGAAGACATAGACTTCATGATAGATGTCAATTTTTGTAGCCCAAACACCCTGAGACTCTAATTTCGCTACCTATTATGCCTGTTTGTACACCGCATACCTCCTCACCCTTCTTGTAGTTAACTATGCTTTCCCTATTTGGGATGGTGCCACTCTCTTTCTCGCTTCCTCCCTATGCAATTTCTTAAAATTATATTTGCATTCTGGCATCTTATTCACGTTTTTCGCTATTTTTGCATGTAACTACGCATTGACACCTTTGTTTTTAGGGGAAACCTTCGACTACGCTCACCCTTGTTGACATCATTAATGCTACAAACATCATGCAAACACTTAACAATGTTTCGGCATTGCATCTCGTAATAACAATGTTTTGACATAGCATCCAATTTGTCCTAGTTTGATTGAAAAGACTATTTTGTGTCATCTTTGCCTCGAATAGGCCCTCACGTGGATGCAAGGTCAAAGCTATGCACACTATGAACCTCTTGGTGTACCATTCTAGCCTTTGACATTTTCGGTCATGACAAGCAGTAAGATAGCCTCAAGCTCCAACAACACTAGGACACATTGAAGGATCATTCAAGTGACATGAGCCTTCACCTCCAAGCATTGTTTAAGACTTCATCACATCTCCATTTATTTAACAAGTGCATATTGAAGTTTCTACCAAGTGTCTAATTTTGTTGTAAAATTGCATCCATTTTTCTAATCTGTACAATCTGGAACTTAGAGTTAGTCAATATCTCAATAAAGTTCCAGACTTTCCAAATTTTTGTAAGAAACTCAATCCCAATTTTGTTCAATCAAGGATGAATTTTTAGTTAGTCATGAAGATATGATGAAGTATTAATAACATAGGCTACACTGATGCATGCCCACTAATGTAGCCTTGTTAACATATCCCCATCCATGTATTCTATGATGCATTTACAAAAGTATGTTGATGTTGATGTAAGTGTTGCCTATATAAATGCATAGAACCCTTGCATTTATGGCACCTTTTAGTCATATCTTAGTCAAACTGATGCAATATCTTTCCATAGAAGTTAGAATATATTTCCTCTAAGTTCTTGTAGCGTGGATTCAAGAAATTGTATGAAATCTATTCAAGTGCATCTATACTTGGACACATTTGCATGAGTGGCAATAAAATTGAAATGTTTTCTATCCATTGCAACACTTAGATTAGCATAATTTTACTTTTCTTTAATCTAGTTTACATGCAATTTACTTTTTTGTTCTTAAGTAATTAATATTATTGTTCAAAAACAACATGAGCACAACCACTTCAAGCATAATATATTTACACTTGGTAATCTCAGCAATGGATAATTAGTACATCTAGTAGTATACACTTGGTAACCCAATGACATTAATATACATTCAAGATATGTACAGTAAGTGGAATAGATACTCAACGTTACGATAGTTAGTTAAGGAAGTAGTTAATTTGTTAGTTAATTTAAGCATTAAAGCTTTATTCATTTAATTATTTAGCAAGTAGGATAAAAAATAAAAAGCATAAAAATAAATATCTTATGCCTCAACCACACCTAATCATATGCATAGATTAATACAAGTGTTCATTGGAAAAACAATGACTTATAATTACATAATTCACTCTATAAATATTGGCCACATAGGTAAATAAGGCCATAGAATTTGACTTGATTGCATGTAAATGATTGTGATTCATATGGTTGGGGATAGGGACTACCTACTACTCATCAAATCCATAACCTCTTCTGCTACAACAACTTTTTCTTTATTCTTATATTTGTCATCTCCATTGTCCTTCTTTTTCTTATCTTTGTTTTTAGTAAATTCTTGCTTATATTTTCTTCTATATCTTTAGTGCAATTGTATACCTTTAATAAACAAAGTTCCATATCTTTTCAACTTTGGTTTCAATGTCATTAATAGATTTTTGTATGAGAAAACTATTCCTTTGAATCACATCTTACATTGATTCCTTTTCTTGTGTTTCAAAAATTCTTATATTTCTTGTCCTAAGGGAAGGGTCCATGTTTTATTATTTATCTAATTCTTTCTTCCTTAACTTACCTTCTTTCCTAGTAAACTTTATATGTGATGAACTATCATTTCTAATAATGTTTCTTAGGTATATACACTAAGAGTCTCTCTTTTCTTATTTCTTAATGCATTAATTATAGCTACTTTCTTTGTGAAAATGCATGCTCACGGCATATATGGTTGCATCAAGGGATTGATGTATTTCTTATTTCCATCCTTGGATATTCTTCCTTAGATTTGACACTCTAAATTAACTCTGGATTTATCATTGATCAATTCTAACATTATTCTCTAACTTCGAATTAATTCTATGTGAAATGATCTATAAGAGCCTTTTGCCTCTTTAATAAGTATTCTTAAAAATAGTTTCAATTTCTGTCAATCATTCTCGATATTTTGTAGGACACAAACATTGATAAAATCTTGAAGATGATGTTGCAAGTCATCATTAGGCATTGATAAAAGCTTGAAGATGATGTTGCAAGTCATCATTATATCCTCAAAATTTTGGAATATTATTCATATCAAGTCATTTATTACAACTATACCTTTGATACCTTGTAGAAATGTACACTACTTCTCTAATATTAATTATGCTTCTAGTGGCTAATACAGGTTCATCATAGTCTTCAGGATCATTATAATTATTGTAGTGGTGATCCCTTCTATGCTCTTCATGGTCTCTTTTTTTATGTCTTTTTTCTATGATCCTTTCCTCTTATTCATCTTCATCTTTATTAAGATATCTCTCTAAGATTCCTTCTTCTTTCTCTATCATGATCCCTAGGTAAGGTTCTTTTCCTATGTTTTCATTCATCTCTTTCAAAATCAGTCAATGAGTGTGATGTACAAGATGTAGGACTTGGAGAGGTGCTAACTTCTTCTTCTTTTTTGGTTCCTTGATTTATATCTTTTGGATCTATTGGAGATCCTAGGCCTTGAGTTTATTCTTGTTCTAGGGCCTTTTTTATTTCTTTCATGATTTTCCACTAAGGTAGAATGTAACTTTTGTTGCCCCAAGTCTTCCTTGCATAGAATAGGTGGTCAAGAATTGGATCGATGATGACCATGAGACTTTTCAACTTCATATTTTGCATTTCCTTTATTAGAAAGTATGATTATTTGAGATGATCATTTACCCTTTTCTTATTAATACCTCGCTTGCATTATTGCATCTCTTTGAAGTTGCACTTCAGTTGGCTGATATGGCCTTGTCATATTTTTAGTAATTTAATAATCCTCATGAGCATGGCTAAGACCAACTCAAAGTAATACTACTTGAAGCATTGAAGGTGCAAAATGACCTAGGGATACAACAATATTAGCTTTTAAGTCTCTCCATTTGAAATATTCATTTTGATGAAAAAATAAAGTGAAGTCTAGATAGTATGGATTGGTATGAGTATAAGATATTCTTATTTGTGGTCCACTTTAGTTTTCTTCAATGTAGTTCCTATAATTACTCTAGTTAAGATCAATAGTAGGTGGATAGATACTATTGATCTTAACGAGAGTAATTATAGGAACTACATTGAAGCATTGAAAATGGCTTAACAAGACTAATACTACTTGAAGCATTGAAGCTATTTTTAATTAATTAATGCTTAAGTGTGTATGTCTTAGAAATAGAAATTGTTATTAACCTAAAAGATAGACTTTGGAAATGAAAATACAATGAAATGTAATAAAATTAAATTGCTAATTTATATTGATACATCCAACAAGGGTGTTAATGATGAGTGATGAGAGTTTCCAATGCTCAACTATATAAGTCACAAGTATACACGTGTGACCATATCGTAATCTATAGATAAAACTATATAAGTATACTAGTGACTTTATGATAAGTTCATGATTGTTATCTTCTCAGCAGATTTAGTGAGGTTCAAAATGTATGATTTAACTCTAAGTGAGGTATATGATTATATAATGCTTAATGGCTCTTAAAATACTAATGTGAAACATAGTAAGTTGAATATAAACTTTATTAACCAAGAACAATGTAAGCATAAAGTTGTTCTAGCCTAATGGTGATAAGCATCCATTGCCAACTTTCTGGATATGTCTTGGGATAATATAACTATTACTTGGATTATTAAGTGACTATCTACTAAGCATTAGCCACTATTAGATTATCAAATGATTATATTTATGTGCTTGAAATCATTTGTACTTATTCCACCAATTAACTAATAGACATTAAAATGTAAAAGACATTGGAAATAGAAATCATAGGTAAATCTAATTCTAAGTGAAATGTGGCAATGGTAAAAAGACAATCTTGATATTGATTTTCATGCATGAATCGGATTTAGGAATAATCCACTTAAAAAAGATGTTAGACAACTATAGTTTACCACACTGTAGGTACTCACAACTATTATTGAATTTAAGAAAACAAACTAAAAAAGTTTCTCTAGGTGTTAATTAAAAATAAGTTTCACATGATGGTGAGCTAATATTTATTGCATCTTCGTAGACATGATATGTTAAATAATGTCCATAGAAAAAATTTCCTATCAATTTTTTGAGAGATGCATTAATAATTAAAGTTTATATCATTAATTATATCTTTAGAAAATTCTTTTTATCCCATATGAGTTATGGATTGGTATAAAACCAAGCCTATATCAGTTAAGATCTTGAGGATTGGTAGCCTATGTACACAAAATATCTCATAGATACATATGAAGTAATTTTTAAGTGTTGGGTTTGTTCAAAAAAGGGTCCATATTACCTAAATTATCATCATGGCTAGACACCACATAGAAATAATAATGGATTGATCTTATATATAAGTAGATCACCAAGGAGTATAATACCTTAACTTTGGTCAAGAAGATCTTCTTCAAGATGGTGAAATACCATTTGATCCTAAAAATAAAAACCAATAAGGTTGCATCATTCCATGCATAGGTAGTTTTTGTTCTTAGAAAAAATGTACAGGATAATATTCCTTACTTAATTCTTCAAAATTAAATATTAATTTTTACATATAAAATTAGTGGAAAAATCTTTCTATTTCCATGACTCATTTAAAAGCTTTATAATAGAAAGCACATAACTAGTTACAATAATGTTATTATAATAAGAACTCAACAAGTATCTTACATTGAAATTATGAAGTACATGCTTACGAAAAAGATGCAAGACTAACCACCCAAGATATTAAGACATATTAATGTAATACTAGCAATAACATAATAACCAATAGCAAAAATCTCACTAATCACATTACACATAACAGCTATAGAAATAGGGAAAAGTTCAACACATGTTAGACTATCTAGAGAAGCATGATCTAGCACATAAGAACTTGCAAGTGCCTCAAGCATCTATGATCCATAGGTGTTAGATATTATCTAGGAAGGACAATTATTGAATTGGAATTAAACACTACATAAAGTCTAATGTTGTTAAATAGTGAAACCCACCAAAACCAACATGAAATATACCATGAGAGAACTTTTCTTACATTTTCCTGAGATTAGCCTTAAATTTCAAGTTGGATAACATCATTCTAGATGATGTTGAAAGAGGAAAGTATTGTAACTATGGTGCTCTAGCCACATGATGGGTACAAAAAATAGTGAAGGTGGTAAAAAATATTTTAAACAATAAAATAAATATACCTATTGTTATACCCATTTTGGATATTTTCCCTTGCTGGAATGAGTAGAATTTCAAAATTTCACATCAAATTTGATCATAAAAAACCCTAAAAATAGCATCATTAGAAATGTTTTGCACTCTCAAAGGCCTCTAAAAAAAATTCTAAGTCATAACCTAGCATATGAGCATCAGTGTCTACTAGGTGATGATGATGCCAATGTCATCCCCTAAGCATTACATTCATGTCACCATGCGTAAACCTACTTCTAGGCCTTAGTTTGAACTTCATTGAGCTTTGAAGAATAATCAATCTACATTAGATTAGGGAAAATGAACATCAATTTTAAGAATCTTCATAGATTTTTCTTGATCCATAACTAGAAACATTTCACAAGGGTAGTTAGCATCACCATCCTTAATCTCATGCATAGAACTTGTTTCCCATTTATAAAGTAACATTTTGACCTTGGTCTTAATCTCATAGAAAATCTAGTGACCAACTAACATTATTTCCAAGGGTTAAATGATAAATTTAATGAGTTAAAAGGTAGTTTGAAGAAGTTAGGACTAAAAGTGGGACTAAGTGTTGTTGACTAATGCTGACACCAACTTCATTATCACTATGGTAGTATTAACAATAGGAAAGAACATACTGTTTGATATTCAACATCATTCTCTAACTCCATGAGGATCTCAATGTCTCATAGTATCATCATGGGATGATTTGACATTAGTTTGGGCATTGAAAGTGATTTTTAGATCTTGCAATATCATCTTGAATGGTGCTAGAAATTCTAATCTCTAAGAATGATGACACTAATGCTACTAGAGTTAATTCATGCATCAAAAGTGGTCTCTAGATCATGGGATGTCAATGTCTACATCACCTATATGGATTAACCTTTTTGAACTTTCAATTCTTTTTAAAAAACTCTAGTCAATTGTACTTGACTTCAAGATCAAATCTAGAAATCCTAAGTTCACAGACATCAAATAAAAACCAAACTTTGGGGCTAATTTCTTGAGATATAGAGCACTTTTTAAAATTGTGAGAGATTAATAATATGAACACATATCTTCTCAATGTCTACCACATGCTCCATGATCATCCCAACTCCTCTTGGTAGTTTGTGAGCTTAGCTTGACACCTAAGTTCTTGATGGCTTATATAGTGAAACTAATGCTAGTGTCAGTGTCACTTGGGTAGTGTTCATGCCACTTGCTCTAGAGTTATTTTTAGCTCTAGTGTCACTTGCTAGACTATCACTAAAACTACCCAATTTTGATGTTGAATCAATTCCCAATGATATCTACAACTTTTCCACTCATATCCACATTTGCTAAAGGTTAAATTTCATCATCAAAATCCTTACTTTGCTTATAAAATGAGCCTCTATTGTCATTTTTATGTTTCATACATTTTTTACCTCTTCTTGTAGTTGGCCTTGCATAGGTAGCGAACTTCATATTTCATTAATAAGGAATTTTGATTATTAGAAATGGAATGCCAAACACTATTTCTTCATATCATTTACTTTGTTTATTATTTACATTTTATTATAAGTTGTTATAAGCATAATTCTCATACTTAATTTTATTTGCATTAATTATAAATTATCAATTCTATTACTTAGACTTATCATTTTTTATTATTCCCCTACTGTTCCTAGTTTGTGAACAATAGGCTAAGCCTATATTCGATTACAGGCTTGTGCCCCTTCATGTAATATTTGTTGACTTATTGAGGATTATATCAATCTGAAGTCCATTTATGGTTGTAACTTAGATATTTAAACATCTAATTTAAAGAATTTTTTTGCAAGGTTGTAAAAGAATAAGTTTGTAGGAACACTTATAATGCCCATCATCAAACTTGAAGCTAAAAAGGATATTACCACATTTGCTAACATAGGATGAATAATTAATAAACTAGCATACACATGTGTGACTCAAGCCCAACATTATGAGATCCTTCAATAGTCATCATGATAAGTCAAATTCTTCCTAATACCTTTGATATCCTTAAAGATATGTTTTCATTATAGTTTGAATTACTTTCCACTAAAGGAGAGCTTATACTTAAAGAAACTTTGAGTCAAAGATATCAACATATCTAAGATGTCATTTTTGTAGCTTTTTTGAAATAGAAGTCATTCTAATTATTCCTCTAATTTTTGTATTATGCATTTTATCTCTTCTTGTAACATTCAACAAGCATTTTCACTTCTACCATATTGATTTATTATTCATGCTTCTTTTGTACTGCCCAACATTCAGCAGCATAAAAGATAACATGCTTGATTATTATCTTATAAAATTTTCCCTATAATTCTATTAGGATTCTTCTATTGCATAGAACATCAATAACATATTTCTATTTTGACCATCTTGCCTTAATCCTAATTATTATATTTTTATCAATTTCACCATCTAATTGGAGTATTAATCCTAGGTAGCAAAACAATTTATAGGGAAGGACTTTTTGGCCTTGATTTTTCACTTCTTTTTTACCACTATATATGCTTTTATTAAACTTACATTCCATATACTTTATCTTACATTTACTTATTTTTTTAAGCCTTTTAATTCTAAAGCATGTCTCCACTTTTCCATTTTAGAAGAAATATTTTTAAAGCTATATCTACCAACACAATATCATATGTAAATAATATACACTAAGGGATTTTATGTTTCATTTCCTTTGTTAATTTATCCATAACAATTGCAAATAAGTACAAGCTAAGTGTAGACCTTTGATGTATACCTACAATGACAAGAAGCCCACATGTGTTTCCATAAGCTGGTCTAATTCTAATGGTAGCTTCTTCAAACATGCTTGAATTACTATAATATATTTAATTGGGATGTTTGCTCTTCATAAGGTTTACCAAATAGTATCTCTAGGTACTTTATCTTGTAATTTTTCTAAGTTAACAAAGATTAGAGATAGATTTCCTCTATGTTTTTTGAATTTGTCCATTAATTGTCACATCAAGAAAAATAACCTCCATAATAGATCTCATTGAGATATATCCAAATTAATTTTTTGATACAATTGATTCAAGTCTGAGATGCTACTCTATGAGTCTCTTCTAAACCTTTATAGGATAGCTCATTAGTTTGATCCCTCTATAGTTTTCATAATTTTATATATCTTCTTTATTCTTAAAGTTAATAACAACATCAATTATTCTCTAATTTTTACATATTTCTTCATCCTTCAAAATTTTGTTAAATAATTATATAAGCTATGAAATTCCTAAATATTCTCATGCTTTTTAGTCCTTTATAGGAATGTTATATAGTCTAATAACTTTTTAATTTTTCATCTTAGATAAGGTCATCTTCATCTCAAAGAAAGAAAATACATTAACCAAACCATCATTTTGCTATTCTTCTTGAATATCTTTTGTTGGAAATTATTCATTTGATCATTCTTGAAAACAATTTATTCACTTATTAAAATTTCATTGTGTTTTACAAAAATATTGTTATCTACCTCCTTAATGCATTTGACATAATCAATGAATTTACATTTCTTATTTGTCATTTTTACTAATTTGTATCTAGATTCTTCTTCATCATTTGCTTCTAATTTCTCATAGAAAGTATTCAAGGCCTTATGTTTGACTTTAGCTATTGCTACATTTACCTAATTTTTTTATCATTTTGTACATTAACCTATTTTCTTAGTTTTTACTTTACTATAATTCCTTAAAGCATTTTTTCTAGTTTTGGATAGCATGTTACACTTCATCACTTCAGCACCATATCTCCTTTGTGAAATATTTTTTTCTTTTGTTTCACCCAAAATATCCTTTCCAATTTTCTTTACATAACTTTCCATTAGGTTATAAATAAAATTGTTATTTAATCACATTTGTAGGTATCTTCTTTAAGTAATTTTTATTTCTTAAGTCATATCTTTAAAGCTTTATATAGTTAAATCCATGACCATTGGTTGATGTTGAGTTATATGGCTCTTTGTAGGTATGACCTTGCAATAGTTGCAAATGGTTTAATCTCTTTTATACAATAAGAAATAACCTATTTCTATTTTATTCATATAACTGTTATACATAATTGAATGTTTTTCTTTCTTTTGGAAATAGGTATTTGAAACTACAAGGTAATAAGAACTTACAAATTATAGTAGTGAATCTCCCATATCATTTCACTTTTCAAATTCATGTCTAATGAGTGGCGAGGTACCCCTACACTCAACCATACGAATACAAGCGTTTCATGCATGATCTAGTTGAACTCTGTAGATGGGCTAGTTGTCGTATTTAGATAGTTACTCACTGATCACAGTTCGCTATCTTCCCACTTGGACTAGTATTTTCTTTGTCACGTATGGTTTAGTCTAGAGTGAGGTGTATGATGTGTTCCTAAATTAATGCTACTCCTAGAGGCGATGAAAAATAATCTTAGCTAAGCTAAGAGGAAAAAGGGAGAGAGAGAGAGAGCTATACTAAGAGAAGATAGGGAGAGAGAATCTAAGCTAGCCTAAGTGCGATGAGCGTCTGTTCCTTAATCATCCATATACATCTTAGGCCTTATGCATGACTACCACTGGTATTACCAAGCGCATGGCCCGAGTACACTACTAGGATACTAAGTAGTCACACGTAGATGCTCATGATTAAGTCGTACTCATTCCACATTTAATAACAATGACAATTAAGTAATTAAACTAAGTGAATGTTGCAATGATGAAGTAATCTTGATCTTTATTTCTGTTCATGTGTGTGTCCAAGTACATCACACTCAAATAAAGGATGTCATACAATTACAATCATCATACTGTGGACGTACACTGGGAGAAAGGGTTTAGAGGAAAATAATGACAAAAAGAATCTGCTAAACTAACTTCTAAAACTCAAAGACTGACTCCTCTCGTGCACCTACATGTGTATTTATAGGCTCACATAGGAGTCACAATATCATGTATTCAATATCATTATTTGGGCTACGATATCGTGTACCCGATATTGTGGATCCAATATCAGGCTCAGATATCATAGCCTGATGAATCCCGATTCATCATACCCCCATGACTGAATGAAAACTCATCCTTGAGTCAAAATGAGAATAAGCCCCATTGATTACATAGTGGATAGGTATGGGATTATTGACTGACAGGGAATTTATTCATGCCGTAGTGGAGAACTCAATAGAACAAAACTGGGACACAACACAAGAAATGCAAAATCACAAAATTACAAAAATTTATGGAACTCATGTGATTCCAGGTGGTGGTGGCTCCTCCATGGGTTGCTTTCCCTTGTCTTGTGCTCCAGGTTTTGAAATTTGATGACATTAAAGTAGTGCCTGGAGCTTTTCCTCTTCTGTTTGGGGATCCTGTGCTGTCCATGCTAATGCTCCAATGTTCGTTTGATGGAGTTGGGACCTCCCATGGGCACGGTAGTTGTGGAAACATTTTTTTTACTTTGACATACCAAGCCACAAAAAATCATCATTCCTCCTCATAGGCTCTGGCTTTGTCACTATACTCCTGAAAATTTGTAAGTCATTGAGTCAAGTCTACTATGACATCCTTTTGTCCTTGGTAGCTTGCTTTAACCACCTCTAGTTCAGAATTTGCAACTTCCAGTTTCTGCAACGTTTTCTTATGCTCTACAAATTCTGCTTCATATTTGGTGTAGGTGGCTACTACCTGTCCCTCGAGCTCTATCCTTGGATGCCCTGCTATCAACATGGCTAGATTGGCATACTGCAGGTTTGCCAATTCCATGTACTCTATGAGGTCTTGAATCTATAGGTCCCAGCTTTTAAGTTCTACCTGGTGGACAAATGCATATGTGTCCAATATGGCCCATCAATTAGTGTGTTGAGTACTAAAAGCATTGATGTGGGCCTTGGCCATATGGATATCCTTCTCAATGACTTGCTTGTACATTCCCACATGGTCTCAGAAATGCTCCTTTAAATTTTCATGTCTCTTGGCCTCGTTTTTCCACGCGCTTATTTCGATGGTCGTCTTCTGATGGATTGCGTGTACCTCCTCCATTGAGAGGATTCGATTTTCTCTAGCCAAATGGTTCATATCTTGATTGACCCTAATCAATTGTTCTCGTAGCTGTTGAAATTTTTCTTCGAGAACATTCTTTTATTTTTCCACAACGATCAATCGAAGATTTTCAACAGTGAGTTGTTTATTCTCCTCTTGTAAGGCTCTAAGTGCCTTGTCTTGTGTGTAGGCTTGAACTTGTGCCTTGGAGGAATCCCAATTAGCCTTCTCTTTCTCCTCCACCACTCTCTTATTGACTACCAATAATTTGTTGAGTTACTCAGTCCTGAAGGTGTCTAGCTGGTTTGCAGGAACGAATTGAGAGGCGTTCCACTGTGTAGCTTGCAGGGTTACAAGCCTCTCTGGGAGTTTTGCTAACTTTGCTTCTATGTGCTCGACCCTAATCTCTACCATGACCAACTTTCCCTTGGTAGAGATGAAGTCTAATTGTGCTTCTGTGACATCTTGTGGGATGTCGAACAAGGACATCATTACTTATCATGTTTATAGCAACCGGTCAAGCACATCCTCATGCTCTATAGAAGTCATTGAGGGACCAGCCAATGTTTAACCATCACCTACTCCTGTGAAGTTTGCCAATGGCACAACAAGGACATTGAAGGATCCTTTGATGTGGTCTGCAACCACTTCTGTAGCTCCTGCTGCATCCTGGTGCTGCATGACCACCACTGTGGTCATTCACCAGTCTCGAGTTGCACCTGAAATGATGCAGCATTCCCTGAAATCTGTTGTGACCAATCAGTCTCCCCTACTCTTGTCTAAATGGACACCTAACCTCGTGTGTGATCTATAGAGATAGTGGAATGTATGGTATCGTTGATGATGCTGAAGAGATTAGCATCATCATGACTCCCCCAATTGACCGTCTCAGTGATGGCCCTAAGGTGGCTCATCGACGGTCGGTAATCCTGTGGTGGTGGCAGTGGTTGATCTTGCTGGCTCATGTTGGGCCTTGCTTCTTGTTGTCGATTGGGCCCTGAGCTTGGAAGTTGGCTAGGCCATGTAGTTTGACTTGCATTGGGGCCCACCATTTGTTCTTACTCTTATTTTTTCTCTGGCTTTAGTGTTTCACCAGTACTTTTCCTTGGAGCTGGTGGCTTCAACAGTTCAGTGAATGAAGCATTTTGGACTCTTTTAGGGACGTCATTGGTGTACCCCCAGAATACCAGCATGCTTGCATAGCTTCTTGATGAGACAAGGGAAGGGCAACACAAACTTCCCTGTCTTGTGTTCTTTGAACCGCCTTAAGATCTCCATGAGATATAGATGAGGTAGGCTAGCATTAACCTTTCCCATCAATATCACACTTCCTCTTATTGCATATGTTGAAATCCTATTTAATCCTTTTGCGGGGAAGATGTGATAAGTACCAATCTTGAAGTAGATTCTCTCTTCCAACATCAATTCTCCATATATCTTATCTTCTTTACCATATGTCCTATCTAACCAAACCTTTTACACATTAACATCAGAGTGAGTGGACAGGTGAGCAACTTTTAGCTCTGTATTCAAAAGGTTTAACTCTTCCGAAATGGCCTTGGTGGAAAAATCAACAGACATACCACTGATGTCAACTGTGGTGCCTTCTTCTCTATTTTTCCAAAATTGGTACATTTATCCTAAGTACCAAGCACCACTTTCGAAGAGGATAGGCCATAATGGGGACCCTTTGAGTTGGTCCCTGACAACCTAAGGAGAAAATTCTATGAAGGGCCCAAAGTTCAATTCCACGATCACTACAGTTGATGTGGACCTTTCATGGATGGCCTAAACACACTCCTGGGGCAACATGAGCTATTTTCCTTGTTCAAGTGCTACAATAGCTCCATCTTATACCTATCTTGATTGTACAGTAGTAGGAGTCTCTTGATGGATACTGAAGGATTGCGCCTCTTGCTCTATATGTTGTTTGGTAGATGCCTATCCTCTACCTCTCCTAGGTCGCTTAGATGCACCTTGAGAGAAACCTTCTTGTTGTCCATGCTTTGGGGCCATCTGCAATCACAAGGGGCCAATCATTAGTAAGGTTTCTTACCAAAGTTAAGTTATACCTTACTCCTTGCCTTAATGAATCTATTTTTTTTATTCTGTGTGATTTAAAGTTAAGAATTTTTATGAAAATTTCCCAAAAATGTTTTAATATTTGGCCCACTTTGCCTAGGTGGTTTCAAAGTTTAATTTCCCAATATAGATAAGTAGATGAAATTGTTTTTGGCACATGTTTATTATTTTTATAACTAATTACCCTTGATAGTGTCCTTTGACAATGATAAATTTCAAAACATTTATACACAATTCAGCGTGTACCCTTCCCCCATGACTAAGCTGAACACTTCAGGTTCAAGTAGGTTCAGATGGAATGAAAATTGGAGCACTAGCAAGCAAGTTATGGTTATCAGAACAAGAGATGTGCAATCGCAAGTTGTAGAAGAAAATTTAAAAAACTCCCCCTGCATGAACAGTTGCAAATGATGTTGATGTTCACGGGGGTCCATATATATATATTTTAAGGATGCGATATCACGTACTCGCTAGTGGGGACCCGATATCGAGTCCTATTGGAAATAGGGTACTTAGAAAAATCTATAAATTTTTGAAACTCCAAGGTATAAACTAAGAACTTTAAGGTCAATGTAAAGGGTCCAGGATAATATAAACTAGTCCTGAAGTCACAAAAAATATAATGGTGTAAAAGCTGACAATGAAAGTTATGAAGAGTATGAGGAAAAAGGACATGTGTTGGCTCATAGGAACATTTGAATCGAAAGGATGATAAGGGAAAGAAGATGATTGGTAATACTTGGAGGGTAGAAGATGATGTGCGGGAGATGTGTTACGAGTGTAAATTACAAGGGTTATGCAAGTGGGTCCTACCCAAAGTAGGTTCCAACCTATAATGCCCTTGCATAACCACACCTTAAAATGTTCGTAGGCACTAGAAGGGTTAAATGTAATCCACACTGATCACACAAAACACACACATGTAGATATCACTGTGATGAGATATGAATCCAATGCTACCCAAGTCATGAGTCACAATTACACGAACAGCAAGGTGAGGCAAATTGTAGAAGGGGTTGCAGAGATTGGGACATAAGGTAACTGTCTCCAGGCACAATGAATCCAATGTAAGGCATGATTAGTATGTCATTATCCCATCATTCCAAACTTAGGACCAAGTCCATGCCTCTGATCAGTGACATCGCATTACTTCATCCAATGATGGATGACCATAAGAGCATCATGAAAACAAGGTGTTCGATCACTTGGCATTTCGTTTAAGGGAGGAGTAATTTTGCGTTGTGGCACTCATTTTTCTTGTTTTTTTGAAGTATTGTTTAATCCAAAGAAGTTGCCTACCTTTGGGCATGGATGCATGTCTTTTGAGTGGAACCCCCTAGATTAACATTATTTTTTTCTGGTTGAGTGCCTTTTGATTACTCTTACTCCCATTTTTCATTAGATCTACTAGGATCTTAGTACAACCAAGCTACATGATAACTCCCATGGATGTCAACAAAGAGAGTCCACAAGTCCCCTTGATGTCACACCCTAACCATTTCCTCTTGGTCCATCCTTCTTTGTTTTGGGAACAATAACATAAGGTTATTTTAAGTTTTAATGATTAGGAATAGCATTGTACCTAAGGCAAAACCTCTTATTCATAGAATGGATGGGTGGATGTTGTGGGCTCACTATCCAGATAATTAGCCACTTGAGACTTGATAGTGTAGAACAACACCTCAACCAATGAGTCACATGAGTGTTTTATTCCTAGATGAGATTACTTATAAAGAGATAAAAAGATAGAAAGAAAAAAAGGTAAAAAGATTAAACAATAAGTTGAAAAATGAAAAACTGAAAAACAAAAATTTAATAATTAAAGAAAGTGAAAAATATTTATTAATCCTACTTGTTATTAGAATGGGGGGTATCCCCCATAACTAAACGATTGAGTATGGAGAGGATTAATAAATGAAAAGTTAGGATCCTTGCATGTTGAAAATATTGGGACTCAATCATACTTACCTCATTAGGATTCACACACTTGATTAGAGTAAGCATGGTGGGGCAATTTATAAGATGTAGTCAATTGATGAGTGGTTGACCCATTATGGCACCTGTGACCGTAAGATGGTATGCAAGGATCGACATGTCTCCCCATGTGGCCATATTCATTGGGCTGTGTGGTTGCTGGAGTATTGAGTGGTGGCCCTGATAAGGTAACATGAGGCATTGGATTTGAAGAGGAGAATGCACCATAGTGTTGGACTTGTGCTGAGTTGGCGAATACAGTGGTTTCTAAACTGTGGTGTTCCTTTCTAAGGTCATGTATAAAGAAGGGATGCCTATGATGTTGTAGAGGATTCCCACTGCTGTTGATAGTAGAAGCACAAGTAATGTTCGTGGGTTGCTGTTGTGGTGCAAAACCTTCTTGAACACTTGATGGCAATGTAGAAGGAGGTGAAGGATGAGAATGTTGAAATTGAGAAGAAGTATAATGTACACGAGGTGGTGGTCCTATTAGAGAGGATATGGGTTGATAGTATTGAGGA
Organism: Gnetum montanum; assembly: GCA_015680685.1. Lineage (NCBI taxonomy): Eukaryota > Viridiplantae > Streptophyta > Gnetopsida > Gnetales > Gnetaceae > Gnetum > Gnetum montanum. The sequence goes on from MNCI01012629.1 coordinate 291,595, forward strand.
GAATGATAATAATATGGTGAGATAAAAGATGTTAACCCAATTAGGGAAACAGGATGTTGAACTTGATAAGCACTTAGGTTCGGATGATATGAAGGGTGCAACTAGTTTGGGGGTGGCCTCCCACACAACTTGGATTGTTGCCACTATGATTGAACATAGTATTTCTATACGAACTCTATGAAACACCACAAAATTTTAGGTCTCGGCATCTCAACTGCAGATTTTTCTAAGTGTCAGAACGATGACACTTTCAACACCCTGCTATGCTGCATAGCTTAACGCCATTCTACGCTACATAACATAACACCCTGTAATGCTACGCTGTTACACACTATTACATGTTGTTACATGATGTTACACACTGCTACATTGCATAACATAACGTAGCGTAGCATAACACCTTGTAACGCTACGCTGTTACACATTGTTACATGATGTTGCAAGTTGTTTCGTGCTACTACGTTGCATAACGTAGCGTAGCGTAGCATAACACCTTGTAACATTACGCTATTACGTGTTGTTACATGATGTTACATACTGTTACACACTGCTACACTGCATAGCATAGCATAACACCTTGTAACGCTACGTTGTTACATGATGTTACACACTGTTACGCTGCATAGCATAGTGTAGCATAGCGTAACACCTTGTAATGCTACGTTGTTACACGTTGTTACATGTTTTTATGTGTTGTTACATGTTTTTACCTACCGCACTACCACATGGCATCAGATCTACATTTTGGGCTAACCCTAGCCCTATAAATACCTTTGTGTCCTCTTTTTTAAAGAGGAGAGAAAAGAGAGAGGGAGGCAAACATTTTTCTTCACCAGTAAGGCATTTGACATTTTTAGCATTTTGGCACTTAGCTCCATGGACGAACGAGACCCAAAGCACACCGCACCAACAAAGAGGCACATCACATGGTATACTGTGACCACCGACCCAGGAGGCACAGTTTATCATAGTGAGCAGAAAATTTCACAGCCCGACACCACTGAGGCTATGATTCCACTCCTACTGTGCCTATTGTACACTTTGTATATCTGTACCCTTTTTTGGGGCGATGTATCTTTTTATTCAAACTTTCTTTTTGGCTGATCACAGCATTTATTTGGCATTGTTAAGCATTAAATCATGTTCACTGCCTTGTTACGTACTTTAGCACGTTTCTACTACTGTGCACATTAAATTTTCTTTTATTATTTGCACAAGGGTTATTATACACCGATTAAGTCCTTGTCTGATCGACCAGACCAGTCAGGGCACCCTGAATCCATTTTCTCCAGCATTGCCCTTGCGTGAATTTGGGGTTAGGCTGTGTGCCTGAAGACCTCTCGGTGTTTCCAGCCATCAACATTTTCTGTCGTTATAGTTTTTGGCGCTAGAAGGAGGACTTGTTTTTTCTGCATTTTCATACTTAACATTTTTTCTGCATTTTCAGACTTGGCCATTTTTCTGCATTTTCATATTTAGTCATTTTTTTGGTTTCTTTTCTTGCCATCGGTAGATTTAATCATTTTTCTGGTATTTTCCTGCTACTGGCAAATTTACTCATTTTTCTATTTTTTCCTACTACCAATAGATTTACTAATTTTTCTGCTGTTTTCCTGCTACTGGTAGACTTAGTCACTTTTCTACTATTTTCAGATTCAGTTATTTTCCTGCCATTTTCTGTTGTTTTTAGAGTTAGCCATTTTTTGCAAACAACAACTCTTACAACTTGATCTGTGAACATGAATCTAGGTCAAACTTCCACGTTGGTGTCTAACACATTTGATACCACGATCTAGCCAAAGCATGCTGCATTAAGCCACGAACAATACAATTTCATTTGTGCCAAAATCCAAGTAGGACTACTAGTGGATTACCTTGATTTAGAGGCGAAACAGGATTACAAATGAGTCCACCGAAATGAGCAGGAGTATAACCCCTCCTTGTTTGACATAATCCCACTCACGGAGTTCTACCACCAGTTGTTGTCCCAACTCATCCGTGCAAATAGGCATGATGCAGGGATGACCTACGAGGAAGCCTCACAGAATGAGGAAGATGAGTTCAAGGCCCACTCTGAACATGAGAACCACCTCCACACCATCTTTCAACAACCACTCTCTAGTACAACCCCTCCTTAGTTTGGTCCATTCATCCCCTCCAAGATAGTAACCATGCCAATTCAACCTTCCTCACAAGCAATTAATACATTTTCCCAGCACTATGCTCATGTAGGAGCCACCTCCAAGCCTCAAACAACTCAGGCATCCTACATCCCACCTGTCTCATTGGTGTCTGCGATGTCCATCCAACCCACCCATGTGTGGCCCACTCCAATCACTGCACCCATCTCTCAGCCATTACATCAGCAATCATCCGCTATGATGTTAAACTAGCAACAACCTTCTGCTACGATGCTAAACTAGCAAACTCCACAACTAATCCAAGCCTAGCCAATGCAACCAGCTGGCATATCCCCAAGCTTGGATCAGGCATTCCAGCTGATACAAAGCTTGACGGAGGAGATCAACAAACTTAAGGCTATCTCCTCTGACACCATCAAGGTGGTGGACTTCTATGGAGATGATCCCATAAGTCCTACGGTACCACCTCTAACTCTTCCAACCAGGGCCCAACTACCTTAATTTACCAAGTACAATGAAGGAGGGGATCCCAATGCACACTTGGTCACATTTCAATCTGAATGCCTACTCCTGCAAGCTTGTCCACATACTATCATGCGCATGTTCCCCATGTCACTCACTAGCAGGGCCTTGGACTGGTATCGTGCACTACCCAAGGCCTCAATCTCCTCTTTGGAAGATCTCATAACCAAGTTTGTGACATGCTTCAGGTACAACCTAAAGCTTGAAGCAACCCTTGACCAACTTATGCAAGTTAAAAAGGGGCCTCTAGAGCCCATGCCAAAATTCCTTCAATGTTGGAATGATACATCGAGTGAAATGCATGAACCCCTGGCAAAAGCACATCTATTGGCCATCTTTAAAGGTGCAGTAAATGACTTTATTAAATCCAAACTGTATTTTCTAGCCCCAAAGTCTCTTAGCCAAGGCTTTACCCAAGCAAAAAGCATAGAGGACGTAGCACAAGCTAGCAATGATCCAGCCTATGTGGCCTACAGAAACCAACATGCTTGCAAGCATGTAGCCATAAACACAAAAATAACCAACTAGGGCCCAACAGCTAAGCAGCCCAAAGCCCCAACTAACAGAACTACCAATTCTGGCATCAACTCACCTACATTGATAGGGGCTACCCCAAGATCCACCTTTTAGCGCAAGGACTGCTCAAAGTATACACCACTACCAGTGCAACCCTCTGAACTATTAGAGAAAGTCTTGAAAGTTGGGCAAATCCAACACAAACATGTATCAAAAATTACCTACCAAAGACATGATAGGTACTGCGAACTACTAAGGAACCCTGCTTTAGTAGTGCCAGATGAGCTTCCAGTTCCACAACACTTCAAGCTAGACCAATACTGTCATTACCACCAATTGGTTGGTCACAGTACAGACAACTATCATGCTTCACAGGATGACCTACAGAGAATGATAGAACATGGTCAACTGGTGCCTAACACGGTGAGTCAATCCAACACAGATGANCAGGTCATCCTGCGAAGCATGATAGTTGTCTGTACTGTGACCAACCAATTGGTGGTAATGACAGTATTGGTCTAGCTTGAAGTGTTGTGGAACTGGAAGCTCATCTGGCACTACTAAAGCAGGGTTCCTTAGTAGTTCGCAGTACCTATCATGTCTTTGGTAGGTAATTTTCGATACATGTTTGTGTTGGATTTGCCCAACTTTCAAGACTTTCTCTAATAGTTCAGAGGGTTGNCGCCACAATGGGTTGACCACATAACAACTCCACCTAAGCCACCTTTTATCATAAGGGTGCCACAATTTGATAGCCCCTCACCTACTCAAAACCCAATAGTAGGCAACATCTCGATCCATCCTCTGTCAAGGGTTGACTTCACTAGCAACTCAGGTAGACCCACCAAATGGAAATGGAAGAGGACAAATGAGCACCTTGCAACCCCCATGGATGAAGCAAAGGCCACAACCAACAAACAAAAATTGAATGATGGGGCCACTACCCCCAAGCAGGTCAAGCAAACCAAGCCCAAGTCCCCCTCCCTAGAGATCTATCTCTCAAGCCACATGGAGGAAGTCAAAGCCAACACAACGGCTAATGACAAGGACTTTGTAGCTGTAGTAACCCAGGTGAAACAAATGCTTAAGCAAAAGAACATAACATTGAGTTTGTATGACCTGGTCATCACCTCATCTACTCACTACTAAGCATTGGCCAAGATATTGGCCTCCATTCTTGTTACGGAGGACATCCCTGCAGANGAGGAAATCCCTGCAGATGAGACATCCATCCATGCAACAATGCTGCCCCCTACACCGCAAGAATTGGGTTCAACATCTTTAGTGTTCCACAATAATATAGTCAAAGTCAACCCCAAACAAGGAGAGGTTACTACAGCTCCACTATCTATTAACATTCGTGTTGGGAAGTGCACCATCTGTAGGGTACATGTTGATGATGATGTAGTATTGTACTCTGTCATCGACAATCTAGGCCTAGTAGATGAAATTAGGCCAACCAAAACCACATGTCTAAAATCCTTCAACAGATCACGCATCACAGTCAAGGGTACCATCAACTTAGTTTTTGTGGCAGGAGAGCAATTTCCCACTAGTGCAAATTTCACTGTCATAGAAGAGATGTTAGGTTTCAACATGATTCTAGGCAGGCCTTGGCTTGCCCAAATAAGGACCATCTCCTCTCCCATCCACCAAGAAATCCATCTTCCATATGAAGGTGGTCAAGTTATCATCCATGGTGAGAACGCTTCCTCTTCAGCTATCCACGACATAGACACGGCACAAGTTTTAGAAGAAGAGTTTTTTTGTGGTACACCTATAACAACCAATGCAGCACCTAAGGCTAAAACACTCAAATGAGTGGTTGAAGCCAACATCCTCCTAGAGGATCCTAAGCCTTGCACGCTCCCTAATCCATGCCTATTTAGGAAGCAACTACATCACCAAGACCTTCCCTTGGCCAAAAATGTGCTAAATGCTTGCCTATCCTTTGCCTCCATTTCCCATGCATTTTTTACTTTCATTTACATCGCACTAGCCTATGCATTTACATGTTGCCTACCTACTTAGATCAAGCATTTCATTTTGTTCACATATTTTTTTTCCTTTTTTATGTAGCCATCCATTTAGCTTACGCATTACATCTGAAAACATAAAACTACAAAAACACATGGCCCAAAAAGGCCTTAAACTAGACTATAGCCTGGAACGGCCTAAAACTATCAGTTTTTGCATTGCTTTCCTTTCATTCATCCATTTTAACTTTGTTTACAATAGGTGTCACTTGATGTTGTTTTCTTTCTAGTTGACTTTTTGTAGGATCTCACAGGCGCACAACATGACTATGCATGCAACATCACACCTTACACAAGCAAGGTAAGCACCAGTCCGCTATGACTATAAACTGACACAGATAGTTCGCTATGACTATAAACTGGCATAAACAATCTGCTATGACTAAACTAGCACAGCTCATCCTTGGGTCATGACGTTAAACTGGCACAACATCCACGATTCGCTGTGACATTAAACAAGCATCCAACAGTCTGCTAGGACTATAAACTAGCACATCACGGTCTGCTAAGACCTTAAACTGGGTTCATAGTCTGCTAGGACTTTAAACTGGCATGTGGCTGATTTGATCCAAACACTTGCCATTGCCCTGGGAGCACTCACAACGTCATCGTCTCCCACCATCCTAGTGATTCTTTTGGAGCACTTGCCATTAGTGTGACATTCAAAACACTTACAGCATCATCGTCCTAGCACCTTCACTGGTTTCTTGAGCAGTTGCAATTAGCACAACATTTGACACTTTCACAGCATCTTCACAGTTTTGCACTTGCAGCATCTTCACATCTGGCATTTGCACTTGCATTTCACATTTTGTGGTTTTCTTGTCCTCTCTGAGTTGTGTTTGCAGGATGAAGCCTTGGATACGATCGTGCAAAGGTGCATTTCATCGCAGCAGCAAGTTATCACATTGCTTTGATGTGCATAGCTAGACTAGTTGAGCCACTCAAGAGTGCACATCCCCCTCATCCCTATTACAGCCTATGCACATCCATTTTTTCATCCCAATATCCTCTCATTCTCTCCATATTCATGATTTCACATTCCTTTGATGCATATGCACAGTGACACACATGGCATTCCCTTCACGTCAACTATAGAACCCATGGTTGATGTAACATAATTCATCCTATGGGGCACCTCTATTGCATAATCAAAGCCTAGGTGGATGTAACATCAATCATCCCTGGGAAACAAAGCCCATCTTCTTGATGGCCAACTTATAGTTAACATTTAGCAGTAAGCCGAACCCAAAGAAGGTTCACCTCACAAAAAAAAAAAGAGGTCAACGCTTTAGGGGCAAGCTACTTTATGTCATGGTCACCATCAGCCGTGTTGAATTTGCATCTTACATCATGATCCACTATTTGCATTTCATCTTCGCCATTTAAATTTCATCTCCCTAGCATTGCCTATATCCCTTGTCCCTTAACATAACCTTATTCCCGTAACACTCTTGAGCATGGTAAAACGACATCCAATCTTGTGTTGAAAAATGACATTGGTGATATGTCTGTTGTGGTGTTTTGTAATTCTTTGTCGACGTCTCTCGGGCCACTCCTCTAGACATCAACAAAGAGGGGCCATTGAAACACCACAAAATTTTGGGTCTTGACATCTCGACTATAGATTTTTCTAAGTGTCAGAACGATGGCACTTTCAACACCCTGCTATGTTGCATAGCTTAGCACCATGCTACCCTACATAGTGTAGCATAGAGTAACACCTTGTAATGCTACGCTGTTACACGCTATTACATGATGTTACGTGTTGGTACGTTGCATAGCATAGCGTAGCGTAGCATAACACCTTGTAACGCTATGTTGTTACTTGCTGTTACATGATGTTACGCACTGTTACACGCTGCTATGCTGCATAGCATAGCGTAGCGTAACACCTTGTAACGCTACGCTGTTACATGATGTTACGCACTATTACGTGCTACTACGCTACATAGCATAGTGTAACACCTTGTAACGCTACGTTGTTACATGCTGTTACATGATGTTACACGCTGTTACATGTTGTTACCTACCGCACTACCACGTGGCATCAGATCTGCATTTTGGGCTAACCCTAGCCCTATAAATACCTCTGTGCCCTCTTTTTTAAAGAGGAGAGAAAAGAGAGGGGGAGGTAAACATTTTTCTTCACCAACAAGGGATTTGACATTTTTAGCATTTTGGCACTTAGCTCCTTGGGCAAACGAGACCCAAAGCACACCACATCGATAGAGAGGCATATCACATGGTATACTGTGACCACCGACCCAGGAGGCACAGTTTATCCCAATGAGCACAAATTTCACAGCCCGACACCACTGAGGCTATGATTCCGCTCCTATTGTGCCTATTGTACACTTTGTATATCTGTACCCTTTTTTAGGGCGGTGTATCTTTTTATTCAAACTCTCTTTTTGGCTGATCATAGCATTTATTTGGCATTGTTAAGCATTAAATCGTGTTTACTGCCCTGTTACGTACTTTAGCACGTTTCTACTGTTGTGCACATTTCGTTTTCTTTTATTGTTTGCACAACGGTTATTGTACATTGATTAAATCCCTGTTTGATCGACTAGATCATTCAGGGCACCCTGAATCCATTTTCTCTAGCACTACCCTCATGCGAATTCGGGGATAGGCTGTGTGCCCGAAGACCTCTCAGTGTTTCTAGCCATCGACGTTTTCTATTGCTACACTTTGGATGTAACACTCTTTCCCAATGCTCCTATAAATGTGACAAGATTGGACATTTACCCTTGGGGTGATTGTACAGGCACATGTTGCATTGATATATATGTTTAGGAGTTGAGCTCTAATTTTTTTAACCCTTCTTTCCAATTCTCTAAGGGTATTTTGTCTTGCTTCTTGGTTCATCATGACCCTACCTCCAATAATCTTGGCATATTCTCTACATTTTTTATGCATCCATTCCATCATCTTATTGATCTTTACCTCAATTTCATCCAATGATATCTGTGTTGGCAAAGATGGTTCCACCTCCTTGAGGTGAGTTGATTTCTTCTCTTTATTATCATGGGCCCTTGTTGATTTAAGGTTTTGGGCCTATTGAGATTTTTCAATGTTCTCCCATTTAGCCACTTCTCCTTCTTCTTTTGCTACCCACTTAATAAGCTCTTGGAGTTGATGGATTCATAGCTCGTATAGTTGACCTTGGGCATACATCACTAGGGTTTCCCTTGTTACATTACGAAGCCCATCTATGATGTGATACATTAGCCTCTCCTCGAAGAACCCATGGCCTGGGAAGTTGTTTAACAATGCATAATATCTTTCTAAGGCCATGTCCAAGGGTTCATGTTGTGCTTGTTTCCACTCTTGGATTTTTCCCCTCAAGGCTGACACTCTTACATAGGTTTGATATCTTTTGTTGAAGAGTTCTACCATTGTTAGCCAACGTCAAATTGATTTTGGTTTTAACGACCTATACCATACTTTTGCATGGCCAACAAGTGTCATAGGAAAGAGCTTAAGTTTTTGCCATCCATTATCAATGTTGTTCCATACACAGGCATTATGGAAGGCTTGTAAATGATGTTGTAGATCTAAATCATAGCCTCCTGAAAACTTAGGAAAGTTGTTTAAGTCAAGCCTGGGTAGATAGTTTTCCTTATGATGCCTACAAGATATTCGAACAACCTTTTGTATTTCTGTTAGGCTTGTAGTGGCCAGTAGGGGTTCAAAGTCACTAGGTATGTTATGCATTCATGAGTTGGGATGATGTTGTCTTCATTTATGTTCATAGGAAACCCTTACATCAAATTGGGTAATCCAAACTTCATCTTCATCATTATATAATTCGTTGGTTCTCCAATGAATTACCTTACTAGTTGTTGCATTATCATAGTCTTGTGAGAGAGACATGGTTGTAAATTTGTGTGATATTTAATTACAATTATTATTATTATTTATTATATTTTTTCCTAAAAGATATATCGTTAATACTTTATTATAGCAATCTTATATGATGTAACTAATCTAAATAACTAGCACCATCCTTGACAATAGCGCCAATGACGAGTGGTGAGGTACCCCTACACTCAACCATACGAATATGAGTGTTTCACACATGATCCAATTGAACTCCACAGACAGGCTAGTTGTAGTATCTAGATAGTTACTCACTGATCGTAGTTCATTGTCTTCCCACCTGGATTAGTATTTGCTTTGTCATGTATGGTTTAGTCTAGAGTAAGGTGTATGATGTGTTCCTAAACTACTGCTACTCCTAGAGGTGATGGAAAATAATCTTAGCTAAGCTAGGAGGGAAAAGGGAGAGAGAGAGCTATACTAAGAGGAGATAGGGAGAGAGAATCTAAGCTAGCCTAACTATAATTAGCATCTGTTCCTTAATCATCCATACACATCTTAGGCCTCGTGCACAACTACCAATGGGATTACCAAGTGCATGGGTCGAGTACACTACTGGGATACCAAGCAGTCACACGTAGATGCTCGTGATTAAGTTGTACTCATTCCATGTTTAAGAACAATAAAAATTAATTAATTAAACTAAGTGAATGCTGCAATGATGAAGTAATCTCGATCTTTATTTTCGGTCATGTGCATGTCCAAGTATGTCACACTCGAATAAATGATGTTGTACAATTACAATCATCACATTGTGGGCATGCACTGGGAGAAAGGGTTGAGAGGAAAAGAATGAAAAAAAGACTCTACTAAATTGACTTCTAAAACTCAAATATTGACTCCTCTGATGATCCTACATGTGTATTTATAGGCTCACACAAGAGTCACGATATCGTGTATCCGATATCATTATTTCGGCTACGATATCGTGTACTCGATATCAAGGGTTCGATATCGCAGCCTAATGAATCATGATTCATCAATTTCCTTCATGAATCATTTCATATCCTATTTTCATAGATCTAATATGATCATTAAAATCCCCTCCAATAAATATTCTTTCTTGCTAAGGATTCTTTAAAGTAGTAGATCCATTGAATGTGAAAAAGCTTGCTTGATGAAATATTCTAGACCAATTTATTGACCGTATACATCGATGATCTTGATTTGGAAGCTCTAAGCCATGTATTCAATAATTTTTATCAAAGTATTAGAGGAATAAATTTAATGCTTTGAGTGCCAAAATTCCCTACCTCACATGATGCTAATATATAATTTTCTAATACAAGTTTTATGCATATAATTTGGTCACCATGGTGGTATACTTTTATCATCTTATCTTTAATATATTAATTGACAATAATGGCCATTCCATTTTAGTGATCCTCTTTTTCTAGGTAGAAAGTTTTGTAGCCTTTGCCTAAATCTCAATCTTTTCTTTTTCCTTTCTATCTTATTTCTTGAAGGTAGGTAATGCAAATTTTAAATATCTTTCTAGTGAAATTGTTAATGTTCTATGTCACCATTGGAAAATTTTTTATTCCATTTGCTTCTTTACCCATACTTGTCCTTGATGTAAGAACCCTTGTTCACTTTTTACAACACTTGAACATAGACGTTGCATATCATTTCTAGAGGATGTCTTAGAAAGCCCATGCTCATTTTCCATAACAATTAGGCCTTGTGATTATTACACATCATATCTAGAAAATGCCCTATGAGATTTGGCATGGTTTTATAATTAGTTGCTAACTTGATGCTAATCCTTCTCCTTTTTTATATAGGCTTGGAACTAGGATTATTGAAGTTGATTTTAGAAAAGCACCATTACCGCAAAATGAAAAACCTACAAAAAGAGGATGAACTTTCATTTTTAAAAATGTTTATGACTTTACAACAAGTGTTGTAGTTTCATTACAGGTTTTATGTTTAAAAATCAATGATGGAAGAAAAATAAGAAACATGGAAGACTTAAACTTATAACCTTTATTTAAATTTTAAGGGTTTATTACAAAACAAAGAATTTCATAACAACTAATTTTATTGTTTAATTATATTTAAACAATATTAATTTACTTGATGTCATGAGCCATGCACCAACTCATGGGACATGAACATTTGGGAATTGTTGATGCATGAGCTATTGTGAAACTTTGCCATTGCTAGTACCAAGCTTAGATACAAAATAAGGAGGGTTAGCATTAGGTTGGCAACTAACTGTAAAACCTTGTTGAATCTCATAGATAAGTATTTTTTAGATTTTGTAGATGCTAGGACGTTTTCCAATTGTGATGCATAGTAGTCATAGGGCTTAATTTCTATGGAAAATAAGCAAGGGATTACTAGGACATTCTCCAAAAATGATGTACATCGCCTTATAGATGTTATGAAAAGTAGAGAAGGGTTCGCACATTAGGGATCAATATGGATAAAGAAGAAAGTCCAATGATAATAAATAAAGATCTACCTCTTCATAGTGTTGAATGATGAGAAATAACTCATGTAGCTAGTCCCATTTTGTTAGGACAAGACTTGGATAATGATGATGATGCAATATGATAAGGAGATATCCTCACTTAATATGGTGAGTGATACTATATACTTCTTTTTAAAAAAGTAAAATAAAAAACTATGCACAAAATAATAATAATTATAAGAAAAGAAAAATATTTCACACACACATGCATGTGTAAATATGCTTAATTGGAAATGGAAATGGAAATGCTTAATTATATCCTTGTGAGCTCACAAGGGTCTGTAGGACATAAAATTATGTTTATAAGGCTTTGATATAATCATGATGGGTCTTTAACATCTCATTAGGAAAATGACACCAAAGTGACATCTTTAGCTTAATCAAGTATAAAAAAGTTATTTCTTGAATACTATATTTAAGTCTAAGAGCATTAAAGAAAGAATAAGTCAAAAAGATATGCTCTTCATCTTTCACTACTGCATGTATACAAAATCTACATATGCATTACTCACTTTAAAGATTGATCCATACAATGTTTTAATCAATAGATAATGAGATCCCACATAAGCATGTGTGATTGCTACCTTACTTTATCTAGAAATAGTAGTAGATAAATAATTAGATATTTCTGTTAAGCATGCTCTTCTAATCTATTACCAATAAAATTACTTTTTTCTACATGGGTGTTCCTGCACGTGCTTCAATGCCTTCTATTCAAATCTTGTTTTTATATCCTTAAAGCTCATATTTAAATCTTGATCTTCAATATTCCATTTTTAAGCCATTTTTTCCATCATTAAACCATCCTTTTTCTTGAGTGACCATATAAACGTTTGTGAATAGGTGGATGCCAAGCATATTAAGCTCTATTTATAAGATAGTAGAAATTTTTGAAGAGCTGCAATTTCTATAAGTAGCATATATGCTTATGTGAAAAAAAAATATCATAGGGAGTTAGGCCTTTACCTTAAATTCCTATAACAAAAATAATTTTTAGACATATTCCAAACATTTCCATTATCCAAAAGGCAAAATTGATCCTCAAAGTTTCACAACTGTATAATAGAATTGGTCGAAAAAGTTGATTATACATCTTCTTGCAAATATCTTGTGCACAAATCTATTCTCTTGCACATTTACTATGAACTGAATTTAAAGCACATATACTATTTGAAACCCTCTAAGTGATACAATCTTACTAAGAATATCTATTAGAAACTAAGATCTCTAAATACTTATATGAGAAGATAATTTCAATTTATTTTTACCCAAGATAAAAATCATCTACAAAAGATATTTGATGTAGGGTCACTTTGTTTGTTTTAAACCTTTTAATTCTACTAAATTTAGATATTATGAAGACAATTCAGTTTGTTAGAAAATAAGAAAAACTATTTATCTTCAATTAATATAAAAAAGATTACAAACAAATGATTCCACAACTTACTAACATCACAGATGAATTCCATACTCAATGATATTATAAAGCATGTAGCTCTACAACTATACAAGTATTATCCCTAATGCAAGGAATAGTTAAATGAGATCTCTCTCATAAAAATAGGATTAAGATTTGAAAATACAAATATATATTGAGAGCTTCAATGGATAAACATACAATTAACCATAGAGATGCACACACACTCTTACAATCACACATAAAAACCTTTTATGTGCTCCACTTATCTCATCCAAAATATGACATAATCATATTTCTTAAAAATCCAAGACAAGAATCCTGGGAACCTTTCCCCATGCTCAGCTTGAAGATTAGATATTTTCCCCCTTTTCTCATCTTTTTTTTCTATTTTAAAAATTAGAACTTCTAACTTTAAACTTTTCTTAACCATACAAGTCATCTCTAGGCTTAGAGAGATATATTTATGTAAACTCCCTCATTTAGGAGAGATGTCTATGAAATTTAGAAGACATCTTCAATGGATGTGAGATGTCTCCTCTTGGGTAGAGATTTCTCATAAAAGACATCTCTATTCTATGAGAGACCTCTCATTACAGATTTCTCCATTTTGGGAGAGATGCCTCTACAACAACCCAAACATCTCCACCACTTGCCAGACATCTCTTGTCAAGCCCTAACATGTATCCAAGACATCTCTTAGACCTCCAAAACATATTCTTAGTGTCCAAAAATTGCAAAAACCACTTATAGATATGAAGAAAAGGATTATAAGAGATGTCCCTACACCAGCTCTCCCATCCTTCAAAAAGTGAACTCACATGACTAAGGGAGTAAGTGATCTCCCAGTCAACAAGTTTAGCCTCATGCACCCATACAACATCATCAGTAGATTGATCCTTCCAATGGATCAAGTACTTATGCCTCTTCACTTCATGAGTGTTGGAATCATCTCTTCTCTTCAATACAATTTCCTTCCTCTCCATTAAAGGCTTGTACTTGTCAATAGGCCCCTTCAACTCATTGATGTTATCTTATATGATTTTATCATCTACTAATCCATGGTAATGTACAAGATCTACAATATTAAACACAAAATAGATACCCACATCATTTGGTAATTCAATTTGAAAAGCATTATCATTAATTTTGATCTTTATCTTGAAAGGACCCATCTTCTTGGCTTTCAACTTTGAGAAGTTAATACCCCTCAATCTCTTCTTCTTCAAGTGCACCTAAAAAAAGTCACCAATAGCAAAGTTATATTTCTACTTGCTCTCATTCCTCTTGAGAACTTTCTCTTAAACCTTCTTCTCAAGATTTTCCTTCACTTATGCATGAAGATCCCTTATCTCTTTCACAAAATCAACACTTAGTTAAGCTTCTTTATTAAATTTCCTTACATTGTCCATCATCTTTGGATAAAAATCATAATTCACCTCAAATGGGATTTTACCAATGATAATATGAAAAGCATTATTGTATGAAAATTCAAAATTACATAACATATTTTCACACTTATTGGGTTGTACATTACATAAACATTTGAAAATATCCAACAAATATTTAGTAACCATATCCATTTCACCATTAGATTATGGATTATATGCACTAGAAAAATTTAACCTTTTCCCTAAAATTACGCAAAGGGACCTCCAAAAATGACTAGTGAACTTGGAGTTTCTCTTACTTAAAATATTCAAAGGAATTCCATGAAACTTTATAACATGTTGGAAAAGTAAATTAGCAACATGATAAGAATCATTGTCATACCCCAAAATTTCACACTTAGATAATCTAAGTTTAATTACAAAAAATCTAATAACATGGGCACATGACAACATAATGCTTATAACCAAAAGAAAATAGTCATCATAACCATTATAAATATTAATAAAAATGCATGGGAAAATGATAATACACATTAGAGTATTTTAAGCAACAATTCCATTACCCATAAGTCATAAAAGAATTTCATAACCAAACATGTTCATAGTCCCAAAAGAGAGCTAATAATATCTAACATCATGATCACATATCAAAATTTGAAAACATAAAAAAGTGCTAAATATCTAGCTCCATACCATCAAGCTCCTAGATTCTACCATTTGAATTTACATCCACACATATAAGAAGGGTTAGAAACCTTCTAGTATGGAAATCACCTTGATGCATCTAGAAAAAGCTGATAGATGAGGTACATTTTGCACAAGAAGCCATCTCAAGATCCATAATATTAGATACCAAAAAGTTACATCTAAACCATGCTATTCACAAAATGTCAAAAGAGAGGAAAACCAAGAATGTACTAAAATCGATCATCCATAAGAACTTTGGTTTGTAAAGATCTCACCTATCTTGGATGCTATCAGTGAATCTCCTCAAGTACTAATTGATTAACCTCACTTGTCTTAGATGAATTGAACCTAGAAAAAACTCATATGGATTTAACACCCTTTAGTTTTGCATCATGAAAACTAGCCACATGACATTCACAAGCAACATGAATAGACACTATTGGATAATAGTTCCCCCACAATTCTTGCTTAATATCACAACCTATGTGTAATCATAGGTGGTGTGGGTTAAGAAAGGAAGCCAACCTTAGCCTCCATAATGCCTTCCCATTGATACTTAAATCTAGCCACCCAAGATGTGATCATAAGTAACATGGGTAAATTTTTAGAGGTTAACCTAGATCCCCCATAATGCTTGCCTATCAATCCCATTGAATTCCATCATCAAGAGGTCAGAAAGAGATATTGAAGATCAAATATGCTTCATAGATCATGAGTGCAACATGAAACAAATGAGATAAATAACATTCACAATATTATCATAAAAATGATATAATTTACCTAATTCTTGGTGTTTTTGGATGTGTATAAACAAGTTTAAGGTTTCTCAAGGTCAAAGGGGGTCCATTTTAGCATAAAACAAAGCTTCAAACTTTAGTTTGGGGGGCTTTTCTAACATGCCTAATAACTGAGATGTCTCAAGTTATAGTGAGATGTCTCATGAAGCTTGGAGAATTGTTGGGGTAGGATTAGATGTCTTGACTTGAGCTGGGACATATCAAGTGAGAAGTTTTAGGGTTGGAAAGACATCTTTCCTAATCTGGACACTTCTCAAGCTTGGTGGAGACATCTCAATAGAGATGTCTCAAAACAAGAGGAGCCATCTTAGGTGAAAATGAAATGTCTTATCCACAAGTGAGACATCTTCCTAGAACTCTTGGCATGGAGGAGGGACATTTGGCAACGTTCTAAGAAATCTCATTCAAGTAGGGAAATAGTGGAAAATAACTAGGAAGGAAATCCATAGGAACAAGAATCAATATTTCAAGAATAAGAATCTATGTAGAGCAAGAGCAATTTAAAGACTAAAATGAAATTCAAATTGATAAAATACTAGGATGAACAAACTAGTGATAACAAGATATTGATGAGGACCATGAAATCATTCAAAAATAAAAAGCTTATGTTTGTTACTCTACCTTAACAAACTAAGCTACAATGAATATTAGAATGTAATACATGAGTTGAACACCAAGAGATCAGATCACTATAAGAGAGGATGAAATCACTAATGAGTAAGAGCAATTGATGTTAGAGAGATATGGGAACTTACAATTAAATATAAAATTATGAACTCCAGCCAATATAACAACAAAGGCTTACAATGGATTATCTCTAAAATCATAATTATGATAAATAGAAAAGTTTAATAAGTGTATGATAAGTAATAGAAGATCCCCAGTTCACATAGGAAAGAAAATACAAGAAAGCTTTGTTTAAGTTATTAAAAATATGTTATTTTTCCAAAACTCCAATGTTCTAGTTCACAGCATGTTCCACCTTCCATCAACATATTTCTTTGCAAGAAACACCAAGAAATTAGTAGCATCCAAATCAGAAATCTCAATAAAAAAATATTAACAAAAATGCTAATAAATACAAAAACAAGAATTTAAATTACGTATATTTCAAAATGGAAAAATCATTGAAAGAATAATTAAAAAATTCGCAAAATAATGGAGCACAATCATTAATTATTTCAAGGTGATGAAATTAAATCCTCCACAAGACTTAAATTAACAAAGATTAACAAAAGATAAAGATAAAAAAAGTCATTAAAAATATGGGTTGTTATAATCACTTATGTTTTTACATAGAATAAGGTGTACCATCTTGGAGAACCTATCCACCACAACAAAGACAACATCATTCCCACTTTTGGTCTTTGAAATCCTACTCATAAAGGCCATTGACACACTTTTCCATGGATTCTTAAAAATGTTGATTTTTTAGAGTAGAAGATAATAATTTATTATTTTTCTATTTTGGAAATTTGCCCCACTTGTTATATATATATCCAAGGCATCTCTTGGAAATTATCATGGAATCATCAATGTAATTTCAGTAATAATTTCACTATTTTATCATCAATTCATCAACATCATTCATCATTATTTAGTCAATCTTGGAAGTTGAATAGTTAGAATTGGGGGCATTCACTATTTTAATCATTTGGAAATATTTTTTAGTGATTCTAAATTTATTTGAAAGGCAGAGTAGGTGGCTATGTTCACTTAAAGTTTTATCTTAATATCTATTTTGGTTTGGGAAAACTTCTCTAAGATTTTGTACATTTTATGATTCCTGAAATTTTATCAAAATGAATTATGACCAATGATTAGATCATCTCTCCCTCATCTCACAATAATTTGATATGATTCTAAATTTATTTGAAAGCCAATATCTATGAGAAGGTTTAGTTAAAATTTTAGCATTAGAAATAAACAAATTTTAAGTTATTATTTCTCAAAGTTATACTACCAAAATTACCATCATTTTTGATAGGTTGGAAAGAATATAACATAACCTTAACTTCTAGATATCTTTTGTAGTACTTCTTATTTTCAGATTTATTAGCTTATTCATTATGAAGCCAAGATAACTAAGTAATAAAGAACCATATGTTGGGTAGTTTCATTGACATATCCTTATTGATGTAGCCTCATCAACATATGCTAGATGCATTAGCGTATATGTGTCAATGTCATACTACCTAAAATATATAAATACAAGCATGCCATTGGCATTGGGCATCATAGTTTTAGTATCATAGTGAAGCTATTGAAATTTCTCTCCATAGGACTTAGTTAAATTTTCCTCTGAGTGCCTACAGTATGCATTGAATTGATTGTATAGAATTTTATTCGAGTGTAAGATGCACTTGGATTCTTTTGCATGAATAATAATCAAATCAAGGTTGGTTCCTTTGATTGTAGCATTTGGATTAGCATTTAATTTACTTTTTAGCACTTTACTTTCCATGAACTTTACTTTCAAGTACCTATGAAATTGATATTTTATTCTATGTCAACGTGAGTATGACCACTTTGAGAAGAATGTATTAATGCTTGGTAATCCTAGCAATGAATACTTCATACACCTAACAGTAAACACTTGGTAATTTGACAATGTTAATATATGTT
The DNA here is from genome assembly GCA_015680685.1 of Gnetum montanum. NCBI lineage: Eukaryota > Viridiplantae > Streptophyta > Gnetopsida > Gnetales > Gnetaceae > Gnetum > Gnetum montanum. Next base: position 310,091 of record MNCI01012629.1, read on the forward strand.
CAAGATGTCTACGGAAGGTGGGAACAAATGCTCTATGTTTAGGATAGTTTAGTTAATTAATTAGTAAAATTAAATAATCAAAAATTCCTTTATTTAATCATTTTGTAGAAAATGAAAATAATAAAAACTATAAAAATAATTATCTTACAACTCAACCACACTTAACCATACAAATGAGCTAACATAAATGAGGATTGTGAAGACAACAACTAGTAACCATATCTTTCATATCTAAGAATATAGGCCATATAGGTAAAATGTATTCCATAAAATTTGCCTAAATCATGCGTACACACTAGTGATTTGTATGGTTGGACATAGGAAATACCCATTGCTCATCATTGGCGTTGTTGCCAAGGACCTTCATTTTATTTAAGTGCACTAAGTATTTTTAGGTAGTAAAATCATACAAAGTCATTGTAAAAGTGTAAAATGCATCATCTCTTAGAAAAATAATAATAATATTTTATTAAGATACATGATATAAGAAAGAGCTAATATGTCTTCTTCTCGCAGGATTGATTCACCACTTGTTGATGAATCTAATGAACACAATGGATCTAGAAAGGATACTGATGAGGTTCCTCAACAACTAAAGGTAGTGTATTCACATTTGGACTTCTATTATTCAAACTTCAACTTTATCCTTCATTAGGATGAATAGCTATACTAGAGAGATATGAAGGATAACATTGTGTTACCTCTCCATCATTTTGTTCCTTTGATACTCCTAGTAGCTCTCATGAAAGTGGGGCTTGAACCAGCAAGCCCAAATTACCAAGTAACAAAGTTCCTCTCCAGAGATTATCAACAAACAAAGGTCCAACTTATAAAAGATAGAGGCATGGAGGCATGTTATGAAGCCCCTAAGGGAAAGCAAGTCTAAATCTAACTAGTTTCATCATCATAGAAGAAGGGTCCATAATCTTCATCAAGGCAATTTCAATACCAAGGTCCTCCTTCCTTCGGTGAGAATAATACAACTTAACAATGGTTACATTTAACATTGGAAAATAACCAAGGTAAGGGGAGAACTGGTTTTAGACCTAGAAGAACCTCAAGGCTAAGGTCTTGGGATCATTCACTAAGAGAATAACCAAGGAACCACAAGAGAAGGGCAAGTCAACACCACTCTCCTAGTCCTTCACCTTCATCATTCTCCTCATCATCAAACTTTGACAAAATGGAACATGAACAAGACTAAAGGAGAAATGATCAAGGCCAAGATGAAGATGATAGAAGGTCCCATCTTATAAATGGGAGGTGAGAGCATAAAAAATAATAAGGGGAGGAAGAGCATCATTATGAAAGATGACATAGTGATGAGACACGACATGCATAGCGCTGCGATATCACATCCCCTGCGATATCGTGTACGCGATATCGCGTCTTCCCCTACAATATCGCGTACGCAATATCGCGGTCCGCTACCATATTTATAAATAAGAGGCGTCACTCCCTTCATTTCCCAATCCTGGCTAGAAGTAGCGAAGCTCTGGCAGTTTGAACACTCCAGAGTTAGATTAATTTCCCATGTGCCCGCAGTAGGAGTCCTAGAGTGAAC
>MNCI01012629.1:333940-373031 GCA_015680685.1 Gnetum montanum
TCAAAGTGCTCATGAAGCCTTTTTATAAGGTTTACAAGGTAGTTACATGCCAAAATATCCTAGCTAACTTTTCTCCCAAGTAACTTGGCCAACCAATTAGAAGTTTACTTGCCCAACAAGTTAGGAGGTTACTTGCCCATTTAATTAGGAGGAAGTTAGGAAGTTATTCATAAAGTTAGGGGGAATTAATTAATAAATATTATAAATATTGCCTTTGAAAGTAGTTTATTAAAATAAGTCTAAATTCCCTAATCTAATTTAATTTAATTTAAATTTTAAATGCTAAGTGTTATTAATCTCTAAGATTTTACCATAAAAATATAATATAATATCCACCTTATTGGTGGTAGCGGTAGTTAATTTATCCTTTCTTATTCCCGATAATTGAAGTTAAAATTCGGGATGGCCAAAATACGAGCCCGAAGGTGAAGGCACCGATGCTGCAACTGCCCGCAACTGATTCAAAATATCTTCTTCGGCCAAAAATCGTTACCAGCAACTGCCGCCATAGGAGAAGACTCAGCCGCCACGTTAGGGAACGTTGCCGTGTGTTCCGTAAGGATCTGCAACTGTTGTAACCTCTGCCTTTCGAAAATGCCAGGAATTTGTGTTCGTCTTCAATACCGAAACCTTTACATCCTTTGATAATTTTAAACGTTCATAACCGACGGGACAGGGGGCCTTGAAATCTGTTTAGAGCCAGGCATCTAGAATCTTAACTCCTTCATCAAGATTGGTGAACATTCCACCAACGATGATGACGTTGGAGTTGTTAATGGATCTGCAATTTTGGGCATCATCCACGGAGGAGCACGTCACGGCATAGACGCATGGAAGCTTGTTCGCGAAAACCGCTACACCAATGCCAGTTCCGCAAGCAACAAGGCCGCGAACGTCCTCCTACTCCTCGTACTGTGCCTGCGCCTTGCTCACGGCCCTGCCCACGTGGTCACTGGCGACATAATAATTGTCGTTGCCGAGGTCCTCCACCGCGACGCCCTTGGATTTGAGGTGCGAGATCAGCGTCTCTTTCTGTTCGCAGCCGAATGAGTTTGATGCCATCACAATCTTCAAAGGCTTCTTCCTCCTACTCCGTGTTTCCACTTCTGCCATTGCAGCTGCTGCATCAGGGTTTCAACTTGCTGCTATTGCATCAGGGAACCAACTTTTGATAATTTTAAATGTTCAGAACCTGTTGGTAGTCTGTTAGGTCCTTCACTTGCTTCCAACTCTTAGCCGATTTTTAATAATCCATTACCCACAGTGTTGTCTATTTTGCCAATATTATTTCTTGTAGTAAATAATCACCTCCTTATTTTTTTATTCCAATCTTCACTCAAGAAAATAACTTGGCATTTTAGTTCTACTTTCCAAGAAGGCTTTAAAATCAAGATTATTTACCATTGGCTTTCTTCCCATCAACTCACAATGCTAAACTGCAAATTTACAACCAGGGATTGTGCTAATTTTGAACAAAATATTCCAACTGTTCCATGTAATGGCCAAATGTGCCAACATAAAAATATATGGAAATATCGAGAAGAGGAAAGTTCTATGCCTCACATATAATGATTCATTGGGTGATGACATGGAGGAATGCACAACATCTCCTCCATGCAACAAGTGTGCCCTTGAAACTATGAAACAAAGATGCCTGTATGTAGCAACCACACAACAAGTAGTAGACACCCCGTGGTTGACAGCTACTCGAAAGAGTAACCAAATATGCATGGAATGAACTGAGGAAACAAACCATGCCAACAACGAAGGCATAGACACATTGGAATATGAGCGTCGCCAACTTCCACCCCTTAATCTAAGAGCATCAATTGGGAGAAGTTGGACACTTCTTAGAAATTCAAACAGACATTCATTATTTTGGATCTCTCCCTTTCCATTCAGTCATGGGGGAGATTGCCACCTATGCTAATCATATGGGGCGCTCAATTCTTTTAAGTTTTTGTTTTACAACATTTTTGTTTTACATGTTTTGGTTTTACATGTTTTTGTCTTACACCTTTTTGTTTTACAAATTTATTTAACTTTTCTTGTTTTTGTTTTACAAATTTCTATAACTTTTCTTGTTTTTTTTTTTACAACATCGTTATACTTTTCCATTTTCTATGTGTGTGTGTGCATGTGTTATCCACCTTGTAAGTTTTTCATCAATAAGTGTTCTCCATGATGGTATGAACTGGTTTCATATTAATTGCTAATGTTTGGTTTTTACCTTTAAGTCATGATGTTGATACTAAGGTATGTTTCTTTTGATATGGCAGGCAATGAGATCACTTCATCCATCCATCCTCCAGTTTCTATGGTCTCTCTTGGCTTGGAAATGTACAGTTCCTTTTTAATAAGAACTCTAATGAACCGGTGACTGGGCATTTCTCAAACTAAGGAAGGACTCAAGTTTTGAAAAGGGTGTGACTTTAAGGGAAATTGATGCATTTGTGTTGGCCGTTCTCTTGGGTGCTTGGATGTTTTCTTCTTGAGTTTTCTTGTTGTTCCGATGTTACCCAATTATCGGAAGCTAGGACAATAAAAATAACAAAGTCTTTGCATGGTGTGGTTCTCACGCATAAAAACACAAAACAAAAAAAAAAGTGAGAATTCAAAGCACACTCCTTAGATGAAATAATTCCTTGGACTATAAGCACTGGTTATGGAACCCAAAAATAAAAAGGTTCCCTCTAACTAAGGCCCTTCTCGCTTCCCACTCTCTCCTCATTTGTTTCGTCAGAATGGTGGTGGCTCTTGGAGATAGCTTTCTTGTTACTTCAGGAGGATGGTTTAGCCAAATGCATTAATGCGAAGTCACTAGATGTGGTTGGTTTGAGGCGAAAGTTGGAATGAGATTTGCTAAGTCACATTAATCACGCACTACACAAGGGGTTGTACACCACCTTGTTCTTGAGATTCCATTCCATTCTCTTCTCTCCATTCTTCTCTCCATATTCACCTCATTGCCAATTGTATCATTAGTGTATATATTTTGGTTGACGCATTATTTTCTTTTTGGTAAATTCTTGCGGTTAAGACTTTAACTCTTGTTCCAAATGACATTCCCAGAGCCTACGGACTCTTTGAATGTGGGTTTGTTAGGACATTAAGGGCATGAGCCTGCTTTGGGGAGGACCCACTGACATTCCTATTTGGTGCATTAGTTAACTTCTTTTCCCTAACATTTTGTAATTAATTTTATTTTGTTCATTTCCATCTTGACATCCATTTCATCAATGCTATAGTTGTCCCTTTTTATCTATCTTTCTTATTCCTTTTCTTTCTCCATTCTAACGCTACCAGATGTTCGAGATTAGTCATGGGAGTATGGGGCCCGATTTTTTCAATTTTCTCTTAGCCCCAAATTTTTTCAATTTTTTTCTAACCCCTACACCTTCGGTAGTCATCAATATTATATCTCTAGATCCACAACCAACCATACCACAACCTAGCCAATGGACTTACACCATAGCAAGGTATCAACTACATTGAAATTAATTTACCCTTGCTAATATAAGATTGTGTTGTGTGTGCAGATGGCGATCATACAACAACGAATTGGATCTGGAGCAAACACTTGGAATCGAGCAGTGCTGGAAGCAGCTATGTAAGGAGCAAGATCGATAACGTGCTCATGGATGGACAACAAAAGGTGCAATCTTGGCGTTGGCAGTAGCAAAACTTCTTTCTCTCAAGCTACTAAATGAGGCCTGATGTCAATGTAATAAGGTGTTCACTCTTATTATCATGAACACCAGTTTTGTTAAGTCTGGTAATGATGATCCGTTCACATGTTATCCCATTAGTTCCATTCACCTCAATAATCCCATACCTTCCCAATATTTTGTACGGAACTTGAGGACGAGTTTTCATTCAGTCATGGGGGTATGATGAGACGNGATGAACTTCCTAGATAAACCTTGCAGTGCATGGAATAGGATTTTCTTTAATGTTATTTATCACTTTCTCTCTCACCCTTATCTCCTAGAAATTCAGAATGAGTATGACTTGATTACGAGCATTTAAGGATGTGTACGGATGATCAAGGAACGAATGCTCATCGTAGTAACGCAGAATGAGTATGACTTGATTAAGAGCATTTAAGGATGTGTACGAATAATCAAGGAATGGATCCTCATCGCACTTAGGCTAGATTATATTCTCTCAACCCTTTCCTCCTAGTTAAGTGCCTCAGTACGACCACTTTGAGCACGTGCGTTACGCATGGTGATCCCAGCAATGATTAGCATTTGGTAGCCACGGTTGCATCGGTTCAAGGTGTGTATGGTAAGTGGGAATGGATGCTGACGCTAGGTAATTTAGACTTAGTCAATGGTTAGAGTTAGTAATTAGTTTCTCAACCCTTCACCTCAATAGCATAGGAGACATAAACATAAAAGGCTATAAGAATCATATACCTCAGACTTACTTAACCATGCACCATGAAAACTACAAGTCTGGGAAGACAACGAATGGTTAACCTTAAGTGTTCCATGAGGCATGTAGGCATTTAGTCTGTGGAGTTCGATCGGATCACACATGCTATGCTCGTATTCGTATGGTTGAGTGTAGGGGTATCTCGCCACTCATCAAGAACCTAGCCAAAAGAATAAATAACTACGAGGAGTTGTAGAACCTTATCAAAATGTTTGATATTGAATGTAAATAATTCATTGCCTAGTTTGTTAACATGAAGGAAATGTTTCCTTCACTACCATCCCAATGAAATATTCCAACACCAACTCATCTAGGAGAAGTAGCCTAGACCATCTATGATTCATGTAGCAATGAGGAGAAAATGAAGGTACTTCTAAATGTCTTCAAATTCTCAGCAATAGCAATAGTAGCAATAAGAAAACCTCATCCATCAATAGGATCAAGATGTAATGAAGGTTCATCTGCACCACATGAGCCTCCACCTCTAGGCATAGTGTGAAAACTTCATTTCACCTACCATCATTCAACTATGCGCTTGCCAAATTTTTGTAATAATAAGTCCAACATTCCTTTTGAAAACTATACAATCCTTTTTTGTAAATATGGCACTTAGAGTTGTCTTTAGTCAATCCTATACCTTTCATAATTTTTTAATCAAATCCATCCCAATTTTGTAACTTGAGGATATGCATTTTAGTCAATCATGGGGGTATGATAAATAAGCATATGTCGAGCAACTACATTGATCCTGCCTCATCAACACATGTCTATCAACACATGCTAGATGCATTTGCGCATATGCATCATTTCCCTGCTATCCAAAATCTATAAAAAAATGCATGTCATTAGCATTGGATATCATAGTTTCAGGATCATAGGAAAGATCTAACAATTTCTCTTCATAGGACTTAGTTAAATTTTCCTTTAAGTACCTATAGCATGGATTGAATTGATAGTACAAGACTTTATTTGACTACAAGATGCACTTGGATGCTTCTAATCAAATGGTAATAAAATTAAGATTGATTCCTTTCATTACAGCACTTGGATTAGCATTAAATTTACTTTCCACCATTTTAGTTTCCATGCGCTTTACCTTTAAGTACTTAGGAAATTAATATTTTATTCTATTGCAATGTGAGTATGATCACTTCAAGCATAATGTATTAACGCTTGACAATCCTAACAGTGAATACTTGGTATGCCCAATAGTAAACACCTAGTAATGCAACAACATTAGTATATGTTCAAGATATGTATAGAAGGTGGGAACGTATACTGCACATTTAGGATAGTTTAGTTAATTAAAGTTAATTTAAATAATCAAAAAAATTTTATTTAATCATTTTTTAGAAAAAGGAAATAATAAAATTTATAAAAATAGTTATACTAGAACTCAATCATACTTAACCATACAAATGAGTTGATATAAGTGAGCATTGGGAAGATAAAAACTAGTTATCATATCTTTCAAATCTGAGAATACAAACCACTTGGGTAAAACATAGTCCATGGAATTTGACCAAATCATGCATACACACTAGTGATTCGTATGGTTAGGTATAGAGGATACTTGTTACTCATCAGTAAGAAATTTTTTCACTACCTAAAATTCCTTCAGGGAATTGGCAAAGGTATATAATGTCCATCCATTTCTTTATCTCTTTTGAATTTCTAACATGTTTAGCATTCCTTCATAAATTTGGAAATTTCAAATGCCATTCTAAGCCAAAAATAGATGCCTACCGACAAGTTCCAATGTTTCATCCCTACCCATATGACCAACCATGTCATCACAATACTTTTAAATATTTCTTCTACAATCACAACTATGAATACATACATTTCCACTCTTGAATTCATCTTGAATAAGATAGTTCCTCCATTGGTTTATACTAGTTAACAATCACAATCATATTTATAAAAATTAGCAAAATCACTTGTACCTTCCACATGAGGCATGCTAAAAATCATCACATGCACCCTTAATAATGCATCAACCACCTCATTGGCTTTTTCACTTTTGTGTTTGAGCATAAATTTAAACTCCTATAGTTGTGTAATCCACTTCATATTTTTAGCACTTAACTTCTTTTGAGAATTGAGAGATTGAAGTGCATTGTGATCAATCAACAAAGTAAACTCTTTGAGCAATAAATTATATCTCTAATGCTTGATTGCTTAAATAATAGTATATAACTTCTTCTTATATATGTTATATTTCTACCTTTACTTATTTAACTTTTCTGAAAAGAAAGTAATAGGTCTACCTTCTTGTGAAAGCACCCTTCTAATGGCAAGTCGACTTGCATCCATCTCCACATAAAAAAGCTTTTAGAAATCTATTATTGCAAGCATTAGTTCATTAATTATTTTTGTATTCAACAAGTCAAAGCTTCTTTGGGTATCATTACCTCACTTAAATTCTTTATTCTTCTTCAACAAAGTAAACATAGGCTAAGAAATACCACTAAAATATTTTACAAACCTTCAATAAAAACATGCTAAACTAAGAAATGATCTTACCTCCTTAAAATTTTTAGTAGTTTGCCAATCTCTAATAGCTCTTACCTTAATAACTTTCATCTAAATTTGATTTTTTAGAAACCACATGTCTCAAGATCTTTCTCTTGAAGAAGTGACTTTCTTTACATTAATTACCAAATGTGCCTTCTCCAATTTAAGACATACTCTCCTCAAGTGATCCAATTACTCTTCCCCATTAGAGCTATATATCAAAATATCATCAAAGAAGATAATATAATACTTATCAATAAAGTATTTGAGGACATCATATATCAATATCATGAATTTAGCAAGTATTTTTATGAGCCAAAATGACATCACCATCCACTTAAATAATCCATATAGTGTTTTGAAAGCTAGCTTTCAGTCATCATTAGCCCTTATCCAAATTTGATGGTATTCACTCTTCAAATTAATTTTGTTAAAAAATTATGTATTAGTAATGGCATTAAGAATATAATCCATCCTTAGAATAGGAAATGTGTACCTCATTATGATCTTGTTCAATACACATTCTCCATTCATTGCTATCCTTCTTTCGCACAACCATTGCTAGAACTACATAAGGTAAAATAGATTCTCTCACAAAGCCAGTTGCAAGTAACTCCTCTACTTGCCTTTGCAATTATTATTGTTGATTCAATGCCATCCAGTATGCTATCTTGTTTGATATTTTAGCACCAAGAATAAGGTCAATCCCAGGCTAAACATTCCTCATTTGAGACAATCCATCCAATTCCTTCATGAACACTTTGGGAAATTACTCTATTAAGCCTAGTACACATTTTGGAAGTTCTACCTATACATTATCATAGTTAAAAGTAATATTTGATATAATAATAAAATGAAAAATAGATTCATCATGTTCCTTAATATATTTCCTCTCTCTTACAAGAATTAAGGAAGCATTAAGTGAGCTTTGCTGCCTCACTTATTTAGTTGTCATAGGAATCAACTCATGGATTCTATTAGGTCTAGCTATCTCCATACATTTCTTGCTCCATAAAATTGAGCACCATTATCAAAATTCCATCATTTCCTACGAATTACATTAGCATAATCAATTTGTAGTACATCAAATTTCAAAACATCATGATAACTCCCCATTTTAAATTTTAGAACCCATTGCTCTTTCACTTCTTAAGAGAAGTCTCTTAACAACCAATGTATCTTGTAGGGTCTAAGATGAATATTTGTTACTAAACCTAATCTAGCAACTTCCCTAGAAGAAAAAACATTTTCTTAGGCTTCCCATTAATCAAAATATAAATCCATTTCCCACTAAGCAAACATCTAGCCCCAATCTGAAATAATAATTTTCTTGCAAGATGACCTCTCATCTATTCACATTCCTTATGAATGCCCAAGAATTCAATTCCAAAACTTCCTTAATTTTTGGAGTATTAGGATTACCTCTATAAAGATCTTTGCTTGATGTCCCCTTTGCTTCCATGATTTGCACATCCTTTCCTTTAGTTGTCTTGTGAAGTGGACAATACCATTGCTTGTGTTTTTATTCTCCACATTTAAAGCATTGAATGTTGGATGAGTTGCTACCTTGACCCTACCTTATTTGCCTTGTTCCTTCTTGGCTTTTCCCTTCTCCTTACTCTTCTTTGTATTCTTGTCCTGGATATCATCTTTATCATCAAATTTTGACTTAGATCTCTTATCATTGCTCTTTGAAGCTTATTTGCTTCTAGTCCAAAATCCACTAAGTTTATTTTCTACTTTGAGTGTTAAATCATAAGCCTCATCAAGAGTTTGTGGCTCACAAAATGATAACTCCTACTAATATGTCATTTTGAGACCTCTAAGAAAGATTGAAGCTTGTTCATACTCCTCATAGTTTACCTTAGCTTGATGGAATAGTTCACAAAATTTGATATGAATCTCTTGGACATCTTTGTTATCCTATCTAGGAAATTTGAGCTTCATGATTATCTCTTGCCTCTATCATGACTATTTAAATTTTCTTCTTAACCTATATTTCATTAAATTCTAGTCTTTGATAGGTTTTCCATTTTACCTTTCATAGGTTTGGGACTCTTTTTCCCACCAAGTAGAAGCCATGTGTTCTAATTTGAATTTAGTAATCAATATCCTTAATTGATTTGTTATCTCTTCCAACTTAAAATGCTTATCAAGTGCCTTCAGCCAGCTTGTGAAAGTATTAGTTCCATCCACAATACTGAAAGTCTTTAGTTCCACATATGATAGTCTAGTGGCATTTCTAACTACTCCAACAAGCCTTGTTTTATCTTCCTCATTAATCTTGCCATGTTAAGAAGTAGATGTCAGTGATGGAATCCTTGGAACTCTAATACAAGGAATTGGGTTCCCTTCCACTAAAATCCTTAGTTGATGGGTTCCTACAATTCTATAGCTAGAATGTCCTTTATCATCATTTTCTTCCCCTCCACTAGGCTAAGAAACTTCTTCATCACCATTCAAATATGAATGAGCATCATCTTTGCAACCTTGAATATGGTTGGGGCCTACATTTCTATCCACCTTGATACTAATCTTATCCAATCAAGAAACCATTAGTTAAAAGGTAGATTTCATGTTCTCCATGTCTTTGTTCAAGGCTTAAACCTATTTCACCCTAGCCAACATCTGAAATTAACAAAAATCTACAACTAAATCTCAATAGTAATCAGCTTAATGCTCTGATACCAATAACTCTAGGGCAGGGTCACTCCATTTGTTTTAAATCCTTTAATTCTACTAAATCTAGATATTATAAAGATAATTCAATTTGCTAGAAAACAAGAAAAACTAGCTATCCTCAATTAATGCAAAAAAAAAAAAAGATTACAAATTAGGGGCTTTCACAATCTACTAACATGACAAATCACTCCCACACTTAATGACATTGAAGAGCTTAAGGTTCTACAACCAAATAACGATTGTCCCTAATGCAAGGCACAACCAATTGAGATCTCTTTCACAAACACAGGACTAACATCCAAATCCACAAATACATAGTAAGAGCTTTAATGGTCAAACACACAAATGACCATAGAGATGTACAGACACTCATGCAATCTCTCATAACAACCTCTTATGTGCTCCACTCATCTCATCCAAAGCATGAAAGACATAATAATATTTATTAAAAATCCAAGACAAGAACCCTAGGAACCTACCCCCATGCTTAACTTGGAGATTCCTAGCTATTTCCATCTTGTTCTCATCTTTTAAAAGTTGTTTCCAAAGTTGGAACTACTAACTTGAAAATTTCCCCAACTATACAAGTTGTATCTAGGGTTGGAGAGATGTGTTTCTGCAGGCTCCAACATTTAGAAGAGATGTCTCTAGAATTTGGAAGATATCTTGAATGGATGTGAGATGCCTCTAATCTTTAATAGAATCTAATGCAATAAAGGACATCCATTGTTCTAATTTCTCAATGAAGATATCAAATTAAGTGAGTGAAAGTGGACATCCTTTTTTCAACCTAATATTGTTATTTAGAATAAAATTTTCCTTTGTGGTGTTACTCAAGAACATAATTTGTACTAAACTATACAACTTTTGGATAGCAGATATAAGTTCTTCAGGAGTATTAATATCTTTGAACTACCTCCTTAATTTATACCAAATAACAGAGTCATGACCTTTGGAAAAATCCACAAAGCAAAGATAAATCTTATTAGACAATCCTTTAACTTGGTCCATACAATACCTTAATGTAATTAAGTGATCCAATATGGAGCAATGTTGCCTAAAATTTGCTTGTGAACTTGCTTGAACATTATTTAATTCTACCCAACTATTAAGCCTTCTCTTATGTATATTGCCTAATGTTTTTGCAAGGAGATGATTGATCATAACAAGCCTAGAATTGTTAAGGTAATTTCTAATTCTTTTTTTGTACAACATTATTGCTCTACTAATGCATAAATATTTTGAAAGGCCACTTTTTAGATTTATATTTAAAATCTTACAAATTTTTTCTTCAAACCATGGTTCTTCTTCACTTAAGCAACTCTACATCTAAAGCATTTGTTGCTTTGCTTGAAGCATTTGTTGCTTTGCTTCAAGCAAGTTGAGCAAACCCTACTTTTGTCTCTGCTTGAGTGATGTATAAAGGTGCTTGAGAGGTAAGGTGAATATGGTTAACCTATTCATGTTTAAAGAGAGATCCAAAGAATTGAGTAATTGTTCAAAAAATCAAAATTCCATATTTTTTGGTCTTTTGGCAAAAAAATTGCGAAAACGCCTTAAGATTCTTCTTAATCATATTAAAGAATTGTGCTTGATGCTCCATGATAAATTTCCTTTTCTTCCATTGAATAAGATTCTTGTAAGTTTTAATGAGCTTTGGATCATGATTTGTTCATTTAACTTGTAATTGAGCTTGTTTACACTTAGTGTTGAATCACAAGATTTTTTTGTTAACTATTTGATACTGATGTTACATTGGAGACAATAATTACTAGAACTTTTATAATGTTATCAGACCCCTATTATCAGATCCCTGTTATCGGACCCTTGATATCAGGTACAAGATACCAGGTCTAATAGGTCCCAATATCGGGCCCCCGTTATCGAGTATGCGATATCAGGACCTCACAAGTGATATCGGGTACACGATATCATGGTTCTTGTGTGGCCCTATAAATACACATGTAGGCACATGGGAAGAGTCAGTTTTCGAAATAGTTAGTTTTTCAGTTAGTTTTAGAAGTTAGTTCATTTCTTACTTCCTCTCAACCCTTTCTCCCAATGCATGCCCACAGTGTGATGATTGTAATTGTACAGCATCCTTTATTCGAGTGTGACGTACTTGGACATGCAAATGATCGAAAATAACGATCGAGATTACTTCATCATTGCAACATTCACTTAGTTTAATTATTTTAATTGTTATTAAACATAGAATGAGTACAACTTAATCACGAGCATCTACGTGTGACTGCTTGGTATCCTAGTAGCGTATTCAGGCCATGCGCTTGGTAATCCCAGTGGTAGTCATGCATGAGGCCTAAGATGTGTACGGATGATTAAGGAACGGATGCTCATCGCACTTAGGCTAGTTTAGATTCTCTCTCCATATCTCCTCTTAGTTTAACTCTCTCTCCCTTTTCCTCCTAGCTTAGCTAAGATTATTTTCCATTGTCTCTAGGAGTAGCATTAGTTTAGGAACACATCATACACCTCACTCTGGACTACACCATACATGACAAAGCATATACTAGTCCAGGTGGGAAGACATAAAACTGCGATCAACGAGTAACTATCTAGATACCACAACTAGCCTATCTGCAGAGTTCAACCGGATCATGTGTGAAAAGCTCGTATTCGTATGGTTGAGTGTAGGGGAACCTCGCCACTCATCAATGTTCTTATGACCTTCATAGTGAGCCCAAAGTCTATTGACTTTCTCTCTATATTGTTGTTGTTGTTTATTTGTTAATTTAGATTTATACATCCTTTTACTTTGCTTGAGAGTCTTACATATTACTTTGATATTAAAACCAATACAACAATGCAATGATTCAAGCAATCTATCACTAATAGCCAAATTAGAAATTAGGTCCAAATTGTCATGAGTGCAAACAAGTAGATCAATGATTGATTTCCCTTGAAAACCTTCAAAAGTGTATAACATGGAATATCGATATTTGGAAATACCATTGAGAACTAAAAGAATAGAACACTTTTCCCACAAGATTAATTCTTAACCAAATCTATTTGTACAAATATTAGGAGAAGCACATGTATTTATCATATAATAAACAATTGAAATATGCTCTACATTAATTCAAAACTGGAACTTGTTCATAAGCAATTCAAATATTAAAATCTCCACAAATAATTACTTTTCCAGTAGGGGCAAGTTTAGTAATATCATTCCCTAAATATTAAAATAAGTATTCTTTTGAAAGTTCTTGGTCATCATAAATGGAAGAAGTTTCTCTAGGAGAGCAATAGAAAGTGAGAAAAATAATACTGCCTAGTGGTGTAATGTGTAATCATATAGATAGCTTATAATCATCAATTTAATAGTAGTCTACACAATGCATAAACTCATCTCTCACCAAATATACAATACCCCCTAAAAACTCTTCCTCATTTACCTCTTCTTTTTTTTAATTGAACAAGACCTTGGTAGATTCAAGAACATGGTAGCATAAAAATTCAAAGAGAAATATAATCATTATTTCAACCTCTTACTTGTAAATCTTTCAATAAGTTAATAATCGCTAAGCAGGATTCACAGTTGTCATTTTACTATTTCAAAATTAGGGATCATCATTTGTTTGGATGGTAAGGTGTTTATTTCTCAAGTAAAACTTAAGTTTGAGCTTTGATGTAAAGGATCATCACATGGAGGTACAATGCTTATCCCACTAAGCAAGGTCCTGAGAGGGTTAGTAGATGAGTGAAAGCCTAACCTCCTTGAGTAGTTGCACCCAGGCAACTACCCAGGTTTTCAACTTGAGAAACGAGTACCTTACCCACATAAACCCTAGGTTCAAACTTCAACATAATTACTTAAAAAGGGTTAAGCTTTTGCTCATCCTCTAAGCCTTCTAAGAACAATCAGCACCGAGTCTCCCAATAATAATGATAACCTTAATGTTTTAAGAATTAAACTTGATCAGCATCGCCGACGAAACATGCCCGTGTTTTATCACCCATGTATCATGTAATGATGCTCATGCCCATTTCTCATTTTTGGACAGTAGCACGGCAGTTAAAACCAATCTGTGTCGTGTTGTTGCCATGTTGCGTATCGTACTGTCTCCATCTCAACGGTTGTGCCAGACAATAACATTATACCATACGGTCGTCTGTCCTCCTTGTGTTTTGCATGTGTACGAATTTTTCATTTTCTAACTTAGGTACACTGTTCATCTGTTTTAATGACTGCTGGACGGTTGTCGGACTCGCTTATGTTTTGTCTTTCTCTGCATGATTAATGAAACTGCAACTGCCTTGTTTGTGTAGAAGTTTTATTACATCTGAAGATCTCGGTAGGATCTATTGCATAGATATTACCTTTTGTATGAAAAATATTAGAAATCGTTCATGGAATAACATTATAATGTCTCTTTTTATGAAAAATATTAGAAATCGTTCAAGTAACAATGGAATAACATTATAAACATTATAATGTCTTTCTCAAACAGAGTAGTTAAAATAGAAAAAAGAAATATACCTATTAATCTTTACAATTTTACTGGTAACCTGGTATACACATATACCTTATGAATTTTACATAGAAATTAAAAATTTGGTGGAGCACACATTAATATCAAGTAATGCAACTACCTAGTTTGGAAAATTTGTCTTTAAAAGTAAAACGTGATGCTGTGCTTTGATTAGATATCAATTGAAATGTTTTTTGAATAGTAAATAGTTGAACAAATATCTAGTCATTATTTAGAATCATCATTTAAAGTGATGGTAGAGTGCTTCTTTCTTAGATGGTAATATGTGGATTTAAGCTTAGGCATAATTACTCAAAAAAAGTTGAATTTTTGTTCATCCTCTAAAATTAGATTTTTGCTCATCCACGGATACTTCTTTAGACTGTAACTGAATGAACATTGAGCCTTTCAATAATAATCATTTTGATTATCATCTACAAATTTTCGACACTTGAAGTTGAAAATTTTCAAAGAGCGTGCGTTGATCCTGATCACCATACGAAACTGAAACTTCAACTTTATTTGGTCCGTACGGTGAAGGGCAAGCGAGAAACACAACATGGAGATTCCAAGGAGGACAAGTCGGAAAATTGTCATGATAGACTATGATATTATGAATAGCCTGAGTAGGTATTAAAATAATACTTTCAATCTTTAAAAACATTTACAGCCAGCGCGCAGTCAGGAAATGTCATCTGAACCGTCTTAAAAATAATAATCTTAAAAATTGATCCCTTATCTTCTTTATTTATTCCTAATTCTGGTAAGCTAACACTACATTTCGACAATATGCAAAAACATGAACCGGAACTTTGCTATTGCTGATAAGACTGTAGTACATTAAAAATGAAGTCATGTTAGTTGCAGATTTTGGAGGACATACTGACAGTTTGCAGACGAACCAACGGTTGAGACAACATATGAATTAAAGGCTTTAATATAACAATAACGCAAGAAACCATAAGCATTTGCATAACTCTGTTTCTTGTCAGTTAAAGAAAAAAGAAAAGAAAAAAAACCTTTTCTGCCGACAGATCCAGCCGGATCTCTTCAGTGGCACCGGCACCTCCAAACATAACAAAATAAGCATAAGCATCTGAAGTTTCAACGAACAACTGCAGAATAAGCACAGTATTTTTATAAACATTATGATGCACAGTGGAGATGCAAATCCACTGGAAAGAAAGTATGACTTATTGGCTGCTTCCCTTTGGAACCAATAGGAAGAAGCATGAAAATCCATTTTGAGTTCTATGCTAATTGTTAATTTAACTATCACATTTCATTGCATCCCTATGGAAACTACATAGATAGCCCTGTTGTGTTGTAGGGCACTTTGGCAGGAAAGATAGACTGAAAAATTAGATCCGATGGGCAACCTTTTTGATAAATTGGATTAGAAAATCCGAACAAATTGGTGTAAAAATAGGATTAAAATCATCAATATTAACAAAAGAGAGAACTTATATGCACTCATGTTCCTACCGGCATTTTCTTTTTTCTTTTTTCATCTAAGAGCTCAGTTACTGCGGAAAATCAAATATAGAAATTTTAGTTTTTTGCTGGCATCAGAGTTACCAGTATACAATATATTAAACTAAAAATATCAATAAAAACATAGCACTATTCATTGGATCAAATATCTGATCCAATTTTGAATTGGCTTCACTATTGCCTTGTAGATTTCTCAATCTATGGCAGGAAAAGTCTGGCTTTTAGGGAAAAAACCTGCCCTGCTTTCAGACGAAAAGGTCCATTTCTATAGCTCTTATCTATTTGTGCTATCTCTCATCTACGCATGTGATATGTTGGTGATATGTTGGTTCTATGGCTTGTTACATCCAGTGTTAGTTGGTCACTTTGTTGTACTCTGTGTCATCTATGCATATGATATGGTTTGCTAAATCCAGTATTATTTAGTCATTTTGTTAAGTCGGCCACTTTAATTTTGATGATAGAAATGTAATTTTTGTTATGCTTTGAGTCTTTCCATAAAATAAAACCTTAACGTCAATTTCAATTTCAATATTAATATCCAGCGTACTTCCTGTCCTTCTAACTCGCGACCAACTTGTAGCATAAGTACCATGTATTCTCGATATGAACTTAATCCACCTTAAAGTCTCATTTTGTGTGTGTTTTCCTTTTTTTTTCTTTTAAATGATTATTGGGCTCTAGCATAAGATGCCAAAAAAGAGAGAACAAAACAAGGGGAGCCAGCCGGCAGGTCACGTATGGTGACTGAGTTGCAACAAATGAAGGAGGAGTGGGCTAATATGATAGAGAGAAACAGTGACAGTGACAGTGACAGTGAGGATGATCAGGAGCGTTCACGTGAAATAACGCCTCGCTGCAAATGCCTGTTGGGATACCAGGCTGGCAACAGGATCAAAAAATCTGTGTAATAAGTTACAGGAATTTTTAAAAAATCTGCATGTTTTTTTTAAAAGATGTTTAAATTTTTGAAGCTTTTGTTTTACAGAATGTGTTACTTGGTTAACAAATCCGCATGCTAGGTTGAATTTAGCTGCATATTTTTCAAAGAATTTCTAAAAGAACTAAATTTTATTTAAAAGGCTCTTAAAATTTTGAACTTTTTTTTTCAAGATGTGTCACTTGAGAGCTATTCGATCTTTGCAAAACACTGGTTTGTAACTCATCACAAGGTTCTTACTTTGTTCATGGATCCAAATGTGTTAATTTACGAGACTGTAGAAGGGATAACCGGGTTCAGACAGGCCTTGCTCGTTGCCGAAACTAATGAATGCTAATGCACTAATAATAATGGTTTGTGTCTACGTCTGCGCCCGACCTCCTCTTCATGTTGTTGTTGTTTGCCTTGTCTTGTAACCGACTCAAATCGTTTTGAAATTCTAAGTTGGCTTGTCTGTGTGTCGTCTCAGTGTGGATGCCTGTACTTGCATTTTGATTGCCATTGCCATTTGCTTTTGTATTTTCACTTTGCTTTGGCAGCCCAGTAAGAAAAGGAAGGAAGCAAAGCAAATGCAAGACAGATAAAGACGTGAGCAGTCCCTACAAGGCAAAAGCTCCAGCCAAATCCTCAACAAACACACGTTCGTACAATATGTTCTATCCACATCTACGTCACATCCAGCACCAGTACTGCAGACACGCTGCCGTCGTTTTGTTGTTATGCAGGCGCTTGTCTTGTCGTTACTCGCAAAGGTGGTTTATTTTTTATTTGCAAAATTCCGTCACAATACAGCGTATTTTCAATCCAAGCAGTAAACGAATTTTATTTTTAAATTTTTGTTTTACATTTTTTAATATTTTCTGAAATGGAATCACCAGGTAAAGCAATGGTAAGGTGCTTATTTTAATACCTGAATTCAACCTTGAGTACATTCACTCAAGAAAAGTTAGGCTTTTGCTCAAGGTTAGCTACATACACTCTAGGAAAGTTATCCGGAGAAAAGTTAGGCTTTTGCTCATCCACAAGGTTAACTACATTCACTCGATAAAAGTTAGGCCTTTGCCCATCCACTAGGTTAGGTACTTCAACCCATGAAAGTAGATTGCGAGGGTCAGGTAAGTCCACGACCAAGCATCTTGAGGTGACATCAAAAAGCAAGCAGACAAGGAGTAGGGTCAAGTAAGTCTAGCAGCAATTTGAACAGGTTAGGCTTTTGCTTATCCCAAGGTCACGCAGGAGAGCAAACGCAGATAGACAAGGGAATAGGGTCAAGTAAGTCTAGGCAATTATTGAAGGGAAAGCAAATAGGGAGAAAGATAAGTACCTTTGTTGAATGAGCATTGACCCTCTAGGTGATAAGCTAAATTTAATTTTTAAGTGGAAGAACTCAACCAAACTATTTTCCATAAGTATTAGACAACTATTTTATTTAACATAATAGATAACATATGGTAACTTAAAAGCATAAGTCCGAATTGAGTGCCTCTCACAACAAAACTATACCAGTACCAAACTCTTGGATCTATTTGATAAACAATTAGAGAAACTTTTTTATTAATATGATTTTCGAAGGTTAACAATTGGACTTGTGATTGGAATTGTCTTTTTTGCCCACAGTTATTTATTTATTTATACCCTTTAGCTCAGTGCATCGATTTTCAAAGCTTTTTGGAAATTCGGAACTTTGATCGAGACATACATAAAGTGGTGGTCCACCTTGATAACCGTCAAAGAATTCGTAAAATAAACATGAAATTCTCTACTTGGCCTATTTATATGCTTCCAAGAGAAGTTACGAATATGGAATGTTTAGTTTCGGCTGTGCTGCTGCTGCTGGCGGCGATGGAGGATCGAGAAGGATCTTGACTAAGGTCGTGCTTGATTCCAGCCAGCAAAACCGATCATTCTGCTCGCTCTGTCTATCGATCGATTCGGTGCTCGTTAATTGCAGTTGAGTTTAAGCGAGCTTCAGAAAAATGACAGTGGATAAATGCTTTGATATGAGCAGCAGAGGCAGAGCTGAAGTTGAAGGCAGAATCAGCAGTAGCAGAAAGGAACATACAAATAATGATGAATGCAAAAATAACAAAGCTTTATCGGCATGCGCAGTGCCGGTGGTGGATATAGAAAGAGGAGAAGAGGACGGAAGCCTGGCAAAAAGCGTTGGAAAGGCATGTCAAGAAATGGGAATATTTTACGTGGTGAATCATGGAGTGAAGGAAGAGGTTGGGATGAGGTTGCAGCAGCAGGCCGAGAAGGCGTTTGCCCTGCCGTTGCAGACGAAGCTGAAGGCCGCCAGATCCAGATCCAGATCCAGCTCCAGCTCCTTGGGCGAGAAGCAACTGCTCGGCGGCTACGGCGGTGCACCTCTACTGTCACATTTCTCGGACCATATTATCTGCTCCGAGGGCTTCACCTTCACTGCCTCTGCTTCTGCCCACCACGTGGCTTCCAATCTCTGGTCCTGCCCTTGGACACAATCTTCGTTCAGGTCTACTCCACTCCACATCAATTCTCAATTTATTTTGCTGTTACAGACCATAATATCAAACCATGATCAGTGATGACGATGACTGGAAAGATAATAATATAAAATGAGGCGGTTGTTAAGCTAGAATCAATCTTGTTTGTATCTTATAAAGGACAAATGAACCTGCACCAGGCATGTTCATGGTGTCTGTCATTTTCGTTTCAACACACATATATGTGCTGTTCTCGGTATTTTTCTGTCTTTGTCAAACTAGCATAACCAGCCAGAATATAGATGAGTTTTATATTATTTTCCGGTCCAATTTGTTGAATACTAAGTTAATATCACTGATTGCCTCTGGACCATGGAGAATTTTAAATGGAATGCTTTCAGCATTAGAGTTTCCGTTGCAGAGAAATAGTTTTTCAAATTTTTCTTGAAAATTAAAATTGAAGGTTTATAATGCCCGTGGACTTGTAAGATGAACTGGATAGATATTAGATTCTCAAATTCGCTGATCACATGGGGCAACAAATCAAATCAAATCTGGTTAATTATAAGGCAACAAAACAAATCATACAAGTTCTTTGTTACGTTGTCTTAAATGTTGTCTTAAATGTGTTTGGAAGATTTTGCAAGATTCTGATTGCACGTAAGACAGTGGGATTTGTTGGAGAGGAGTTTCATTGGCAGTTTGTTTGTTAGCATAGAAAATATTAAGGAGAGACAAATTAAAGAAGCATGACTGACCTCAAGTTTTTTTTGTTTTTTTTTTATAAAATTATTTTCGGGTGCGAAAGAGATTTGAACGTGGGTTGTGCGTGTTGGCAGGGAAGCGGTGGAGGAATACAAGGCGGCAATGCTGGGCGTGGCCACCAGAGTGATGAGAGCAGCGCTGCAGTGGCTGAGCACAAATGACGTCGAGGAGGAACAGAAAGAGGAGGAGATGAAGAAGAAGAATGAAGATGAAGCATTAACGTACTATGCAGCGTTGCGGTTAAACCATTATCCGGCGAGCTGGGCGCCTCAGAAGACGCTGGGAATGCCTGAACACACCGACTCGGCATTCTTGACATTGCTGCAACAATGGCCGGTGCACGTTCAGACACTTGAGATTAAGGAGGAGGAGCAGCAGCAGCAGCAACAAAAGGAAGAGGATGAGAAGAAGGAGAAGGAGAAGTGGGTGGTGGTACCGCCCATGCCTGATGCCCTGCTGCTTCACGTGGGTGATATGTTGCAGGTAATTAAGGGAGGGAGGAGCTGGATTCACAATGCTAATTCTTTAGGGTATTGGTATTAGCTCTTGAATTTTAAACTCATTACCTTAGGTACAAAGCTTGCTGGCTTAATGGTACCATGGTTTGAACCCTCAATCCAATACCACTTGATATTTTGCTGGTTTTGAACCTATTACATAATACCTTGCATGCTAGCAAAGCTAGGTTTTAACCTCAAAACTTAATACCTTGGGTGCAAACCTTGGTGCTACTAATACCAAGTATCGAACCCAAAACCCAATTCCTTGGATGCAAACCTTACTAGCTTGTTTGTTGGTTTTGAACCTAAAACATAATACCTTGCTTGTTGGGAAAATCAAGTTTCCAACCCCAAACAATGAAGTGTTAACCTAGTGGTAAAGACTCTTGATTGAAAAGCTCCATGAAATAGGGCTGATTTTAATGGTTACAAAGTTTTAATTGGACTACCTATCTTACCTATATTACATTTATTTGAAGGTTCAAGCACCGATTTCAAACTCCAAACCCAAAGCCAAATACCTTGGATACAAATTATGCTTAGGTGGTGTTAGTAGTAGGTTTTGATGCTAGAATCTAATACTTTGCTTGCTAACCATTTTGCCAACTTTGTTATCATATTATTAAAACTAAAACTGAATCTTTACTTCATTGTAATCGTGAATTTTTAGTTGATGAAACCATTTCTAAGATTGAAACTGAATTTTTATTATGAAACTTTTTGTTAGTTTTTCTGGCATCTAAAGCTGAGTGGAGTGGATTTGTGTAGGTGGTGAGCAATGGTAGGTATCGAAGCGTGGTACACAGGGTGGCCAGCAGCAACGAGTCAAGGTACTCCGTCGCCTACATGTGGGGGCCACCTTTGGATCAGATTATCCGATGCCATTCCGTCACGTCGACGCCCATGTACAGGCCGCTGACGTGGAAGCAGTATCTGTCCACGAGGGCTACCTGCTTCCGCGGAGCGCTGGACATGTACCTCAACTACGATACGTAATGCATGAATGGCACGTGGCATTAGTCGTTCGTTCATTAATTTATTTGCTTGCGTGGCTGGGTGGTGGGTCCTACACGTACTCTAGTGGGCCCTACGCGGCACCGCCTAGGCTAACATTTTGTTTTGCTTCGTTTATGGTATGGTGGCGCGAAAGTCATAGTAGTGGGCCCACTCGGCCACCCACACGAACAATTCAGGCAATTTCATGGTTATCTGGACGTATTTGGTTTTTTCAAACTGCATCTATAAAACGTACGAAATTACTTTGTCGACAAGCGGGTAAAACACTATATTTTACGTAGTTATGAAATCCTCAAATTTCAGGCACGTGGAGTTTTTAATCCTGTTTCATCCCTCTTTTTTTTTTCTCTTATGGCTTTGTTCACTTGAAATGAAAACGAAGTGGAAGTGGAATGATTTAACATATTTGTCGTAACTTTTGGTCTGTTTGTTTGTTTGGATCCATGAGTCCAACGCTAGAATCGAATATGGCACATCTTTCATTTCCGTTTGACATCTGATTTACATCATGGTTTCTAATCAAAGCACTGATTCGAAATTCCAACGGAAAAAAAGCTACCAGCAAAGGTAAAGGCCGAGTGTTTCCAAACTTAAAATCCTGGTAGCATATATCACACCATTGTTCAAGCCTCTCAAACTATGAAAGATAGATTAAATTGAAGTAATACATGGAAAAATTGCATGATCAACGGACTCAACATAAATTTTATATAATGATTTGAGGAGGGTGTTAGACTTCAAATATATGAATAATAATATTTTAGGGGGGGTGTCGGACCCCGAAAAGAAGATCTATTGATATTAAAAGTGTATCAATTACAGAACCTGAATAAGTCATAGGGATGAGGGGAAGGGAAAGCTAGGAGCACTGGAAATGAGACTTGGGAACAACCATAAAAATGAACAAGTATTTAAGGAGGAAACCCCAGTAGGGGCACTATCAAACTTCCACACAAATTGACTCGTTACCAGATAGAATGACATAGATTTAGATGAGGCAAAGAGCTCTCAATTAAGGATAGAGAGAGTTCCAATGATGACTCCACTCAACAGAAAGGAGAAGCTTCCTTGCAGATATTACAGATGATGAGTGTTACTGGAATGCTCAGGACTTTCCAACGGCTGCAAAAGATGAACCAATTGATGATTATCCAGATTAAACTTTGATGCTTGAGATGTGAGTTGGAAATGAATGAGGCGACAGATCTGCAACTTCTCCAACCTGGTGAGCAAACATTTATTAGAATAATCAGTCCTTTGAAATATAACATTGCATCTTCTCTTCCAAATATAATATAAAATAATAGGCCTAATAACTTTCCACAAAAACTTGAGGTTAACAGAAGTAATGTTCAAAAAGCCGAATATGACATCCTCTTGAGATAGCTTGTATGAAGGAAAAACTATGACAGCCCACTCCCACACATGCTGAGCAAAGGGACAATGCCAAAACACATGGACAAAGTCATCTTGACCACCACAGAGAGGGCAATTGGGATTGAGAATCCCTAAATATTCTAAATGTTTACCAATGGGTAGACCATGGTGGAGGAGACACCAGAGGAACTGCTTAATTTTGGGGAGGGTTGGAAGTTTCCAAATGTGTTGGAAGACAGGAATCCAAAATGTTATTGACTCTTGTTTATGCCAATACTTATTGCAGCGGTGAATGACCTCGGATGGGTCGTGCATAAGATGAAAGGGGATAGATGGCCGGTAGGGCAAGAGTTTAACCCCATTAAGCCATTGAAGGCCATGAAAAGGGCTTTGCACTGTAACATCAAGCTGCCAATGACCTTGGAGAAAGGAGTAAATCTGGATTAGACAATGGTTCATTGCCACCGACTCCCCATATAAATTGTTAAACTCGACCCCTGAAATCCAATGACCAGCCAGCCTAAGACAATTTAAGGAGATGACACCCTTTTGATACCACGAGGTAGCTACCTTAGCCTTTGTGATGGCAAGGGGAGCAGGCGATAGAGGTAACCACCATGGACACAATCTAAAGAGGATAGTAGGGTTGATCTTGATGTTAGTCCAATCTATATAACTATGTAGAATTTGCCAAGCCCTCCAGATGCTTTTAAAAACATGAGATCTAGGAAGAATGATAGTGAGGGGGGAAAATATCCAATTGACAAAATGGATGCCTTTCCAGAAGGGCTTGTTTTTAGGATATGCTTGATGAAGCCTTAATTGGAGGAGGGTCCCAATAATATCAGAGGCATCTAAATGTTGTACCAACCACTTAGCAACCAGCGTAATTCCCTACTTATAGGAATTCAAAAGACCTAAGCCACCCTTATTCTTGGGAAGAGTAACAATATTCCAAGAGACTCAATGAAATCCTTTCTAAGAATCTTTGGAGGACCACATAAAGTCACGGAATAGCCATTCAAGCTTTTGATAGGCAGCTTGGGAGGGGGCCCAACATGAAGAGTAGTACACATGGGTTGATGCACATATGGACTTACATACAAGGTATTTACCTACTAGAGTGAGGGGTTTAGTCTTCCATTTATCAATTTTCTTTTGGATCTGATAAATAACCTGCTCCCAAAGAATGGAGGTTGAACCTCTAAAACGGAAAGAGATTCCTAGAAGCTTAGCAATGTCTTGATCCTGAAGCTGCTTCTAGTTATAGTTGGTCACATGGTTGTAATTGCCCATAAAGCTATACACAGAGGATTTATTCCAATTTATATTAGAGCCTGAGAGTGTGCAATATTGCTCCACCCTTGATAAGAGGTGGTGCAAATTTGCGGCTGTGTTTTGAACTAGAAAAAAAGAGTCATCGGCAAAGTGCATATTGAGAAGCTGTTGTTGAGAGGAAGAAAGGCAGACCCCAGTGAGAACTTTAGCTTGAATATCTAGGTTAATCTGATGACAAAGAAAGTTTGCAGCGATGATAAAGAGATAGGGGATGAGAGGACAACCTTGCCGCATGGACCTATGTATTAGAAAGGGAGAGGTAATGCCAAAGTTAGTGGCTACTCTTGCGGTAGCATCTGAGAATAAACATTTTACCATATGCAGGAACTTAGGTCCAAAACCAAGTTTGGTCATGGTCTGCAAGGTAAAATCCCACTTAATGTTGTCATATGCCTTGGCATAATCAAGTTTCATTAGGAGAATATCTTGACCATCATCCTCGGCCCACTTGAGACCTTTCCAAGCGGCAACTACATTATCTAATATATATCTACCAGGAACAAATCATGTTTGTTAGGGAGAAATGATTTGGCCAAGAATTTTTTTCAGCCGTAGGGCTAGGCACTTAGCCCAAATTTTGTACACTACATTGAGAAGAGTTATGGGATGCTAATTGGAGATATTGGTAAGATCCCCAGACTTGGGGAGGAGACGAATTACCCCTTGATTTAGATTGGGCCCAAGGGAACCAGTGAAGATAGCCTCATTGATGACTTGCAAAAGATCATTTTCCACCAAGTCCCAATGATTTTGAAAAAATTCCACAGGGAAACCATCATAACCAGGAGCCTTTCCGTGATTTAACTTGGAACAAGCCGCCTGAATCTCCACCAGAGTGATATCTGCCTCAAGACTTTGCAACATAGTGGAGTTGATAAGGCGAGGATAATTGGTGGTGGTAGACTTGAATGAAGAGATGTCCATTGGGGTTGTTGCAAAAAGGTTTTCATAGTGGTTCTTGAGAAAAGAGAGGATACTGTTGTGGTCAGTAATGGTGGTACCATCACTAGAAATTTTGTCAATAGAATGCAAAGGGGAAGCAGTGTTGAGGTACTTTAAAATTTCTTTATAGTGTTCATCTTGAATATTTAACCAAATGAGCCAACTTTTAGTTAAGGCACTTTGTGCTCGATACACATCCCAATGTTGAAAGGCTAATCGTGCTCTAGCTAGCTCCTCGTGAAATAGAGTGTTGAAGGGATCTTGAGCTAGTCTATTAGTAAGATGTTCAATAGTGCGGTGAATTTTATTTTATTCTTGTTTGGCCCGAGTAGCCATGACCTTACCATATGAACGAGCAAAGTTACGCACTCGACATGAAGCACGATGCCACCAATTAATCCAGCCCACCTAATTTAGGGGCCTAGGTTCAACATTCCAAAGGTTGGATAGAAGTAGTTGGGCAGTAGGGGAAGAAAAACAATTTTTGTGTAGTCGGAAAAGATGGAATTTTTGTCAATGAGGACTGCTGTGAATCTTGATAGATATGGAGATAGGAAGATGGTTTGATAAGGTGGCATGGTAATGAACCGAAGTAGTGGAGAAGGCTTGCCAGAAGGAAAGGATGGAGAAATAGAACCTATCTAACCTACTGTAGATGCGAGCCTACCCAAGACGGAGATTGCTCCAAGTAAATCTGTGGAGGGGAATGCCCATGGAGGTGTCCGCCCCATCAGAAAGGTAAAATTGTTTCTTAAAGGCATACCAAGCCTGAAACTCGAGATTGGGCAATTGAAAAAGCACCCCTCCAAGCTTATCATGAGGGAATTCAACCATATTAAAATCTCCTCCGAATATCCAAGGCACTGGGGGAAGAGAAGTTGCAAGTTCTTGCCAAAGGAGAGCCCGTTCTATGGAGTCGTTTAGAGCATATATCGAGCAAATGCCAAAAGGGCCATGCAAGGAGGAGAAGGTGGCCCAAGAAACTCTATGCCCAGAGTCGGAACCACTTTGAAGGATTTTAGTTTTCCAGTAAGGTGAGAGGAGAATGGCCAGGCCTCCTTTCCCACTCGTATGGGACGTCGCTAGGATTGAGGAATGAGGGAGGAACCAATGAGCGGAAAAGGATAAAAGATCTGCTGAAACCTTAATTTCTTGAAGAAGAACAAAATCAAAGGCTATATTAAGACTAGAGATAAAGTTACCTACTCGTTTCCATCGAAGCCTACCAGTAAGGCCTCGAACGTTCCATGAAAGGAGATTCATGGGGAAACAAGAGGCAGGTTGGATGAGAAGTCAATGGAAGGTTTAGAAGTTAAAGTATCAACTTCCATTGTTCCTGACAAAAGAGAAAAGGAGTTGTTGGTGGAGACAGGGACCATGGAAGTGTTCAGTGAGGAGGAGCTAGAGGGAGGAGTAGAACTAAACGAAGCTTTGAATCGTTTCCTTCCATTGCTCACCATGAAATCATCCACCAAAACAGAGTCCTTGACAACCTTAGAGGGGATGAAAGGGGTGGGGGTGTGAGTACCTAATTGTTGATTTTGTAGCTTTGAGGGGCTAGACTGAGAGGAGGATGATGGAACTGTTGGGGAAGGAGATTCGAATTTAAAGGAAACTGAGGATGGGCGTAATGGTGTGATTGGGGGACGGGTGTTCTAGGGTGCTATAGGTGGTTTCTTCCTAGCTAAGATGGGGCATGGCGAAATATGATGCTCGGCCCTGTGACAATAGCTACATGAGTTTGGAAGGTAAAAATAGTCTACTTTTTGGGTGAAGAGTTTTCCACCAGCAGCGAGGGTTAATGAGGTTTTCCGAAGAGCGATATCCAATTCAATACAGTAACAACGAATTTGAGTTCCATTGATTGCCGTACAATGATCAGAAATAATAGGACCCAGGATGCCCCTCTCAACAGATGAGAAAATTAATGGAAGATTGGGCAATTCCATGTAATAGGGAATTATATTAAAAGCTGGGTCATTAACATTAAAATCAAATCTCCAGGCATGTGCTATTAGGGTTGCATTTCGTGATGGAAAAATTTTTAAAGAGAGAGCCTTCTCAACTTGAGAGGCATTGGATAGTTCCACCAAAATGAAATTTCGAGCATAATATTGTGCATGAGAAAATTGAATGCCCTGGGGTAGAAGAAGGCTTTGGATTTGAGTGTTTATATTTGGGGACCTTGGTAAAAACCCCAAAATTTGAAAAAAAATAAAACGAGTTGCGAAATCATTGGAAATTTCTTCAAAAATATCATCTGGTAAAAGGAAATCAATTTGAGAAGAGGTAGAAGAACATCCCTGAGGAAGAGCAGAACTTGACGAATCAGCCATTGCAACTAGCCTACCCACGAAACAGGGCCAACCTCTTCACAGCGACAACACAGAGATGCCCAACCGCCACTCCAGATTGATGCAGATCTATAAATGAACTCTCTGGATCGTAATATGGATGCAATTTTCCAAAAGACCGAGTGCAGCAGAGCAGATGCGGTGCGAAACAATTAGAAAATCTAGATCTAGGCTATATGTTTGGAACATGCAACCCTGAAACTCCTGCGCATTCTCAAATTGAATACATCTTATCACGTAACTACAACGTGACAAAACTCCATCGTAACTTGTTCCATCCAAATTAAAAAGTTGCCAAACGTGAGACGATGAAAGGCTGAGAAAAAGCACAAGCAGGCGGCAGATTCTGCGCTCAAAAACATGGCAAGCGATGCCGCGGCCAAAGTCACAGGCGCCCCAATGTCGGCAAAGGAAAAAATCATCCTTGAATAATAATATTATAAAAAAATACTAAGTACATTAGATCAATAAAAAGAAGGTTTAAAGAAAGAACCTCACAATTTTGACATGCCTTTTCAAGTTTTCATCCTTACAATCAATCTTGAAAAACCTCCCCTCTATGGTAAGAAAAGGATCAAGCTTTGCCCTAGTTCAAAAGCACCATAATGAGTTTTCACTTCCTACTAAAAGGATTTTTGTAAAGAGAAAAGAAAACTCTCTTTAAAGAAAAAAGAACATATCAGTTAGAACTAATGAACAAAGAGAAACTCAAGATTATTCGCATGTAAGGGAAGGAATTCCACAAGCTGGTGCCATCTCTCCTCCCCTTTCCATTGGTTACCATCTCTCCTCCCCTTTCCCTTGGTAACTGCTAAGCAGTAGTATGATATGGAATAAGAAATTGTATCATCAAAAATCAAAAGTTTCTCATTCTTAAGCCTCCAAAATAAAATAGAAATTAATATTATAGAAAATAAATTAATTGTTCAAATTTTATTGAGAGCTTTTTGCTTTAAGATGTAGCTAAAAAGCAACATATTTGAGACTTTAATATTTAACTCTGAAAGAGAGGTCATAGTTATGCTCTTGCTACAAAAGAAGTTGAAATTCCCATTCTTGAGCCTCCACAATAAAAATACATTAATAATGTAAAAAAAAAGTAATTATTTAGCTTTCACTAGAAGCTTCTTTGCTTGAAGATGTAACTAAAAAGAAATATCTTTGAAAATTTAATATTTAACTTTTGAAGAAAGTTCATAGTTATGCTTTTGTTGTTGCAAAATAACTACCCACCAAAGCTTCCAAATAAACTAGTTAAATGCAAAGAAAAGAAGTAGAAAAAGTAGGTTTATTACCAAGAATTATTTGATTTAAGTACTCCTAAGACTTATGGCCAACATTATACATTAAAAGAACTATATAAAAATATAACAATGTTAATATAAATAATGAGTTTCTTGCCTAGTGGTAAGACTCTTGATTTGAAAGCTCTAAGTTATGGGTTCAATTCTAGTAGGCAATGTTGAGTTATAAAGTTCTAATTAGACTATATGTCTTGGGGTGTACCTATATTACAATTATTTCAAGGTTCCAATAAAACAATGCACTCCCCTTGCCCTGCCTCCCCCCCACCCCAAAAAGAAAAGAATTTTTAATAGTTATGCCTTACATATGATTCAAATTGAACAACTACAATATCATAGCTTAATATATAATGCCATAGATACAATATAGCGAACCATAATCATGCTTATAAATACGAGCCCACCATTATGTCAAATGTCACATTTCAAGTCCACCATTGTGTCAAGTGTCATGTTTTTGCCAACCCTTAGTGAAATTATTGTAGTTTGTTTTTTTGAACTTAAAGTTGATTGTGAATTTTGATAGTGTAGTGAATTATATAGTTGCACGACATCTTTATTCAAGCAAATTATTCCTGGATACAATCCAAGATCATCAATAAAGATCAATATTGTTTTTCATCATTACAACATCTCACATAGAATAGATTTACATTCCTATATCTTTTACTTTTACACTTCCTAAGTTATTTATTATTATAATTCTTGTTAATATGGGCTAAATAAGTGTGACTAATTTCAAGTATAAAGTGTAGTTATTTAATAACTTAGTAGTGACTTTACTTGATTCGCTCAGTGGTAAAGTTACTTGGTAATTCTAGTAATAATTATATCAACCCAAGACATGTATGGTGATGAGTGATGAGGTATCCCTACACTCAACCATACGAATACAAGTGTACATGCATGATTCGGTCGAATTCCAAGGACTAAGTGCTTATGCGCCTGCGTAGAACTTGGATGGGTTAATCAATCATTGTCTTCCCAAGCTTACCTGTATAGCATAATTGTATGGTTAAGTAAACTTGAGGTATATGATTTTTATATATTTTTTGATGTTTTATGCCTTGGTGCTACAAAAGGAAAAGTGAACTAATTAAGTAACTAATTTAATTCAACTAATCGACTATGCTCTAACTAGTCCTAACACCAGCATCCTTTCCCACTTGCCATACACATCCTGAACCAGTGCAACACTACTAGGATTACCAAACGCTAATCGTTACTAGGTTACCAAGTGTTCCACGCATGCTCGAAGTGGTTGTACTGAGTGTGCTTAGTTGGGAGAGTTAACAAGGGGAGATAGAACATTAATTAACTAAGGAAAGCATTAAATAACTATAAATAGCATTAAATAAGCTAT
Organism: Gnetum montanum; assembly: GCA_015680685.1. Classification (NCBI taxonomy): domain Eukaryota; kingdom Viridiplantae; phylum Streptophyta; class Gnetopsida; order Gnetales; family Gnetaceae; genus Gnetum; species Gnetum montanum. The sequence goes on from MNCI01012629.1 coordinate 363,929, forward strand.
TCTAAATGCTACAAGGTTTATCACAAAGTTCATCTTTATTTCTAGCCACAAGGCATGCTCAGGTACACAATGCTCGAATAAAGATCCATTCACTTTATGACTCCTACTACGGGCACTCAGAAATAATTCTAACTTTGAGGAAGGAAAACTACAAGAGTTCGGGTAAGGGTCTAAGACTAACTATGCAAACCAAGCACGCCTACCTCTTATTTATAGGAGATGAGGTGGGTCGCGACATCGAATGCTTGATATCACTTAGTGAGCTTTGATATCATGGCCTCAATATCGTGGTTTATCATACCCCCATGACTGAATGAAAAATCATCCTCGAGTTCCTTACAAAATATTGGGAAGATATGGGATTATTGATTGAATGACAACTGACGGTGACATGGGTGATAGACTCAAAGTGCTTGGTGAATGGATCAACAAACATATTACAACATTGGTGTTCATAACTATTATGGTGAACATTGTACATATATGACATCCAGACCCTCATCCGATAGCTTAAAAAGAAAGAGAAAGAGAAAAGATCTTAAAAAGAAAGAAAGAGAGAAAAGAGAATGAGGTGTGTTGCTATTGATGTCAGAAATGTACACTTCGTTGTTTATCCATAGCCATGTGATGAAGTGTGTTCCTTGCATAACTACTCCTGCTCCAGTCCATCCTAAGTGCTCCCTCCTATCCCAGTCCATTGTTCGTATGGTCACCATCTGCACACACAACACAGTCATGAATTAGCAAGGATAGATAAGATACAATGTAGTTGATACCTTGCCCTGATATGAAGTATCTTGGCTGGGTTGTGGGTATGGCAGATACTAGGTTAGAGGTTTTTAATTGATAACTACCCAAGGTGTAGGGGTGAGATAGGTAATAGAATGGAAAAATTTGTGCTAGGGCCCCCACGACTATGAGTGAACCTCCGATAACAATAGGGTTGAAATATTGTAGGAACAAGAAAGATAAGAGAAATAACAATAGTGAAGCCAATAAAATGGATGTCATGGATGGGGATGAAATGAGCAATGGTTGATTACAAAGAATGTTTAAGGAAAAGAGCTTAATGATTGTACCATAAAGGAATGTCAGTGGGTCCTCCCTAAAGTAGAATCATGCCTTTTATGCCCTGATAGACCAGCAAACCAAAGAGTCCTTAGGCTCTAGGAATGATGTATGGAACAATGGTTAAGAACTTACCCACAAGAAGTTACCAAAGATGAACAATGCCTTAACCAAGGTATAGACTGATCATAAAATCGGCAATGAGGTGGAATATGGGAAGAAATATGGAAGGAGAGGAGAAAATGGAATGGAATCCTAAGAGCAAGGTTGTGTAAAGTTCCTTGTGTATTAGATGTTACGGTGACTGAATAGAATTCATTCCAAATCTAGATTCAAACAAACCACATTTAGTGACCTCGCATCAAGACATTTGACCAACCTCTCCTCTTGAAGCAACAAGAATGTATTCATAGAGTCACCACCATTCCAATGAGAGAAAGATAGAGCAATAGGAAGTGAGAAAGGGCCTTAGTTAGAGGGAACCTTCAGGCATGGGTAACATGTCTTTCTAGTGCCATAACCAGTGCTTGTAGCCCATATTTTGTTATTATGTCTAAGGGGTGTGCTTTGAATTCTCACCTATTTTTTTTAAGTGAGAACCACACCATGCAAAGACTTATTTAATTCATTCGACTTCCTGATGTTTGATCAATGGAAAAATGAAAAAAAAACCATGAAAAGCATCCAAGTACCCAAGAGAATATCCAACAAAAGTGCATCAAATCCCCTTGAAGTCACACCCTTTTCAACCATTGAGTCCTTCCTTGGTTTGAAAAATACCAATTCACCAATGCATTAATAAGTTTATTTAGAAAAAGGGACAGTACATTTTCAAGAAAAGGGAGACCATAGAGGTGAATGGAGGAATGGATGATGTGGACTCATTGCTTGTTTTATCAAAAGAACCATATCTTAGTATCAACATTGAAAATCAAAGGTAAAAATCCAATAGTAACAATCAACACCATTATAGTACAATCCACCATCATGAGCACTTATTGTATGACGAATGAAAGTAAATCAAACAAAGAAATAGTAAAAAATGTGAATGATGGTGTAAAACAAAAATAAGTAAAATTGAAAAGATGTGTAAAACAAAAATGTGTAAAAAAAAAATACAAAAAGAGTTGAGGGCTTAGAATGGTTAGCATTGGTGGCCATCTCCCCCATGACTGAGTTAGAAGGGGGAGATCTGAAATAACAAGTAGGGTTGTCCACCAACAGAGGTAGTATTGGTACTAGTTGTTCTAAGCTCATGGGAAAGTTTAGTTTGTTAGATGTTGACCAATAATTTCTTATCTAGGCTCTCAGGTTTGCAAATCATCATGGCCCTTGAAGGAAAAGTTGCATGGATAATATAAGGTTCTTCCCATAACATTTGAAATTTAGTGCGTTATGGCATGTGTGTGGGGTTCCAATAAAGAACCTTATCTCCCAGTTGGTATTTAACTTTTCTAATTTTCAGGTCATGATGTTGTTTATTAAAGGCCTTGTGCAATTCATTAGATGATAGGGCGACTAATCGATTCTCATCTAGTAGGTTAAGGTTCATTAACCATTTTTTTAATGCTATATTGAGGTCAAGGTTGAGGTCACATGTCGTGAATAGTGTATGGAGCTCTGCTTGAATATGAAGCATTGGAAGTTTACCGTACACTAACTCATAGGGAGAGTAGACTATAGGGAATTTCCATGTGTAGTAGTATGCCTAAAGAGCATCATTTAGTTTAGTGCTCTAGTATCACCTATATTTGCTAATGGTTCATGTCAATATTTTCATAATCTCCTTATTGGTGACCTTGGCTTGATCATTTTCTTAAGGATGATATGGTGTAGTCAGTTTATGCTCGACTTTCAAGTGTTGCATCAATTTTTGGAAAGTTGCACCTATAAAGTGTGTACCATTGTCAAACATAAGTGCACTAGGTACACCAAACTTGTTTACGATTTGCTATTAAACAAATCGTGCAGAGGTAGATGATGTACAGTCCATAACAGCGGTTGCTTCTACCCACTTTGTGAAATAGTCAATAGCAACAACAATGTAGGCTTTTCCATTGGACATTGATGTAATAGGCCCCATAAAATAAATTCCCCATATGTTAAAGGGTTCTAATGGTTGAATTCATTGTTGTGGACCCTCCATCCTAGTAGTCATTCCCCCATCATGTTGGTAGTGCTCACAAGATTGGATGAAATGATGAGCATCCCAGAACAATGTAGGTAAATAATATCTTGCAAGCAAGATTTTAATGGTTTTCATCTCCATGTGTAATGACCCCCACAAGGGCCCTCATGAGCATCTTGGAGAACTTGTAATTGATTTACATCGGAAACATACCATTGAACCAAGCCATCGAGACATAGCTTATAAAGGTGCCAGTTGATTTCCATAAAATATTTGGCTCATTGTAGAAACTACTGTTTCTTTTTAACCTCTAACTCTTATGGTGTTTCTTGTGTAAGGAGATAGGTAAGACTACTACTATACCAATTTATTTCTATGGTTAATTGATTATTTACTACACCTACAAGAGGAATTCATTAAGAAAGTGATTAGAAAGTAGATATTCATCCTCTTTGTTGTCCCATCTCAATCGAGATAAATGATCAGCAACAACATTCTTGGTGCCTTTACGATCTATCATCGTAAGATTAAACTCTTGTAAGATTACAAGCCAATGTATGATGCAAGGGCTCACCATTAGTTTATTTAGTAGGAATCGAATTACACTATGTCTGTCTGTAAAAATACCTTATAGCCCAATACATAGTGCCTAAACTTACCTAGTGCAAACACCACAACCATTAACTCCTTTTTTGTTGTGGTGTAGTTAAACTATGCACTAGCAATACTTCAACTTGCACAGTGAATGTAATAGGATCATTTTTGGTCATCTAACTACGTGTGTACAGCTCCTAAGGAAAAGTTGGATGCGTCAGTCATTATATGGAATGGCTTGGACTAGTTAGGAGCTTGTAGAATGGGTGTTTCTACAAGCTTCTATTTCAAGGTTTGGAAATCTAGTTCACATTCCTTGGTCTATTCAAAAGGCATGCCCTTTTTCATTAGTTCAGCCAATGGTTTTGCAATCTTTGAAAAGTTCTCTATAAATCTTCTATAATAGCTAGTGTGTCCAAGGAATGATCGGATGTCTTTTATAGTTTCAGGTTGACGTGTGATTCATTGGATGACTTTGATCTTTTCAAGATCTACCTTTATCCCTGTTTGTAAAATATTATGCCCTAATACTATGCCTTCTTGGACCATTAAATGGATTTTTTTCCAATTGAGCCTTAAATTGGTTTTAACACATCATTTTAGTACTTGCTTTAATTGGTCCAATGCTTGATCGAAGTCCACTTTGTAGGTGGAGAAATCATCCATGAAGACCTCTACACCATTTCCTATTTGCTACTGAAAGATACTTAAAACCAAATGCTGAAACATTGCAGGAGCATTGCACAAGCCAAACAACATTTGTTTGTATGAAAATGTCCCCCAAGGACTTGTAAATGTGGTCTTAGCTTGGTCTTCTAGTGCTATTTGGATTTGGTTGTATCCATTGTACCCATCCAAAAAACTATAATAGCAATGCCCTACAATGGTATCTAAGAACTAGTCGACGAATGATAATGGAAAGTGGTCTTTGAATGTTGCCATGTTTAGTAGCCTAAAGTCTATACACACCCTTCATTTACCTTCCTTTTGGGCACAATGACTAAGTAACTAACCCATTCACTATTAGTAATGGGGTAGATGAACCTAGCTTTTAGAAGTTGTTCAATTTCTTCTTTAACAACTTGCTTCAGCTTTGGGTTCAATCGCCTCTACAGTTGTCGTCGAGGCTTCATAGAGGGGTCAGTGTAAATCCTATGTTGGCATATCCTAGGGTCGATTCTAGTTAATTTGGGATATGACCAAGCAAAGGCTTTTGACCATTTTCACCATTTTTAGTAGTCTCTCTTTTTGTTGAGGAGTGAGCTTAGCATTAATAATTATCGATTTTCAATTTTTGAGAAATGTATACTCCATACTAGTGGGCAAAAATTTTAACTCAAGGGGCTCTTGCTTAAATTTTTTAGGGATTTCCAACTTTCCCTAGTTGATATTTTTAATGTCAAGACTCGGAAGTTGGTGATGTACTTGCTCTAATGTGTCTACGCTATTGATGTAAGTGCAAGTCAAACCCTTAGTTGGTTCCATGCATATAGTTGAATTGCTCTCTTGGTTAGCTGTTAGCCATTGGGTGCCTTCCTGTCTTGTGGCTACTACATACAGAAATCTTTATATGTTAGTTACTTGTGCACACTAGTTGCATGCAGGAAAAGTTAAACATTGTATGAACCAGGACTTCTGCATGCAATTACACCCTATGTCACTATATGCAATGCACAAAACTTTCTTCTTCTTAATCTTTCCAAACGTATTTTCATTTGATATCTCTAGGGAAAGATCATGTATTCCTAGGCATGCATCAATTGTGCTTAGCCATGCTCTTCCCATTATGAGTGGGAAGTCCCCCTTATAGTTTTTGACTTGAATCACTAGGAAGTTAGTTGGATATGACCATCCACAAATAGTGGTGATGATGTCCTCCACTAGTCCTAATGGGACAATGATGGCCTGGTCAGCTAGCTCTAAATTTATGTTACTTTTTTTTTACTGGAAGAAGGTTCTAGGATTTATACATTTCTTGAGAGATTAAGTTAACACTAGAACCTAAATCTAAAAGAGCTTTGCAAGGTTTATTCCCAATGATTTGTAAATATATAAGAGGACTNGAACCAATAGTAGGATGAGGATTAACAACCCTTGTAGCATTACGTTGCTGCAGCTGGGTAGGGAGCTCACCTTGCATAGCTGGAGTAGGTGGTAATGGAGCTAAGGGTGGAAGAGATGTAGCTGAATGAGAAGGATAGTTTTTTTATGGAACATCACCCTTAGGAGAAGGAGTTCTATAGTAATCTTGGGCTTGGTAGTGAGGTTGAGGAGTGAAGTGACGAGTAGAATTACATGGAGAGATCAGTTGTTGCATGTAGTATCCATATGGGTTAGGTTGACGGTAAGGGTACTATTGACGTGGTGGTGGCATTTCCCATGATTGTGGGTTTTACCATTGTTGATATTTCTCATTTGGTTGTGATGGAGTTCCACTTGGATAATGTGTCAAGGGTTAGTGGAACTGCCTTGGGTTACCTTGAGGATAAGATAACCTTCGGGGTGTTTGCCTTCTATTTAATAGTGGGTTGAGTGCATACACCTCAAATTCCTGTAGATGTGAGATTACAAGGCAACATCCCTTAGGATGTTCATATTGGCATATCTCACATTCACCATCATTTTTTGTATCCGAATCCACAACCTCTTTGATGATGACCACTTTACCCTTACCTTTGTTATGTGCATATTCAGCTTCTCTTTTTTTTCTCCTTTCTCAGTCAGTACCTAGTTCCCTAGACTCCTCTACTATTTTGCGAATGGTTTGAAATCTATTATCTAGGAAGTCCCACATTTGATCTACTTTTGTCGATACTTTTGATGCAAATTTCTGAATGGGAAAATTTTTCTTATTCATGATCTCTTCAAGTGGTGACTCTTCTTCATCCTCACAAAATCTAAATCCCTTCTTTTGAAGGGAAGGATATATGTTATATTCTTTCACACTCTCTCTTTTTCTTAACTCACCTTCCTATTTTGCAACTTTCTCCAACAATATTTGTACTTGATGGACCCTAAGCTCATATAGCCTTCCTTGGGCATAATTCCCAAGGGTTCTTTGTGTTTCGTACCTAAGCCCATCTACAAGATGGTGTAGTTGTTCCCTCCACAAGTAATCATGGCCTGGGCAATGATGTAACAATGCATAATATTAGCTCATGGTAGCATACAAGGGTTCATGTCCTCCTTGTTTTCATCCTTGGATTTTCTTTCATAGGTTGGACACTCGGGAGTACGTTTGATACTTATCATTGAATAGTTCTAACATGGTACTCCATCGGTGAATGGACTGTAGTTTTAAGGATCAGTACCAGCTTTTTGCTTCCTTTATTAGTGTCCATGGAAACAACTTGAGTTTTTGCCACTCATTTTCTATGTTTTTCAAGGCACATGCATCGTGAAATGCTTGCAAATGATTTTGAGGATCAGCGTTGTATCCCCCTTCAAATCGTGGCATATTTTTCATGTGCAATATTTTGATCTTGTTATCTTTTTGGTGCCTTGTTGGGATTCTAACAGCTTCATTTATATCTAGCATACTTCGGGTAGCAAGTAGGGGTTCATTGTGATCGTGTTCTCTATGAAGTCTATGATGCCTATGTTGTTCCCTACTCTCCCTCCTTCCACGGTGTGTTTCTCTAGAATTCCCTCATCCCCTTTCTTGACTGTTTTGTCTATTATTCCTATTTTTCCTACCATTATCCTCAGGGTCTTTCCCTCTATGAATGCATTCTGATCCTGCAGGAGAGGGTGAAGGAGATGATGAAGGTGAAGAAGAAGAAGGACTATTACCATGATGGTGCTTACTTTCTTCTCTTTAGTGGTCGTGGCCTCGATCATAGTTATGATCAGAATGTTCATCTTTGTCATGTGTTCGTGTTCCTTTTTTAGACCCTTTGTGTCCATTGGTACCAAAATCTAGGTTATGGATAGTTGAGTGAAGATTCTGATACACCACCCCTTGATCGAAGTCAACGTGAGGAACATCATTGTGTGAAAGACCTCCTAAGGCAAGTTCACCAGCCTCACTTTCACCTATGACATACGGGACATTCTGAGACAATTTTTCCTTCATGGATTCATAATGTCTCTCCTATTGTAGATCCCTTTAACGTTGTGCCTCCATGGGTCAATACTCTCTCGAGTCGTGATCATGCACAACATACTTTGCCTGTAAGTGCTGCATACCAATTTGTGTGAGAGCACAAAGAAGCATGCCCAGGACTAAGTAATCGGGAGGTAACACTATGTTACCTTCTAAATCACGTGAACATAATTTTTCATCCTAGTTGAGGATAAAGATAAAGTTTGGTATATACTCATTGAGATGAATGTATACCGCACGAAACTGTTGGGGGACTAGAGAATGATCATGTGTACTACGCCTTTGATTGTTCCCTGTATTAGACCTAGGTGGTGAAACACTCTCATAAAAAGAAGGAGACATAATTTTCTATTCAGTGTGCAATACTTTTCATTTTAATAATTGTAAGATAACCAACCCTAAGGTTTTGTTCTAATGATGGGAGGATTTCCTAAGTTCTAGGTAGCGCAAAAACAACAAAGTCCCTGGCAACGGAGCCAATGATGAGTGACGAGGTATCGCTACACTCAACCATATGAATATGAGCATACATGCACGATCTGATTGAATTCAAAGGACTAAGTGCTTATGCACCTTCAAAAAACCCAGATGGGTTAGTTAATCATTGTCTTTCCAAGCTTACCTATATAGCACGATTGTATGGTTAAGTAAACTTGAGGTATATGACTTTTATATATTTTCTGATGTTTTATGTCTTGGTGCTACAAAGGGAAAAGTGAAATAATTAAGTAACTAATTTAATTCAACTAATCGACTATGCTCTAACTAGTCCTAACACCACCATCTATTCCCACTTGCTGTACACATAGTGAACCAATGCAACACTACTGGGATTACCAAACGCTAATCGTTACTGGGCTACCAAGTGTTCCATGCATGCTTGAAGTGGTCATACTAAGTGTGCTTACTTGGGAGAGTTAACAAGGGGAGAGAGAACATTAATTAACTAAGAAAAGCATTAAATAACTATAAATAACATTAAATAAGCTATTCTAAATGCTGTAAGGTTTATCACAAAGTTCATCTTTATTTCTAGCCACAAGGTGTGCTTAGGTACACAATGCTTGAATAAAGTTCCGTTCACTTTATAACTCCTACTACAGGTACTCAGAAATAATTCTAACTTTGAGGAAGGAAAAATGCAAGAGTTTGGGTAAGAGACTAAGACTAACTATGCAAACCAAGCATGCCTACCTCTTATTTATAGG